>OZ038501.1:29800364-29817864 GCA_964036315.1 Acanthosepion esculentum | reverse complement strand
GCGGTTCCTAGTGAAATTATGTTCAACGGCACTCAGTTACAGTTTCGAGGAGAGAGTGCATATTCTGTCATCATCAGTGGTTTCAACAACGACAGTAGACTCGAAACCTCGGTCACGATGACTAGTGACTTCGTGCTAACACAACCAACAACACCTTTAAACAGTTCCGTCTACTTAGTTTCTCTCATAGCTCTTGCATTATCCCCGGGTATGATTTTCAGGAACCTCTAACAGTACCACTGGGGTCTGCTCGCGTTGACATACGTTAAATTACATAATTGTAGTTAGGTTAGGTATATAATTGTAGGTAGGTTAGTTTGGTTGATAGGTGTTATTCTTATTTTATTTCCTTTGATTTCTGGTGTATACTCATTTCTTTCCGGGTCCCGACCAGAGACCTAAGGTCAGAAATGGTATCATGACATTTTTCATTAAGCAGTTTTGATAAAAAAAAAGTAAACACGTATTTTACATCGATAAAACTCTTCGTCCGTTTTGGGTATGATGATAAACTACATTTGGCAGCAAGGCCACTGATTGGGAAGTTTTGAGGAGCGTGGAACCACCTCTTTATTGCTGTTGTTCCCAGGTCCGCCCTGACTCGGAGTGGTATAGCACCTGTCAGGTTCCCAGCTATGCGCAAATAGTTAACTCCAAGACTGGTGTCAAAACACCATGACAGTGTAAAAATAGATTTTAATACAAGAAATACATTTTTTGAAGAAATGATTACAACCAATACATTAAAAAATTACCAAGAATAAAAATCGGCATTAAATAACCCATTGAGATTGTAACGTCGTAAAAACAAACCAAACCAAACTAAACCAAACCAAACTAATCCAAACCAAATCAAAACCCTTCGTAAGGTTTAGGCTCTACTTATGAGAGCAATTATTTGTATTTCTTTAAGGCATGAGCTCTATTCAAATGAATCTGAGCGCCCCAATTACAACTGGAATTATTGATGTCCTTGTGTGCCACATTTTTAAGATTTCTATTTCAAGATCCTTGTATTATTATTATTATTATTTTTATTTCCTTTGATATCTGGCGTTTACACATTTCTTTCCGGGTCCCGCCCAGGGGCCTAAGGTTAGAAATGGCATCATGACACTTTCCACTGACAAAAAAAAATAAAAATAATAATTGCATAGATAAAGGCCTTCGTAAAGTATGGGCTGTACCCGTGAGAACAATTTTTTGTATCTCTTTGAGGCATGGACTTCCAGTGATCCCTTCAATCAGCCTACTGGAATCTTTTCCAACCAGTCCGAGGGCTCCAACTACAATAGGGATTGTTGATGTTCCCATGTGCCACATTTTTGAGATTTCTATTTCAAGGTCCTTGTATTGTGACAGTTTTTCGAATATCTTCAAAGATACATTGCAGTCTGCCGGGACTGCCATATCAATAAGGAGGCACTTATTTTGTTTGTGGTCTTTAATAACAATGTCTGTGCGGTTGGCTTTGATTATTCTGTCAGTGTGTATTGTGTAGTCCCATAGAATTGTAACAGGTCCTATCTCCGTAACCGGGTCAGGGTGGTGTTCATACCAGTTTCTTTCAGTTTCCTTCCCGTAGGAGTTGCAAATTTTCCAGTGCAGATATTGGCCCACTCTGTCAGGTCGTTATTATTATTATTATTATTATTATTATTATTATTATTATTTCCTTGTATTTCTGGTGTGTACACATTTCTTTCCGGGTCCCGCCCAGAGACCTAAGGTTAGAAATGGCATCATAACATTTTCTACTGACAAATTAAAAAAACACACAAAGTTGTGTGTGTGTGCGTGCGTGTGTGTGCGTGCGTGTGCGTGCGTGCGTGCGTGTGTGTGAATCTTACATAAAAATGAATGTAAATTTTATACCATTTTTATATGGCCATTTCGCTCTCCTGGGATAAATTCGCTGGAGCTTGTTAATACTAAAACGTTTTTTTTTTTAAAATTTAAAATTAAAAAAGGATAGAAAAAAAGTTTCTATGCTCTATAATAAATATACTGAGCCCTCTTTTGTGGATCAGTTTTAATATTTTATATTAATAGAATTCACTTGGGATTACTTATCCACGGACTTTGCGTATATATATATATATATATATATATATATATATATATATATATATATATATATATATATATATATATATATATATATATATATCGTTTCTCATTCCAGAATTGATAATATATTCATATCCGCACCCCCTTTTCCAGAGAAATACCTATTCATCCAAAAGACCATCAGTTACCCTATGGTCATCTGGTTTCTGTCAATGGTCAGTAGAGAGACATCTCCAAAGTACGATTCTCTAAGAACGCTCTTTGGGAACATAGTATTCCAACTGTGAAAATGTCAACAATTTGTAGACCTTTAGACATTACCGTAGTCCAGTTCTTTGTGGAAAACGTTATTAATATATTACACAGTGCCCCGAGGTAGACATGAGTAATAGATGTCTCTTTTGTAAATAGATAGAAAATACTGCACGCAACGGTTATTTGACGCAACTACAGCTGTTTGTATGTGACGAGGCGGATATAACAAGACACCATGGCTTTTAATGGACAACATGATATCTAAGCTAAAATTCATAAAAAAAGTGAAACGCGGGAAATTTTTTTTTTATGAAACAAAATCTGTATTAAATCAAAATTGAAATAAAAATAACAAAGGAAAAAAAATCAGTTCCAAATTTAGCATATGCCTTGCTATCCAAACCAGTTGTTATTTTCACGATGTTTCAGCTGTTTATGTCACAGACTTATTCAGACGTCTGTTTTTTTTTTAGTGGGGTTGGATTGTCTTCGGACCAGCACTCTCACCTTGTTTGATATACTCACGACGGTTCGAGCGTTCTACCCATCGCATTACTATGTGTTGGTTGTAGTTTAGTTTTCCAGGATTTACCATATATATATATATATATATATTTGTGTATTTAGGCAGCAATCCTTCTTTCATGCACATTTCATTAAAAACGACTGACAAGGTGCTTTTATTTAGTTTTTATACAATTTCTCATGCGATCTAATAAAGTTTTTCTTTTCGGATGATGAATTATGTAAAAACTGTCCAAATGTTCTTTTTATCCGAGCGCTTTCGGCTATACATTTAGCCATTTTCAAGGATTATATTTTATATAATTTATCATCCAAAAAGAAAAACATTATTAGATCGCATGAGAAATTGTATAAAAAACTAAATAAAAGCAACTTGTCAGTCGTTTCTAATGAAATGTCCATATATATATGTATATATATATATATATATATATATATATATATATATATATATATATATATGTATTGCTATTTTGTCAAACATATTTGGTTATTATATTCACAACGTTTCAATCGTTTTAACCTGCAACCTTCGTCAGGTGCCTGTTGTAGATTTTTTTGTTTTTGTTTTTTTAGTTTTTGTTGTACGCTACAGTCTACTCCAGCGAGCGAAATAAAGGGTTCAGTTCGACATTCCAACCACCTGAAGAAGTCCGGAGCGTACAACAGCCGAAACGTTGTGATAAATATGGCAACAAAATTGAGGACAATAGTCCGAATAATGTGAATAGTGTACATAATAACTCATCTCAGAAATATAGACAGATACATATATATATATATATATATATATATATATATATATATATATATATATATATATATATATATATATATATATATACATTCTCACCTTGGTTGTTATACTCACAACGTTGAAAATGAAATCGGCGAGTTTAGTCGTACCAGTCGACCACAAGAGTTTTAGTTCAAAATTCTAGGCCTATACCTACTGTATAGGTCGAACACCCCACCCCGCCAAATATATGGTAGTTTATCAGGGTTCCAAAACTTAAATCCTGCCAGTAAATGGAGTTAGGTTACTGTATTTGACAAACTACACGAGTTCATATCTTTCCTTTCTATGTGCCGTGTTCTTTCAGGACGTAGGTGATCATGGCTCTCCACCTCCCTCTATCCCTTGCAGCTCTCGACAAGCTCCTTCCCTCTTCCACCTCACCCAGACCATGTTCTGTCATTCAACATTCTTAAGGCCGTTAGGTATATCATGCGTTGTTTCCCTAATCTCACTTCCCTCTATTCGACCCGTGAGTATCAGGATTCTGTAGGCCCTCCTTCCTCTTTATGTGTCCCAGGAACTTCAGCTGCCTCTTCCTGATGTTAAGTATAAGCCTCCTCCTTGTTTGCATCCTATTGAGACACTAACCGTAATATATTTCCTTATATGCTGTAGTGCAAGCAACCTGAAACACACCGGTAGGTATCGTATATTGTATCCGTATAACTTAGCGAACATTTAATATTCGTCAGGTCTACTGATAAACACATTAAAGTCAACATCAACTCCTATAAAATATTGCTGTGATTTCTATAATAAAAGATGATAGATGACACGTAGGTGACACGTGATATCATACCTACACCCTTGTGCACGGTAGAGTAATGGATAGCGGCTCGGATTGAGGAATCGGATAGCCGAGTTCGAATTCCAGTCGAATCCATTACATTCACTTACGTGCTAATACCCTTGGGAAAGGTATGAATACTCCCCTCAGCTATGGGTAAATAGCAATACAGACCGGGATGGCAACTGATCTACCGCAGAAAGAAATGACAAGCTAGTGCGCGAAAAAATCTGTCTCGTCAGTCATGTATCGAAAGATACCTGATCACCTAATCGTGTATCATGCATGATACCTAACTGACTGACCCTTGTGCAAATTAATTGGAACAAAACAAATTATTCCGTTATAATTCCTTTTTATTTGTATTTTTCCAATGAAACATGACCCAGTGCACATATTAGTACTTCATATGTCCATTCCCCGAAGTCGTTCCTTGCGGATTGACCACAGATTCTCGATTGGATTTAAATCTGGAGAGTTTCCGGGCCTGTCTATAGTACCTTGATTTGCTCACTGGTAAAGCTTGCCAGTGTGTTCGTGCAGCGTTACAATTTTCGTCCGCTTCCTTGGAGTAACATCCATTGCAGACAATGGCCGTAGGACAACTAATCGACAGCAGAAACAATAGTGTCGGGGCGTGATAAAAATCTGATGCAATCACTGATGACGTAGTATTTTTCAAGGCCAAACAAATTTCATTATACACCCCGAAAATAGATACATATTACTGCACACCACTGCAAATGACATCATCTGATGAAAAAAAAAAAAAAAAAAAAAAGAAATCAATTACACCCTGTCACTCCAGTGGGTCTAAAACTGCCCGTATGGTGAAAGAAAGGAAACTAAAGCGGTTGTTTCAATTGATCTGCACAAGGGTGTAGTTACCTGAATGACCGCCTGAGTTAAACGCCGCTTCGTTCAATGTTTTCACTTAGTGTATCAACTGTTGAACGTGATGTGTGGTGTAGCTTTAAGAGAATACTGAAATTATGTTACTATCTTAATATTTTTAATTAATTTCTGCGTTAATATGCCAAATATTTTCACTAAACCCAAGTTTTATTGGCATATATTTGTGACAGCCTGCTGGAGGTAAGATAACTGGCACAACGTAAGATAACTGACCCACCTGTTTACTATTCAGTGGTAAAGGATCGGATTTTATAGCCGTCATATAAGTCGACCCCTAGTGTTCGAAAGTGTTTTTAGGCTTAATATCTCGACTTGTATGCCGCAATTTATGGTATTTTATTTATAAATTGTCACATCCACCTTTCAAGATATCATTTCTGTCGGGAAAAGAAATCTGTCATGTTATATGGCGGGATTGCAGCCAACGAGTTAACAAAATCATTAACGTGAGAAGACGTATTTAGAATTTTGTTAAAGTGTTCCATCCAACTGACAAGAATGTCACTTGATTATCAGAACTCTTTGCCATCCAGAGTTCGTAAGGGTGATACCAGAAATGATGACCGCCAATAAACTACCAATGACAAGTTATACAAAAGACTCGTCTGCTTTATTCATTCACCAAGTGTCTTTTACATTATGAAGCCCACGTTGATTGACATTTCAACACTTTCTAAAACGTTTCAGTTTTAATCATTTCTGGTCTTCATCCATGAACTCTCGGTAGGAGGTTAGCCATGAAGATATTTTTGAATAGGGGTAGACAGTTGTTTGTGCGTGTTTCTACCTCCATCAAAAGGAAAACTATACGAACATTAGGAAAACATTTCTTTATTGGTTGCATTCAATGAAGCACACAGCATTATATATATATATATATATATATATATATATATATATATATATATATAGTGCTTGGACAGTAATCACTATTTTATACAAGTTTCGTTAAAAAAAAACGACTGACAAAATAGAGCGGTTAAGATGTTTTTATTTAGTTTGCAACAAGAAAAGTATATAAAAAGACTTAAGTAACTTCTCGCTTGTTTTTAGCGAAATTTATATATATGTATGTATGTATATATATATATATATATATATATATATATATATATATATATATATATATATATATATATATAGATAAAAATTGGTATGTAGTCCAAGTAGATCCTAATAATATAAAACTTTCAAACTGAGCTCAATATATTTATTATAGAGCATATAAATGAATTAAATAAAAAGTAAGCTCTATTACTCCATTCAGATCGACAATTGACTTTCGGGGTAAACATAGAGTTTCATTTTTATGTAATCCATATATATATATATATATATATATATATATATATATATATATATATATATATATATATATATATATATATATATTCAAACATACATTGTTAAATATAACAGACAGCGAATGTCTATTATGTTTGAATTTATATATATATATATATATATATGTATATATCTATATATATATCTATATCTCTCTCTTTCTATATATATATATATATATATTATAATAAAAAGAAAGAACAGTAAGGTATATAATTTACAAAACGGTGCTCAATGTAAATTTACAATGCATAAATATTATAAATTAACTGATTTAAAATATGGTTTCCTCGTTACACAGGAATTACCATGTTTCAAAAACCGAAGATAAAAACTTCAAATTTAATTATATCATTAAATTAAAAGCATTAGTTCTGTTTCATCTTCAAGCGAATTTTGGAATAACTTATTTTTAAATTTACTGGGTTTTAAATGCACATACAATTCATAATTTTTTGTTTCCAAGGATACAGAGAAATCCAATCATTTAGACAGGGGTGGTAGCGTGTTCATTTTTATTAACTATTATTGTATCAATCATGAGTTACGTTCGAAAAAGAGGTCATGTCTAGAGATTGTAGGGTGCATTTTTCCACGAATTTTGACATCCGTTCAACGCATGTCGTTTGTTTTTTGTTGTTGTTTTTTTCAATGACAAAAAGTTTTTCGGTATTTTTTTCCGTTAAATTCGTACTTGTATACTTAAAAATTCTTTCTAAAAGGGGTATTTGGGTTAGAATACGTTATATTGAACTACCATTTTAAAATATTATTTTTACTCTTAATTTCTAATATGCTATATTTCTTTTTAAATCAAGTAAATGTAATAGAATTACTCAAATTATTTAAAAATATTTTTTCATATAAAATATAAGTATGTATATTACCAGCTCCCATTTTTTTTTATTTTTAATTTCTTATTTTATTTTTAAATATTATTTTAGGAAAATGTTTGACAATGTCGGCAAAGAATAGCTGTTTCATTTCTTTGATTCAGTAATTTTTTATTTTTTAAGAACTTAGTAATATATAGTTTCTCATGTATGCACAAAGGACATGGGTCATTTAATGACATACATATTCTAGCTTTTCTCATTAATTTTCATTTTACTGTAGGTATTTTATTGGTTTCTTTTAAGTGCCAGAAATATTTCGATAGGGACGTCTGATTTCGGTATTTATTTATCCTAAATGAAGTTTGATGTTGACTGAATCTCTTTTTGAACTCATGGCTTGTGCAACCTATATAGATTTTTATGTTTTCGGGATTCTCAATAGATCAGATATTGCATTAGTATACTAATGATTCCATTTGACATTTATTTTGTAGAGGACAGTTATGAGGATTTCTATAGTTACATAATTTTTGTTTATCTTCATCTCTTTTATTTTTATATTGTCTGAATTTCTTTGGTTTTGGTCTAAGTGTTTATTCAAGCAAAAAATTATGAATTGTATGTGCATTTAAAACTCAGTAAATTTAAAAATAAGTTATTCCAAAATTCGCTTGAAGATGAAACAGAACTAATACTTTTAATTCAATTATATAATTAAATTTGAAGTTTTTAGCTTCGGTTTTGAAACATGGTAATTCCTGCGTAGCGAAGGAACCATAATCTAGATCAGTTAATATATATATATATATATATATTCAAACATACATTGTTAAATATAACAGTCAATTATGTGTTTGATCATGAGTCGTTCTAAGCTTCGTATAGTTGCTTTAATTTCTATATATATAGTGGGCGTTTTAGTGTATGTATGTATATATTACACAACAAAATCCAAAATTATCTCATATGAGGTCATATTTATTTTGTTGTGTAACTTATATTGTTTGTGTTGTAAGTTAGAATTGGTTACTGAATGATACATAACCAAAACGGGAATGAAATGGTAATCTTTATAACATCAACAAAATACAATACTCGCCAGCGGCGTGAAGTAGGTAAACCACTGTTTGTGGTGGGCTACATAGACAGCATATTATCCCCGAACATTAAATAGTGTCCAACGTATTTATGAGGATCGGGACATACCCATTAATGTTCATAGGTACGGTACATAACACTCTGTTATAATAAATACATTGAGCTGTTTTTACGGATCAGTTTTAATATTTGATCTTCTTTGTATGCACTTGGGTTATATCCCAACAGATTTATTACCTGTACCATATATATGAGGAGGTCCGATGATGTAATGGATAGCGGCTCGGGTTGAGTAATCGGAGGGCCGAGTTCGAATTCCACTCGAGTCTATTACATTCACTTACATGCTAATATCCTTGGGAAATGTATGAATCCTCCTCTTCTTCCCCCAGCTATGGGTAAATAGCAAGACAGACCGGGTTCTATAGCCTTGGATGGCAACTGGTCTACCGCAGAAAGAAATTGTGCCTCGTAATTATGTATCGAAAGATACATGATCGTCTAAGCGTGTATCACACATATCACATAAGTGACAGGACATATATATATATATATATATATATATATATATATATATATATATATATATATATAATTATTTATTCGAAAATTATAACATAAATATGTTATAAAATCACTACAAAAATAGCCATTTTGTTTCAACACTTCTGGTATTTTATCAAGTGATGGTGTTGAATGTAGAATAAAGGGTTTTAAAAGGTTCCAATCAACTAAACACCCCTCGCTAGGGAAAACGCTGTTACATAAGCTGCAATGACCAATCAAAATACAAGTATATGAGAATTTAAAAACTTGACAACGAACTAAAGTTATAATAATTATTTAATACTTTTATGTTGGGGTTAGACTAAAACAGAATTTATTCTAACTAATGAATATTAAATTGTACGATAAAATTTTAAATAAAAAATTATCCATTTTAAAATTTAAATTTAATCTATATTAAGTTTAAAATTATAAAATTACTGAGAAAAAGAAGAAAAAAATACATATGTTATTCTATTTATTTTGTTTTTATTGAAATTAAGTTGGAATTAAACGTTAAGATCAAATGTTGCTCTGAACTTCATGTCAACGTAGATACATATGAAGCATAACCAGAGGCAGGGGTATGAAAGATATATATATATATATATATATATATATATATATATATATATATATATATATATATATATATATATATATATATCGGTTTTGTTGTGTGTATTCAATTTATGTAACGTAAATCATTCAAACGAAAAATTTCGGACCACAATATCTTTCGATGTCGCATTACTATTCGGAGTTTAACAAAAACACACTAATATGTCTACCTGAGGATGGTCGTTCGAAACGACTGAAAGCCAGCTCGTACAAAAAAGTAAGACCAGATAAACCCGGAATTTATGAACAAGGATCACACCATTCATTAACAGATTCGAAAGCTTCAGTATTTGTTTTTCGTTTGAATGATTTACGTTATATATATATATATATATATATATATATATATATATATATATATATATATATATATATATATATATTATATATATATATATGTATATGTGTGTGTATGTATGTATGTATATATAAGGAAGTATTGCTTTACTAAACAATTTATGGTATATTTTTTTAAAGTTTTTGCTTCACAACCACTTTAAGCTCGAACCTAAGTGCTTCTTACAATTTGCCACATTCCTGGTGTTGTTCCACTCGGCCCTCTCCGTCCATTCTCAAAGACTTCTCTCCCAATAATAGTCGGAACCAGCCAGGATTCTTTCCATTTCCGACAACCTGACATTCTCAAGTTTTATTCTCTTGACCATTTCGCTTTCAGACATATTAATCATTTCAAAGTAAATCCTGACAGTCGAAGGATCGCCACCCTGCAATCGACGTCGAAATCCTGCATAGTAATGTGTCATTAATGCGATATTATATCATCTTCATCTAAAGGGTGCGTTGGATAAATTGTCGTCTAAATGACACAACAATGAAAATAACACTGACATCTCATTTTAACAGATATATTTACCAAAATTTCACAAAAATATCTTGAAATGTTAAAGAGTAAATTTATTCAATAAAATCGCCATTGGCTTCAACCATACCCTTCAGAAAACTTTGGAATCCCCTGCAAACCTTGTAAACGGTCTTCTTGTTTAAGTTGGTAAATGCTACCATAATTCTTGCCTACACTTGATCTATGGTGTTAAAAGTAGTTTTGTTTGTCTTTTGCGCAGCTGCGCCCCACACATAATAATCAAGGAGGTTGCAGTCTGGGGAGTTAGGTGTCCAGATGTAAGGGGTGATGTGGCCGCGGATATTGCCCGACTGCAGTGACTGGATTCTCCTTTGTTGTGGCATGGTGCAGAGTCATGTTGCCAGACATAGGATCTTCCATAACCACTATCTTGACCCAGGGCAGCACTAGCTCGTCAAAGAACTTGGTGTAGGCCTCCGAATTGAGTCTCAGGCTCTGTGGAAAGATGAATGGAGGCAAAATGTTGCCATCACTAGTGACCACTATAAACAATTTCGTAATCACCATCAGACTCATTCAACTCTTTCCGAATCCTCTGAACTGCATTCTTAAATTTTTGTATTTGAGCTTCCGGCGTGAATGCCAAAAAATAGAGCATGCCGGTTCGAAATTTCTGCTGGAGAGAATTGCGTCATTGTGCTCTTTTTCTGGCAGACGGTGCCCAACTGATACTACTATACTCTGCAGTCGACAAAATCAAAAACAAACAATGCGCATGCGTGAAATTAAAAATATAACATGGCGAAAATTTACCCATTGCACACTGGATATGGCGTATCATTCCTGGAAATAAAATAAAATGAAATCCTAACGGATGAAACGCGTCACAAAGAACTTTGCAGTTTGTCATATTTTTCTAAATACTGGTTGTTGATATAGAAAATTATACAAAATTACACACACACACACACACACACACACACACACACACACACACACACACACACACACACACACACACACACATATATATATATATATATATATATATATTGTCCATTTGTTAGATTAAGCTTTAAACTGTTGTATCTTAGAAATAACTAAACATATCTTACTGGAATTTTCCGAGGTTTTATACAACTATTGGACTCCTCTTTGAGCAATAAGGATGTATAATTACTCTCCAAGCTTAACAGAAGAATCGTGATCAAATCGATCATAAACGAAAGTGACATGTTCATCGTTAATTAATAATAGCTGAGGATCAGAAGCTCATAAAGGATTGAAATTATTTTCAAATATATACATATATTATTCCAGATGAACTTTGCCCTCTCTAACCTTCTAACTTTCTGTCCTGGAGTAACAAGGCGCCTAACGCGTTTCATTTTCAAGTCTTTTTTCACTGCTCTTTGTACTGTCATAGCTGAAACTCCGCTCATGTGCCAAACGTCTAATGAATTGAGTTGGATCTTTTCTAATTGATCTCTTTAGCTCCAAGTTGAATTGATCCAGTTTTTCTCTCTGCTGCTCCCTCTATTTGAAACTTATTCACTGTTCTCTTCATTGATTCTTGAATGGACTTAGAAGATGGATACCAGACTATGAATGTTGGTACCATTACTGAAGGCCTGAATTATCTTTTTTCCTCTCACCATTATTCATTTCGTTAGATAATGGGACTGACACAAAACTATTTTAACCTGTTCTCTTTCTAGTTGAATAACTCAAAGGTTTTTTCAGTGATTTTTACGACAAATGGTGTCAAGATTGCTAAACGTCTTATCTGAAAATCGGAAAAAAACGCAATTAGTTTAGTGTTTTTTATATATTAAACATTTTGTGGGATAAACAATTATGTTGTTACATGATTTGGACAATTGTACTGTTACACTGGTACACACACACACACACACACATATATATATATATTGTGTATTTAGGCAGTAATCCTTCATTTATGCATGTTTAATTAAAAACGACAGACAAGGTACTACGGTTAAACTATTTATTTCATTTTTTCTAGTGTTCGCACAAAATCATTCTTTTTGGGGCATAGACAGTGTAGAACAGTATTGGGCAGTTTCTATACACTCTTGTGCGTACCCAAGAAAAATTAGATAACCGTAGTACCTTGTCTGTCGTTTTTAATGAAACATGCATATATATATATATATATATATATATATATATATATATATATACGTATTTTTTTTGAATTGGACATAGTCCGACAATTTATTTAAAGACATTTATAATATGTTTAACGTTCTTTTTATAGATACAAGTATTTAAGCAAATGCTCTGTTTTATAATAAACAGTATTAAATAAATGTTATTTAATACTGTTTATTATAAAACAGAGCATTTGCTTAAAAACTTGTATCTATAAAAAGAACGTTAAACATATTATAAATGTCTTTAAATATATATATATATGTATATATACATATATATATATATATATATATATATATATATATGTATATATATATATATATATATATATATATATATATATATATATATATATACGAAAATTATAACAAATAACTTTTCAGGTTATGGTGTTGAATGTAGGTTCTACATTCGATACCATCATTTGATAAGACACCAGAAGTGTTGAAAGAAAATGGCTATTTTTGTAGTGATTTTATAACATTGTTATGCTATAATTTTCGAATAAATGATTATATTTGCTTTATACTGTATTGAGAACTCTTTTAAGAATAGTATTTGTTGGTTATTGGAAATTATTCCGTATACACCATTCCTATACTTGTATACAAACAATATATATGTATTAGTTTTCTTTACATTTTGCTCTACTTAGTGCATTGTGCACTTTTACATTTTTACTTAAGTTACTCTGTAAGTGTTTTTGCTTTTGACTAAGAATTGCGGTACTGACTGATTTTTTTCGACGAACACTGATGTCTTTAGTCTTTTCTTTTTTCCCTGATATCGGGTTGTCCAAATATATTTTTATTTACACATTGTACTATCCGTTTATACACACCGCCAGAGCATAGGTATTAAAATTAAGAAATTTAAGAAAATCTATCTGTTTAACATTAGTACTTACCTTAACCTTACAATTGAAACTACACATGCGCACAAACAAGGGATGATGGTAATTTTTAATTTTAATTCTTTTCTTATATAATCTAGCCGATTTCATTTAGATTCTTTTACTTTATCTTTACTTCAAGTTTTTTATTAGATATCTCATACTGTGATAATGGATGATCTGCCAGGAATGGTGAAATATTGTTATTGATACATAAAAAATGATATATGGTTATCTCATATATATATATATATATATATATATATATATATATATATATATATATACGCATAGAAATGAAAAGAAAGAAAAGATTTAGAATCCACAGTTTTCTGGCATATACTTTTTAAAAAAAATGTACTCAGTACAACACAGAGCATAATATTTCTAATGATATTTTAATATCATTTTCAACAAGGTTAGCGAACATTGTTTGAAGGCGAGATAAAAACTTTAAGTCTCGAAACACAGAAATTTCCTAGTCGCAATATAAACTATTTTTAGTAAAAATATCATTATATATATATATATATATATATATATATATATATATATATATATATATATATATATATCTTTATATATATATATATATCTTTATATATATATATATATATATATATATATATATATATATATATATATATATATATATATATATATATATATATATATATATACATATATATATATATATAAAGAAAGAACAGTAAGATATATAATCCGGTGTTCTTATTCATATTTTTATTTCTACAAAACCGGGCTCAATGTAAATTTACAGAGCATAAATATTATACTATATAATATTATATATATATATATATATATATATATATATATATATCTCTCGACTATATAATATAATATATATAAACTATGTAATATATATATATATATTATATACTATATATATTATATTATATAGTACATATATATTATATATATGCTATATAATTTAACATGTATATACTATGTAATATATATATATTATATAGTATATATATATTATATTATATTATATTATATTATATATATATATATATATATATATATATATATATATATATATATATATATATATATGAACCTGGTGAGCCAGCAAATACCTACCAAGGTTTGACTAACGGATCTTTTGGGTAACTGGCCAGTATTACACTAAAGATCCTTTAGGTGAAACCTTGTTAGGTAGGTTCTGGCTCATTAGGTTTATATATATATATATATATATATATATATATATATATATATATATATATATATCAGAAAGTATTGATATTATTTTTACCTAATCTTAATCTATACATTCAGTCTTTTTTTCTTTACAAACACTATACGTTCGAGCTTTAAGGTCTTCTTAGAATTTGCCACATTCCTTTCTCAAAGTCTTCTCGCTCAATAATCCCCAGAACCAACCAGTTTTCTCCCCATTTCCGATAACCCGACATTCTCAAGTTTTATTCTCTTGGCCATCTCTTGACCATTTCTGCTTTCAGACATATTAATCATTTCAAATAAACCCCGACAGTCGAAGGATCGCCACAATGCAATCGACGTCGAAAGCGTACCTAATAATACATTATTAATGAGATATTATATCTTCTTCATTTATGTGCCCGGCCCATTCACAGGTGAAGGCAATCATTGCTCTCCATAATTCGCTCCCTTTGTAGATCTTAGTAGATCTTAGTTCAGTTTTCTTTTTGCTAATGTGACACTAGAGTCTTTTAATTCCGAAATGTCTGTTAAAATCATTAATGATAACAGCTGATATGGTTTCGTTTGGTTTGTTTTACGGCATATCAACCTGTTATATAGGAATAAAATGTCTCTGCCGACAACTGAGTTTGAACATAGATCGCCAGTGAGCAAACACAGGTTATCCCATTATTAAATTAAGTGGATCACATGACCACATAGGAAACGCATATATAGAAAATCGCGTGACGTCTAATTGATCTCCAATTCTACTATATCACTATACGAATCGTTACTTCTAGTCTATAATATTTCTCTACTCTATTCACTATACTATTTCTCTATTAGGACCACTATACGGGTTTCTTATCAAGCGACTATTATCGAGAAAGTGTTATTAGTGCTAGTGATATATATTTTTTAAGCTTTTCACCCCAGGCAAGGCTGAAAGCCACTAGCACGCAAGGGGTTACAGAGGATAGAGCAGATGGGAGTGATAGAGGAAAGGATGTGGAGAAGCATAGTGGATAGATCAGTGTAACTGGAGATGTCGATTGACGTTACATTTGAATAGTTGGAGATTATAGTTGTCAGGGAAAGAGGAATATGGAAGGGAGTTCCACAGGAGTGAGGTGCGAGATATGAAGCTATTGGAGTAAAAGAGACGTCTACATTTAAAAGTTTCAACAGTGAAGGGGTGGGAACGGGATGCCAGCCTCGTATGACGCTTGAATTCATGGAGCCTGAGAACCAGCGATAGCAGCTCATCGGAGCAATTACATTGAAGTATTTGTAAAAGAGACAAAGAGAGGCGACGGCGCGTCTGTGAGAGAGAGACTGCAGACGAGAAGCCAGATCAGGGCCAATTACATTGCATACCCGTCTCTGGATCTTATCAAGAACCCCGAGGTAAACAGAAGGTCCCAGACCATATATGGTAGCAATACTCCATGCAAGGGCTGATGGTTGATTTGTAAATTTGGAGGATCGATTCCGGGGCGAAAGATTTCCTGGCCCGGCACAGGGAGCCAACTTTCCTTGCGGTGGATGAAGCAATTGACTCAATGTATTTGCTCCATCTTAGGTCAGAAGACAGCGTGAGACCGAGCAGCCGCAGAGAGGAGCTTCAGACATTCTAATGGGATGCAGGGAAGGATCCTTGATATTCGAAGGCGTCTGACACCGGTATTGTTTAACGGCGTACCATAGTTTATATCTGCGATTACAAAGTCTCTACTACAACGAGCATTACGAAAGTGACAACGAGTGTTCGTCGACATCACAGAACAACATCGATGGGTAATTTAATGCTGCTAATTATTTCTTTTCAAAAACGTATTGCTGGTAATAATTTTTTTCTTCAAGAATTCATTGCGGGTAATAACCTTTCATAGTGTTTTGACCTCTGTTTGGGCGTTAAATATTTGCACATAGCTTGGCCCCCTAACAGGTGCTACCACCATGGGTCAGAGTGGACCTGGAAACTGCAGCAATTAAGAGGTGGTTCCAAGGTACTCAAAAGCTCCTGATCAGAGTTCTTGCTGTTGGATGTATTTTCTCGTCCTACCCAGGACGGCGCTAACAGTTACTCTCAAACCCGCAACAATTTTGCAATGGTCAAGCAATTAAAGGGCGACATTATTTTTTTATATCTGGCTAATTTATAGATCCGAATGAGGAACCTGATGAAATGAAATTATGTAAACAATGAAACAAAATCTTCTTCTGTATAATTTTTTATGCAGTTGCGTATTATATGTATATATATATATATATATATGTGTGTGTGTGTGTGTGTGTGTGTGTGTGTGTGTGTGTGTGATAGGTTGGTTAATAAAAAGGACAAACAGAAGGGTGCCAAAATAATCAGTATGATAAACATTTATTAATTATTAACCATATGACAGAAATGAAGCATAATATTTAATAAATGCCTATCGAACTGATTACATTGTTAGCCTTTTGTTTTGACCTTTTTTATTAACCTCCCTATCTATTTCACATAAGAAGCACACGTGGACCACTTTTTGCTTTAATCATATATATATATATATATATATATATATATATATATATATATATATATATATGCAGAAATATAGTCTTAAAGTGTGCT
>OZ038501.1:29780364-29795364 GCA_964036315.1 Acanthosepion esculentum | reverse complement strand
AAACGCTTGCACTGTTTTTCTAAAAAACATTGTTGCTTAAAACATTGTTGTTTAAAACATTGCGTACTCAAAGGGTGGATTATTTGCCCAAGAGGCGCATCTTGGGTAATCGAAAATGAATTCGGCTTAACGATCATTTTTTTTTTTTTTTTTTTGCATTTGCTTTTATCATTTCACCCCAAGCAAGGCGATAAAGCCAATAAGACACAAGGATGAGTTTACAATAGACTGAAAGAAACTGAGAATCGATAGGCCTCCGCCGGCCATGTATGACTATGGATTTGATCCATAATCGTTAATGGTAAGGTAGGATCATACCTGGGAACATACTTCATTGTCCTCCATACCATCCTCGCCAGGTTTGGTCCTGTCTTACCATCGACGACCATGGATCTAATCATTGATGACCGGGGAAACCTTTGGTATTCTCAGTTTCTTTCGACTGAAATTAACTTACTTGGGAAAGGTATGAATCCTTTTCTTCTCCTCCCAGCTTTGGGTAAATAGTAGAACATACCGTGTTCTTTAGCACATAACCGACTGATCCATAGTTATTACTGTTTGGTTTATGCGAAAGGGGGATTAAGGACACACAGAACTGAAAGAATGACAGGGATTCTCCTCGTCGGATATTCAGGCGGATGGAAGTGGCAGTCCCTTTGGTGTGATTTAGGTCTAATGTTCTTTTCTACAGTCGCATGCTATATTTAAGGATATTTACTATCACCGAGGAGACTTTGCACATTTCCAAAGCCTTAAGGATCCAAGAGTGTGGTATCAAAGGCTTTACATTAATCTATCCAAGCTGTGCTGGGATTTCTACCTTTTTTCCTGCAATTTTCCAGGATCATTTTGTTTATCAATTGTTGATCATATGAACCTCTTCGACAGGAGAAGAATTATTTTCATCAAGAAAACAGAACAGACATGATCAATTTATATGTGGTGGACAGACATATTATTGGCTTATAATTTTTTACATAGTCTGTTTCGCCCGTTCTTGGTAGGAGATATGTAATACCTTCAGTTACCCATGCTGCAATTCTTTTGAGGTTAACAATTAGAATTGATAAAGTTTGCGCAATTGCTTTCTGGGTCGATGATAGAGCTACAAGTTGAGTATCTTGTCTTTTCCTGGGGATTTCCATTTTAGGGATTTTGTTTAGAGCTTGACTTACATCATTCTTGGTTATATTTTTTTCTATTCTTGCTCAGGTTTATCCTTCATTCTTTCTGGTTCTCGTCTGATCCACTCTGCTCTGGAATTATATTTGGATTTCTCAAGATATAATCACAAAAAACTTCTTCGGTAGATGGCGGCTTTTTGGCTTTTATAACTTCTTTTCCAATTTTCGTTTGGAATATCTTATTTTGTCGATAGAAACTATCAACGCTTCTCATCTCTTTGTCTCTGTGACTTTAATTGCAGTTTCTGTTTAAGTATTTCCTTGATTAGTAGAATTTCATTGACGACTTTAATTTTATCTTTCCACTGCTCCTTCCATCTGAATTTCTTATTATACTGTGGCATCCTGACATCATCATTATTATTATTATTATTATTATTATTATTATTATTATTATTATTATTGTTGTTGTTATTATTATTATTATTATTATTATTATTATTATTATTATTATTATTATTATTGTTGTTGTTGTTGTTATTATTATTATTATTATTGTTGTTATTATTATTATTATTATTATTATTGTTGTTGTTATTATTATTATTATTATTATTATTGTTGTTGTTATTATTATTATTATTATTATTGTTGTTGTTATTATTATTATTATTATTATTATTATTATTATTGTTGTTATTATTATTATTATTATTATTATTATTATTATTATTATTATTATTATTATTTCCTTTGATTTATGGTGTGTACACATTTCTTTCTGGGTCCCGCCCAGAGACTTATGGTTAGAAATGGCATCATAACATTTTCCACTGACCAATTAAAACACACACACACACACACACACACACACACACACACACACACACACACACACACACACACACACACACACACATATTTTACATTGATAAAGCCCTTCGTAAGGTGTGGGCTGTACTCATGAGAACAGTTTTTTGTATTTCTTTAAGACATGGGCTTCCAGGAATCCCTTAGTCTATTGGAATCTTTTCCAACCAATCCGAGGGCTCCAACTAAAACAGGGATTTTATTGTTCCCATGTGCCACATTTTTGAGATTTCGTTTTCAACTTCCTTGTATTTTCATAACTTTTTGAAGATCTTCAAAGATACATTGCAGTCCGCAGGGACTGCCATATCAAAATGTTTATTTGTTTGCGGTCTCTAATAACAATGTCTGGGCGGTTAGCTTTGATTGTTCTGTCTGTGTGTATTGTGGAGTCCCATAAAATTGTAACAGGTCCATTCTCTGTAACCGGGTCTGGGTGGGGGGTGTTCATACCAATTTCTTTCAGTTTCCTTTCCGTAGAAGTTGCAGATTTTCCAGTACAGATATTGGCCAACTCTGTCATGCCGGGTTTTATATTCAGTGGATACCAATATCGTCATCCTGATACAAGATGATCGATTGTTTCTGGATATTTATCACAGAACCTGCATTTTGGGCTAACACAATATTTTAGTATATGTGCTTGATAATTTCTGGTTAACAAGCACTGGTCCTGTGCAGTAAGGACAAAACCCTTAGTTTCAGCTTTCAACACTGCACTACATAGCCACTGATGGGTATGGGGTTTGTCTACATCAGCTTGTTTGGTACGGGCAGAGTATTGGCCATGAAGTGGTTTATCTTGCCATTGTTTCTGTATCTAGTCGGATGCATTTGTTTTTGCTTTCTTTTTTATCTTTTGGCAGCTTCAGTCGGTGTATTGTGCTTTACTTGTATTTCTGCGCCCATTTTGAATTCCATTTTGAACTTGTTGGCTTCTTTTATTATGGAATAAAGACGCTTACTACTTTCATGTTTTTGACATATATCATGATCCAGTCTTTTGTAGTTTCCAGGTGTCTTTGGAGGCCAATTGTTGTAGTTTTGTAGGACAGTTATAGTTGAACTAATCCTCTGCCTCCTTCGGATCTGGGCACATACAGACGATCAACATCAGCTTGGGATGATGCATGCGGTAGCAAGTGAGAAGATTTCTCGTTTTGGCGTCCATTCGCTTAATTTCAGCTATGGTCCAGTTAAGGACATTAAAGCTGTATTGCACCACAGGGACAGCCAAGGTGTTTATGGCTGATATTCTGTTTCTTGAATTCCGCTCGGTATTTAGTTCCAGACACACACGCCTGTAGTACTCCTTTCTTACCTTCTCCTTCATCTGGGTATGTTGTATAGCATCTCCTTCGCTAATTCCTAGATACTTATTGGCTTCATCTTGTTCCATTTCCCTAATCTTTGTGATAAAGTGTAAATCTATTGAGTGTGTTTCTGTAATTCTCCGTTTCTTGAATGTTACTATTTATCTAATCCGAAGTCCATGCCTATATCGTCACTGAAACATTTTACAATATTGAGGCGACCCTTCAACTCACTGAGGTTTTGGCAAAAAGTTTGAGATCATCCATGTAGAGTAGGTGATTGAATATTTTTTGTCTAGTATGTATCCATAGCTACTGTTGTTTAGTTCATGCGTAAGGGGGACTAAGGACAAACAAAACAGAAGGGGTGAGCGGGAGTCTCCTTGAAAGATACCGCGTCAGATATTCAGACGGTTGGAGATGACAGTGCCTCTGGTGTGATTTAGGTATAGTGTGGTGTTCCACATTCCCATGCTGTCCGTAAGGAAATTTACTACCACAGGGGAAATTTTGTACATTTTCAAAGACTTAAGGGTCCAAGATTGTGGTACACTATCAAAGGCTTTACGATAATCAATCCACGCTGCGCTAAGATTTCTACATCGTCTGCAATTTTCCAGGATTATTTTGTTTATCAGTAGATGATCTTTGCATTAATATATATATATATATATATATATATATATATATATATATATATATATATATATATATACGCACTGACAGCGATGCATTACGCCGAGGAGGAAAGAAAAATGGACGGAAGGTTCCGCTGGAGGTGTGGGATAAAAAAGAGAAATTAAAAAATACGTAATAAAAAGAGGAAATATAACAAAATTAGACAAATAAAAATAAAAAATAGATAAAACAGAGGGGAGAGGAAAGAGTAAAAAAATTAAGTTAAATTAAGTCAAAGAGACTTAGAATAAAATCAAAGAAAAGGAAAGATTTCAAAATGGTATAAAATTCACGATTCCTAACATGTTGAGAGTACGTCATAAATGTCTTTGCAGTTTTCAACTTTCGACGCCAAAGAGAATGATAGTTATCAAGTTTTATAGGGTAGACCAACACCCCTACTACAGTTTGGCGGAAAATTATCAAAGAGTTCATTAAACAAAGTAGAGACAAGGAAAAGAGAAAAAAATAAATATAAATACATTTCGGGTCATTACTCAACCTGTTAGCCATTAAAAGATAAATTTGAAATTTCCACTCAAAGAGAAGTCAGTCAAAAATCAGAACATTTTTAGATTAGTACACCTGAGTCACATAAAAAAAAGTTACTCAATATGATCCCTACCCATGCGAATACACACACATTTATATATATATATATATATATATATATATATATATATATATATATATATATATAACGTGAATCATTCATACGAAAAGCAGATAATGAAGTTAATGATTATCTGCTTTTCGTATGAATGCTTCACGTTATATAAATTGAACACGCACCACATAATTGAAATATATATATATATATATATATATATATATATATATATATATATATATATATATATATATATATATATATATATATATATATATATATATATATAAAAGCAGTAAATTCGACCTTGCCAACCGAACGATCCTCAGTGGCCGAATCGGTTAAAAAGGCACGTCAGGCTATATGACGGTTCCGTATAGGATACAGGTTCGAATCCTGCCGGAGGATGAATATTTTCTATGAAAATTTCTCGGACATTCAGGCCGGTAAATGTTATTTAATACTGTTCATTATAAACAGAGCATTTACTTAAATACTTGTATCTATAAAAAGAATGTTAAACATAAAAATGTCTTTATATATATATATATATATATATATATATATATATATATATATATATATATATATATATATATATGTAGATAGATAGAAAGATAGATAGATAGATAGATACACACACACAACGAAATTGCTCTCTATTACTCACCAGAGAGAACCATCCCTGCCCCGCATTAGAATGTCTGATGCCCAACTCCACGACAGCACCTCTTTGCGACTGCTCGGTCTGACACTGTCCGCTGACCTGAGATGGAACAAATAAATTAAGTCAATAGCTTCGTCCACCGCAAGGAAAGTTGGCTCCCTGTGCCGCGCCAGGACATTTTTCTCGACGGAGTCGATCCTTCAAATCTACAAATCAACCATTCGCCCTTGCATTGAGTATTGCTGTCATATATGGTCTGGAGCCCATTCTGTTTGTCTCAAGGTCCTTGATAAAAGACAGATCTGCAGTCGCCCTCTCACAGGTGTGCTGTCGCTTCCCTCTCTCTTTCCTACAAATACTTTTCCGGTAACTGCTCCGATGAGCTGATTTCGCTGGTTCCCAGACTTCATGAATTTAAGCGTTCAACTAGGGTGGCATCTCGCTCTCAGCCTTTCACTGTCGAAACTGTTAAATGTAGCCGTCTCTTCTACTCCAATAGCTTCATGTCTCGCACTTCTCGCCTGTGGAACTCCCTCCCCAGGTCTTGTTTTCCTGATAGCTATAATCTCCAACAATTCAAATGTAACGTCAATCGACGTCTCCAGATGCCCTTGTCTATCCCCTAACATTCTCTTCATCCTTTCCTCTATCACTCCTATTTGCTCTCGCTCTAACTCTCTGTAACCCTTTGCGTGCTCGTGGCTTCCCGCCTTGCTTGGGGTTGAATGATTAACCCCCCCCCCAAAAAAAACCCATGCTTACACACACACACACACGCATATATATACTCACTGACAGAGATACATTACGCCGAGGAGGAAAGAAAAATGGAAGAAATGTGTGGGATTTATTATTATTATTATTTTTTAATTTTTTATTTCCTTTGATTTCTTACACATTTCTTTCCGGGTCCCGCCAAGGGACCCTAAGGTTAGAAATGGCATCATGATATTTTCCACTTCAAAAAAAAATTTTTTTAAATTACATAGATAAAGCCCTTCGTAAAGTGTGGGCTGTACTTGTCAGAACAATTTTTTGTATCTCTTTGAGGCATGGACTTCCAGGTATCCCTTCAATTAGTCTACTGGATTATTATTATTATTATTATTATTATTATTATTTGTTAGGGATGCATGGATAGAGTCAAAGTTAGCGAGGTGGCAAGTAAGATCGACAAACCGAGTTCAAATTCTAGCCCAGTCTGTTATGCTCATTTCGCAGTAATGATCTTTAGAAAAATCATGAATCCACTTCTTCTATCCGAGGCCTGGGGAAGGGTTTCATACCCCCACTGAATCTATGTTAAAGTGCCACCCACTGTACTATATCTCAATTGCCAGAAAGTAGTATTCATATAAAATACAAATGTCATTGTTTCCTAATTATGTACAATAATGGGCCATATTCAAATATAGGTGAACAATTCAAGTAGACAATTTGAAAATAAATACAATGTATCTAAATGCAAATCAGAGACATGTCATAAGAGATCATACCATCTTGAATAAATTCTAATGTTTTGCAGCAATTTTTAACGTCAATTTGAGATTTATCTTGTTAATTTTTTTCATCTTTTTTTTACTGATTTTATTTTTATTTTTACTGATTTTATTTTTATTTTTACTGATTTTATTTTTTTTTTACTGATTTTTTAAAAAATTTTTTTGTTAAAATGTTGAATAATTTAACGCGTTCAGCATTATGGATAAAAAATAGTGAATTTTATATAATGTTTTTTATAGCAGGAGGAAAACAAAAAATTCACAGATTTGGACGGAAAAAGAAAAATACCACAATTATGTCAAAATCTGCAAAAATTAATAGTCAAGTTTTATTTGTAACATATATAAATGTAGGCAGATAAAAGCAAATGTTGATAAGAGAACAAGGGTCACAAAGCAAAGCTCTGGACCCCCAATCAGACTTGAGCCCTCCCTGGTTGGGAGGTCTGAGGGTAGTACGCGCCGGTCCAGCTTCACTAGCTAAGAATAAATAATACAGTAAACACGACTCTTTAACCTTAGTTAAGCGGTCAGTCTAGGAGAAAAGAACAGCTGTATTCCAAACCGTGGCGAAGACAACAAGAAACCACTACTACTATCTCTCCCATGAAGTCATAGTACTTCTCAGATATTAATTGAAAAGAAGATGTGGAGAGCTATAACCGGCTATGTTCTGAAGAAACACTGCATTTAAAGGTTAATATACGGAAAATCGAATCGATGAGTCGTCTTGAAATTTCCGCCCAGTTGTGATCACTTTCGCACAAATATTGTGAATCAATTTGTCGAGGCCGTTCAAGCCATGGTAACACATAATCTAAGATAACTAATCTGAATTCAAAAGCTTCGAGAAGTCAACTGGAAAGAACTCCACTTTCTTTCGAATTTGGATCATGGAAAATCACAGATATCAAGCACAAATGAATCAGCGGAATGCCATAATTGTCCGGAAAGGATGCAGCATTTTTAAAATCCTTTAAAATTCATTGCCATTAAAGAAAGCGTGAAAATTCAAGATGCATTATTTTTTTTAATTTACCTGTTTTTCAGCATTGAACATAGGACCACGTTCCCTATATTTATTGGCATCGTGCAATTGCAATAACAGACGAAGGAAAATGTAGCTCAGAAAGCCGAAGATGCATCGAATAAACGAATGATGCCTTCCAAAAGCTAAACAAAATAACAGCACACAGAAAAGTGCTGTATCGTTATTCAGTATGACAGTAAATATCGGGCAATTTTCTCTCAACTGAAGAGTCGAATTAACACAGCAAGACAAGGTTTTACAGAAGTAAGCTGACAATACAATGACCGAAACATATGAATAGGAAGAGAAATGGAAGCCAAAAGGACACTTCGAATCAGAATATTGAAAACTGAACACGATTAACGGAATTTGCACCCCAAAAGATACAGAAAGTGCTGACTGTTATATAAGAATAAAGTGTCGCTGTCGACACTTGCGTTTGAACATAGACCGCCAGTGAGCAAACACAGGCGATTCCATTATTGAATTAAGTAGATCACGTGGCCATAGAGGAAACGCATGACGTCTAGATAGATCGTTATTTCTATTATATCCTCTATTACTATTCGGATCACCATTTCTAGTCTATCCTCTATTACTATCAGCTATGTGCCATGCGTGTTACACGCTTAAGCGATCTTGTATCTTCCGATACATGACTGACGAGGCAGATTTTTTTTCTCGCAGTAGGTTGACATTTCTTTCTGCGGTACACTACTTGCCATCCAAGTCTATAGAACCCGGTCTCTCCTGCTATTTACCCATAGATTGGCGGGGGGTGGTGGAGAGAAGAGGTTTCATATATTTTCCAAGTGTATTAGCACGTAAGTCAATTTCAATCAGTTATGTGCCATGCGTGATACACACTTAGGCGATCATGTATCTTTCGATACATGACTGACGAGGCAGATTTTTTCCCGCAGTAGGTTGACATTTCTTTCTGCGGTAGACTAGTTGCCATCCAAGTCTATAGAACCCGGTCTGTCCTGTTATTTATCCATAGCTGGTGGGAGAAGAAGAGGATGCATACCTTTCCCAAGGGTATTAGCACGTAAGTGAATGCAATGGATTTGACTGGAATTCGAACTCGGCTCTCCATTTCCTCAATCCGAGCCGCTATCCATTACTATACTGAGTGCTATTTTCTATACAATTTCATTATACGGATCACTATTCGAGCAAGTATTATCGAGCAAGTACTATTAGCACGAGTGATATTCGAACTCGTCTGACACCAGTATTGTTCAACGGCGTTACTATAGTTGTATCTGCGATTACAAAGTCTCTACTACAACGGGCATTACCAAAATGACAACGAGTATTCGTTGACATCACAAAACTGTCAAACAAGAAAATTTCCTTAGAAGCAAAGAAAAGTGTGCTGAATTACTGTGTGAATGCTGAACAATCTCCGCACAGATGAAGAGAAAAACTGTGTTTACTAAAGGATGCTGAGAATATTATGAATGGGACATGAAAACAGCGACGGAACAAAATGGACGCTTATAGGTCGAATCAGAATGCTGAACACGCATTGGATGAGCGAAAGGCGCATTACAAAAAAAAAAAAAAGTGCCGAGAAACAGGAAAATTCCGTTATTGTTCTAATGTTGTCTTTGTTCCAAATAGCCGAGAATTAAGAAGCCCGTAGTTAGAGAGAGTCTCAAAGGAAGAACAAGTATTAAAACAAAGATGTTTATTAAATACTCATACATAGAACGGGAAAAAAAAAACTTGGGTAAATCAACTCCTCCTCAAATGCTACTCTTATATGGTTACTTACCATCTTTATAAGAAGGAGCAAGAAAGAAAAAAGAAAACAATGAAAAAAGAAAGAAGACTAACAACACAAAATAAAAACTAGTAGTAAAGAAAGAAAGAAAATTTGAGATGTCGAATTGCATAAAGGTGCATTCGTTTTTCCCTTTTACCGATTGATAGCATCCTTTATATATAGAAATTGATAGCATCCTTCATATTTATGTATAAATATATATATATATATATATACATATATATATATATATGTATATGTGTGTATGTGTGTGTGTGTATAAAATATCAATTGATAATTAGTAGGGATAATTCCAAGGAGGACATTAATCCAAAGAGAGTTCAATGTAAGAACAGAGCAATATAATAATGAACACAGAATCCTTAAAAGTCAATATGGTTATAATTTATTGACTTTTACATACACCTTTTCCAGACCAGCGTTTTGTTGATAATTTTTAATTATCTTCATTAACAAAACGGTGATCTGGAGAGACGTAAAAGTCTACGAAATAAATTATAACCAGATGGATTTTTAAGGATGCTGTATTCATTATATATATATATGGTGAAATGTTGTAAGAGCCGCAAATTTACTATGGATGATCAAGGGACTCTCTAAACATTTTTTGTCTTAGTGAATTGTTTTTTCATGTGATCAGAGTAGCAATTTTTTATGTCAAAATTGTAAAGTGTCCCTTTTGTGTTGATATAATCTTTTACTTAGTTTTCTCAGAGTGCCTTGATCGCAAGGACATCCACAGTAAATTTGGGCCGAGGCTCTTACAACATTTCACCATTCCTGGCAGATCTTCTATTATCACAGTGTAGAATATATATATATATATATATATATATATATATATATATATATATATATATATATCACTGCCATAAACAGACAAAAATTAGTTTTATTATTACCACTGATGTTAATAAAAGTAAAAATGAAAAACGGGTCAGCTAACCGTTTTGAATTCTCCCGTTTTATGCAGTGTTATTTGCCTACGGATATATTTAGGTGTTCATATGATATCGCCAGTTTATTTACTTGCGTTCCACTTGCTGTGACCATCGATATATGCGCCGATGCCCTATATCGTAGTTAATTGTCTCCGCCTGTTACTCCGGAAGACGTGTTTGTTGAACTGATGAAATTTGCAACGATGTCAGTTGAGTTCAGTTTCGAGGGCATCATGTATAGGCAGATTGATGGTGTTTCGATGGGTTCCCCTTTGGGACCCATCTTCGCAAATATCTTTGTTGGGTTCCAGGAAGAGAGTTTACTACTAAAATCTGATAAACCTGACGTTTATTTCCGTTACGTTGATGTCAATTTTTGTCTCTTCGATAACGAGATTAAATTACCCACTCAAATTACCACCTAAAAGTGTTCGAGGCCACCTATATTCTATCCTTAAAGCCTTCCCTTTGTAAAGAAAAGGACTTTATATTAGGCCTCCAACTAATTACCATTTAATTTTTTTTTTCTTCTTCTTCCCACCAATTAACTTTGTTTATTGTATTTTTTGTTTTGTTTTTTATATAATTTACCTCGATTTAGCTCTGTTGAGCGAAATACGAAACCGGTTAGCTAGCCCGTTTTTCATTTTTACTTTTTTATTATCATAAAATAATAAATAATAAAACTAATAACTAAACTAATAATAAAACTAATTTTTGTCTGTTTATGGCAGTGATAAAATTTTGTACCACCAAACATATATATATATATATATATATATATATATATATATATATATATATAGGGGTTGGACAAAATAATTAGAAAAGTTGCAAAATCCACTCCTATTATATTAAGAACTTTAACAAAAATTTAGTAATTTCAGGTTATATCTATTGTAAATACGTTTATTTATCTAATTTACTGTCTTTGTCTTATTTATTTTTAGAATTTATTGCCCCACCCTACCTCGGCTTGACCTCCTTTCAAAGGTGACTGATATGTGAATAAGAATTAACTGTTAGACCACCTAACCACCTAACCAAAATGGCCGCCGCAGCCGTTTCCATAGTAATTAATTTTGCGAATGAACATGCTTATAAAGATGCGTAAATTTCAAGATTGGTTATTCCTAAATTTTCGCTTGAGGATGAAACAGGGCTTGATACCTTAATTCAATTTAATTTTAATAATTATATTGAGGGTTTCGGCTCTCGTTTTTGAAACATGAGAACTCTTATGTAGCGAAGGAATCATATATTTTTTTAAATAATTGCATATATATGTGTGTGTGTGTGTATATATAATATCGATATATCTATTTATTACTCTATATATAATTGTTTAAAATTAGTTATATGTATGGGGATGAGTGTTCAATATCGGAGCTACAGCCTTTGTAGTCAGTATGGACGCAGGAATCAACACTGCATAGTGACTGTCAATTTCAATAACAGAAGCGATCATACGATCACCTCAGTCTCGAGATACCTGCAAACAAATAGAAGGAAATATGTAGAGATTAACCAGAAAGATACATAAATAGATAGAAACATTAAAAACAGAAAAAGAAAGAAAGAAAAATGAAAGAAAGAGTAAAAGAATGAATAAATTAATGAATGAAAACAAGAGAAAAACGGAAGAAGAGGCCAAAACAGAATAAAACCGAGTGATGAGATAAGAAAGAAAGAAAGAAAGAAAGAAAGAAAGAAAGAAAGAAAAATGAAAGAAAAGCACAAACCGAATAAAAAAAAGGAAAAATAGACAGGAATGCAACAAGAAAATAATGAAAAAGAAAAACAATAAAAAAGAAAGAAAACATAAAAAAAACTAACTAAAAAGAAAAGAGAAAGAAAGAAAGAAGACTAACTGACACAAAATAAAAACTAGAGAGAAAGAAAGAAAGAAAGAAAGAAAAGTGAAAGGCGTAAAAATGGATTAGATGGGAAAGAAAAAAAAACAAAGGAAAAAGAAGAAAGAAAGTAAGAATTAATGAATGAAAACATGAGGAAAAAGAAAGACGAAAAAAACATCAGGAAATGTGTAAGAATAAAATGATAGACTGAGAAAGAAAGAAAGAAAGAAATAAAAAAAAAGAAATTAAGATGAAAGTAATGCACAAACGTAGAGTAAAAAAAGGAAAAAAAACTAACAGGAAAGCAAAAAGAAAATAATGAAAAAATAAAAGAAGAAGAAAGAAAGAAAACATAAAAAACTAACAAGAAACAAAGAAAGAAAGAAAGGAAAATGAAAGACGTAAAATTGGACTAGATGGGAAAGAAAAAAGACAGAAATAAAAAAGAAGAAAGAAAGTAAGAATGAATGAATGAAAACATGAGGAAACCCTGAAGACGAAAAAATCTTAAGGGAAAGTGTAACAATAAAATGAAAGAATGCGAAAGAAAGAAAGAAAGAATCAGAAAGATTGGAAAAAAGAAAAGTTGTGCTAATCCTTTATTGCGTTAACCGGATCGACCAGTGTCATATCGATCTCTATTGTCAGCTTCGGTGCTTTAGGTTGTGTTAAATTTTCAGAAAACAACTTCTAGGCCAACATGTTCAGCCGAGAAAAAAATGGCCGTGGGGGGAAAATATGGCGACACAGTGTCTAGAAGATTTTTTCGCCTTTCGGCTGTATTCTTCTCATTAACTGTAAGAGACATCTCATTTTCGAAACGAGAAATGAGACTGGGACGAGAACTACACAGTTAGACTGGGTTAGTCTCGGTTGAATGTGACTGTGTCACTCTCCATCGGACCTCTCTCCCTCTGTTTTACTCGGCAGGTTGCGCGAATAAGTCAGGTTCCTTGATTTTTTGCCCCGTCAGTCTTAATTTGGTTTCCCATTGATCAGAGACACCGAAGAGAAACACCAACATTATCTCGGAACATTTTAACTGATACCAGCGACGGAGAGACAGAAAAGAATGAATTAAGGCAGCGAAAGAAAGAAAATTCGGAAAGTAAGCAGGGAAAGGGATAACGAAAAGATAGATAGATAGATAGATAGATAGATAGATAGATAGATAGATAGATAGATAGATAAAAAAAAGGAAAACTGTATAAAAAAGTGGCGAGATAGAAAAGAAAGAAAGAAAAACTGTACACAACATGAACAACCGATTAGAAAATAAATAAATAAAATAGATATGACCAGACCGGAGATAGATAGATAGATAGACAGATAGAAAGATAGATAGACAGATAGATAGATAGATAGATAGATAGATAGATAGATAGATAGATAGATATGAAGAAACTGAGATAGATAGATAGATAGATATGAACAGACTTAGATAGATAGATAGATAGATAGATAGATATGAAGAAACTGAGATAGATAGATAGATAGATAGATATGAACAGACTTAGATAGATAGATAGATAGATATGAAGAAACTGAGATAGATAGATAGATATGAACAGATTTACATAGATAGATAGATAGACAGATAGATAGATAGATAGATATGAAGAAACTGAGATAGATAGATAGATAGATATGAACAGACTTAGATAGATAGATAGATAGACAGATAGATAGATAGATAGATATGAAGAAACTGAGATAGATAGATAGATAGATAGATATGAACAGAATTAGATAGATAGATAGATAGACAGATAGATAGATAGATAGATAGATAGATAGATATGAAGAAACTGAGATAGATAGATAGATATAAACAAACTTAGATAGATAGATAGATAGATAGATGAACAACAAAGAAAGGAAACTAAGTAAAAAGAAGTAACTAGGCACAAAAGGACTGAAGGAAGAGTGCACAAAAAATGATAGATAGATAGATAGATATGAGAAAGCTGAGATAGATATGAAGAGACTGAGATAAATACATATGAACCAAGTCTAGATAGATAGATAGATAGATAGATAGATAGATAGATAGATAGATAGATTTGTTATATTGTTAGTCCACCAGGGCCACAAGGGCCAAAAACCACACACACTAGTGTGTTACTGATTTACCACCATGAAGGCGGCCTGAGCTGATGGAACTCAGGAATGTATCTCATCCGGACATCTATCATAGTAAAAAAGATATGATGTTTAAAGCTTGGCGACGTTTCGACCGTGGCATAAAGCTTGCAGGCTGGAGCATAAAGATAGGGTATAACAGCGGGAGTAAATTATTTTCTCGAACGATACAATGAATCGGTTATTCTTCTAGCATCTTTTGCGATGGCACGAATATAGGCGTTCCATTTGAGGTCGCGAATGAGCTTTAGAACCAGTAGCCGTTCAAAATAAGGAAACTCTTCGAGGGTATGACCACTCATCAGGAATGATGCTGGTTTAGTGCATGCTCGGTGCTGTTGAAATGTTACTAACTTTCTTTTGGAAGTATTGAATGGTACCGGCTAACCTTTCCCCCATTGAGCTGTAAGAGTTAGTTCAGAGGTGTGATCAGCTACCAGTCATCGACATATTTAGATGCGCATCCAAA
>OZ038501.1:29712864-29775364 GCA_964036315.1 Acanthosepion esculentum | reverse complement strand
GCACCAGTTCTTTGTAGTCAATTCTTGAAAAATTCAAAATCTGAGGAGTATCGTTTTGAAACATTTTGGCACCAGTACTTTGTAGTCAATTCTTCCAAAATTCAAAACCTGAGGAGTATCGTCTTGAGACCATGTGGCCCAAGTTCTTCATAGCCGAATCTTCCAAAATTCAAAACCTCAGGACTATCGTTTTGAGACCTTGTGGCGCCAGTTCTTTGTAGTCGATTCTTCCAAAATTCAAAGAAAGAACTCTGCTCACGTCTATATGACGGTTCCGTGGAGGATACAGGTTCGAATCCTGTCGAAGGACGAATATTTTCGATGGAAATTTCTCGGACATTCAGGCCAGTAAATGTTATTTAATACTGTTTATTATAAACAGAGCATTTACTTAAATACTTGTATCTATAAAAAGAATGTTAAACATAAAAATGTCTTTAAATAATTGTCGGACTTTGTCCATTTTATAATATATATATATATATATGGAGAGAAAGAATAAGAGAAAGAATAAAATAAAACAAAAATGTGATCTATTAATCATAGTAAATAATAGAGGCAACATTATATAATTTATCCTATATTGTAAGATTGAGATGAAACTGTAACTGTAGCGTTTAAATTTCAATGTCACCATATACATATATGTGTTTTAAGACATTTTTATGTTTATACATTCTTATTATAGATGCAAATATTTAAGTAAATGCTCTGTTTATAATAAATGTGTTATGTCATTTTTTACATTTGGATACGCATTGAGCAGAAATGAATGTACGTGAGAGATTCATGGAAGTTTGTAGTTGAAAAGCAGTAAAATCGATCTTGCTAACCGAATGATCCTCTGTGGCCTAATCGGTTAGGGCACGTCAGGCTATATATATATATATATCAATAAACATACATATTATGCCTCACCTCTAGCCTTGAGGGATAATATGTATATTTATTTACATATACTTAATAGCTCTGTTATATCACATCGAGCACTGTTTTATTAACACCAGCACTGCAGGTGCGATATATATATATATATATATATATATATATATATATATATATATATATATATATATATATATATATATATATATATATATATATATATATATATATATATATATATATATATATATATATATATATATATATATATATATATATATATATATATATATATATTTTGCTAACTAGATGTTTCTTTGTAACTGAATGGTACAGCAAGTCAGGTCAAATGACAGTTTCCGTATAGGATACAGGTTCAATTCCTGTCGGAGGACGAATATTTTCTATGAAAATGTCTCGGACATTCAGGCTGGTAAATGTTGTTTAATACTGTTTATTATAAAACAGAGCATTTACTTAAATATTTGTATCTATAATAAGAATGTATAAACATAAAAATGTCTTTAAAAAATTGTCGGACTTTGTCCATTTTATAATATATTTGTTTATGAAATGGATTTTCTGTGATCATTTCAGTCATTCTTGTCGATAGTGCCGATATGTGATTTAAAAATTACGAAGCCCTGAGTTGACATTCGATAAGCATTAAACACACACACACACACACACACACACACACACACACACACACACACACACATATATATATATATATATATATATGATTAATACAAATATAAATGTTGTCATTTAGCTGATTAATGTTATTTTCAGTACCCGACTCCAGAGTATCGTAGAGTAACCTACTTATAAACGTTCCTTCCATTCGTCATAAACTGACTGCTGATATTCTCATTTTAGTTATTTTTATATTAAGAAATAATTTATGCATTTTTATTGTGGTAAGGGAGGACTTTTTTCATTTGTGTTTGTGTGTGTGTGTGTGTGTGTGTGTGTGTGTGTGTGTGTGTGTGTGTAAGCTTGTGTATGTGTGTATGTCCGGCTGTATGTATATGTACGTGCACGTATGTAGAATGTCGTGGTTATTTATTTAGAAATATGTTGATAACGGACAATCCAAGTTTTCAAAGTTTCAGGATCCGAAAACCTCATTCACTTTTTAACGTTTGCGTCGGATATGCCACTTCATCCCGCTAGTGACATGCATACGAATTCACAGCGAGGATCTCGAGACATATAACAGGAATATTTGCTGACACCTTTCACCGTTGTTTTTCCTCTACGTCCTGGGTATGACGATAAACTACATCCGTCGTCCTGGGTAAAACGATAAACTACGTCCAACAGCAAGGCCTCTGATCAGGAGGTTTTGAGGAGCGTGGAACCACCTCTTAATTGCTGGTGTTACCAGGTCCACCCAGAACCGGGGTGGTAGCACCTGTTAGGGTCCCAGTTATGGGCAAATAGTTAACAACTAAACCTGTGTAAAAATAGGTTTTATTACCAGAAATATTTGTAAAATTATTACCAGCAATAATTTTTCAAGAAAAAATTATTATCAGCAATAAAAAAAATACCAGCAATACAAACAGCTATACATTCTTTGAAAAAAATAGGAAAAATTTTGAAGAAAAACATTACCAGCAGTAAAAATTTCGTTGGCATTAAATAACCCATTGAGGTTGATATGCCGTAAAACAAAATAAACCAATATACGATATATATATAAGTGATACATCGTGTCTGAAACCTCAACAGAATGCAGAAAGCACTGGACGGCCGTTTCGTCCTATATTTGGGACTCATCAGCAGTGCGTATCCACTACCGAGAATTGAAACGCTGCCGGTTAGGTTGTCAAGCAAACACCATTCCATCTGTTCCAACGGGCCTCGGTGACGAAGAGATAGCAAATCAGACTCAATATAGCGCCGCTCACTCACATATTCCGTGGTGGAACTCTACTGAGATTCTCTTTAATCATAGGACTGTGTCCCCTAGAGCCACGACTACTATCACCAAGCCGCTCACTCCAGAGAATTAGAAGCCGGTTCAAGCAATGATATACACATAATAGAAATTATTAGGAGGATTTGATAATTATAATTAAGTAATTAGTTTGCGGTACCTCTCTTTTTTTTAATATATATATATATATATATATATATATATATATATATATATATATATATATATATATATATATATAACATAATATAAAAGGCTCAAACACTAATATTCCATGGTTGTAATTTATTACATTAGAATCGTAATCACGATCCAATTCATCCGACCTATGAATTAGATCGTGATTACGATTCCAATGTAATAAATTGTAACCATGGAATATTAGTGTTTGAGCCTTTTATATTATATTCTACCTGGATTCTAGCCTCTTGAAAAATTATATATATATATGTATATATATAGACATTGACCACTAACATTATCAATCTATATATATATATATATATATATATATATATATATATATATTTCTAAATAAATAATCGGGAACATGACTGACCACAGTTGAAATTTTCATTCACTTTCACGCCATCATCAGATCTTCAAAATTACACTTCGACTACTCAATAGAGTGAATATTTAGTTCCCTACTTTTCTTTCAAACGCTTCTTCCCAGTTTTTTCTCTGTCCGTGAAGAATCTTTCCTGCTTACATTTGTTCCGACTTCACACGGCATCTTCAACTGGATAAAAAAAAAGATGTGGTCTTTGCAACGAACCTTTGAATTTCGACATGAATCAGACGTTCGATGGTATCAAACGTTGGCCTCCGGTTGTTATCTGATGTCAAATCAGGACGGTATATGGTGTGAGTGTAAGAAATAATAACTGCAGGTTACTCATCGCCGGCTTGGTGACCTATGTTGACTCAGTTGACATTCGAAAGTATTACAAAGACACACACATAAATACACACAACCAACACACACACACACACACACACACACATATATATATATCAAATATGTGCTGCATTTCAATTCATGTTACAATGAATCATTCATACAAAAAGTAGATTAGTAAAGTTAATGATATAAAATGGGGAAATCTCTTCGCAAACAAAATTTTCAAGTTGCATTAACCTACGAACCACTCGATGAATGCTATGATCCTTGTTTTTAATAACTACAATCTGTATAAGGTCTTTTTTTAATCTGCTAGTACTTTCAACGAAATTTAAACCATATAGTTTTCCATAGTGGAAAACTATATTGTTTAAAAATATATATATATATATATTTATATATATTTATTTGTTTAAATTTTATCTATATATATTTGACCAGATTAGTTATATTTCAAGTTAAAATTCGTTTAATAACACATTAAGACACGAGTATGTTCATTTTAGCTATTACATTTGAACGTCTAGATCAATGTGAATGTGGATGTATGTGCCTGTGTTTATTGATGTCTATGTGTAAGGAAAGTGCATGCACGTTTGGTTGTATGTTTGCGTACGTGTGGTTGTGTGTAGTGTAAATGTTCGTTTTTTTATTTTTTTTATCAAGGGTCGTGTCTCGTCACCATATTTTATGTGTGTATATATATCTAAATATGTCTGAGCGCTTATGTATTATAAGCTGAGTATGTTCGAATGATTTCGCGTGAGAGGCGACTACCATGTTGAAATGAAACTATAAAAATGTATACATTTTTGTCTGGGGCTCTGAACATCCTTTTTAACATAATTTCAATAAAAATATAAATTAAATAGCATATATATCTTTTATTTTTATATTTTTATATTTTTCTCCTCGGTAATTCTACAATTTAAAACTTAATAGAGATTTGAATTAGATTTCTAAATAGGTAATTTTTAATTTTTTACTTTTAATCTTAATTTCAAATTTTATAAATCTTTTAATATATATGGTAACCTTGCTTAGTTGTCTAATTTTTCGAATTACCCTATACTTGTATTTTGATTGGTCACTCTAGCTTATGTAACAGCGTTTACTCCTAGCTAAGGATCGTTAATTAATTTGAAACTTTTAAAACCATTTATTCTATATTCTACATCATCACTTGATAAGACACCAGAAGTGTTGAAACAAAATGGCTATTTTTGTAGTGATTTTATAACATATTTATGTTATAATATTCAAATAAATGATTATATCTGCTCTACTCTGTATTGAGCACTCTTTAAAGAATAATAATTGTTGGTTATTGGAATTTACTCCGTATATACCAATCCCACACTTGTATATATATATATATATATATATATATATATATATATATATATATATATATATATATATATATATATATGAGAATATATATATACATATGAGAATATATATATATATGAGAATATATATATATATATATATATTATAATGTAATAATAATAATAATAATAATAATAATAATAATAATAATAATAATAATTCTCATATCATTGACAATAATTTTATACGTTATTATTATCATTTTAAAAGTGTAGCAATTTATTGGCACATTGATAACGATCTGTTTACTCCGACACCCATTTTAAAATGTATATATATATATATATATATATATATATATATATATATATATATATATCCTGCGGAACTATGTAAAGTACCAGGTTGAGAACTGGCGCGGGCTAGCTGCTCTTAATGAAGGTGAAAGGAGTTTCTCTTAGCTTTGGTTAGCAATCCGTTTAGTGTTGGTTTCACGATAAAAAGATTTTACATGGGAAGGAAAACTCTTCGCAGCTTAACACAGTCATTCTATTGCATGTGTCTGCCGAAAGGCGTGGACTGGCGGATATTGACTGTGATCCGGAGAGATTAAACTCCGCGATAATAACACATGGGGACTGTCGTTCGGAGTTTCCGCGGCAAGTTTTTTGCAGCGTTACTTTTTTATCGACATATCTAAAAAGTGTGGATGGTCCGACACAAGCCTTCACCACTTGAAACAAATCCTTGTGTTGGTTTTCTGAAAACTAAATCTAATTAGTTCCACACATAGCGGGCTACTGCGAAAAACTCTACGAAAATCATCAACTTCATCTTTTCTCTTGGAATGTACGAACTCTCCAGGACAACAACTGAGCACCAGAAAGAAAAACAGCTCGGGTGGCATTGGAGCTAAAGAAGTACAACATTGATATAGCTGCACTGGGATGTAAGCATCAATCGATTGCCTGAAACACGAAAGCCCGAAATGACAGCTAACAGTGTTTCTGCTGCACTTGGATACAATACATTCTCCTGTACTGTTTGTGGTCTTTTGTGTAATTCTCCAGCTGGTCTCAAAAGTCATGCCCGTCATAGGCATGCAGATAATTAGTTCGAGGTCGCCGGAAGCTCATACATCGAACTCGATGGGAGAGTCCATCATATACATATATATATATATATATATATATATATATATATATATATGCGATTAATACAAATATAAAAGTTGTCAATTAGCTGGTTGATGTTATATTTAGAATCCGACTCCAGAGTATCGTAGACTAAGCTAGTTATAATAGTTCGTCACATTCGCTATCAATTGACTGCCGATTTTCTCATTTTCGTTATTTTTGCATTAACTTAAAAGAAATTATTTATGCACTTTTTATTGGTGGTAGTGGGGGGGTCATCTTTGTGTTTGTGTGTGTGTGTATGTGTGTGTGTGTACACTTGTGTATGTGTGTGTGTGTATGTGCGTGCACATATGTAGAATGTCGTGGTTATTTACTTTGAAATATAATGGCCTCCGCTTGTTTTTTGCTGTCAAATCAGGACGATAGAGCATGTGTGCAACAAATGTTAAGTGCAGGTTTCTCAATGCCGGATTGGTGATGTTTCTTGACGACATCGCAACCTTGTGTTGTTGTGATGCAAATAAATTACTGCCGCCTATCATATGGGCACCTGACCGATTTTTTTTTTTTTTGGAACATTCGCTTTTACGACCATGAAACCCCGGGGTGCGAATCTCACCATGTGCAATTTGTCAAGAAATCACGACTTCTCCATCGGGGAGGGCATGCCAGCGTGCGGCACCTTTGGAAAAGTGGCTGAACAACTATTCTGCGATTTGACACAAGTAGTAGACGGAAACCCTTTGGGGTGCCGTCGATGGGTGTGCTAGCGCAAAGTCACCAGTCATCGTGACCGAGGTTTTGAACATACTGGCCGTGTTCAGACTGTAGATCTCTTCAGGTAATGCGCTCTCTCCCAGAAACTGAAACTACGGTCCGCTCAGCACAGTTGCATCATAAAGACGAATTAAACAAACACAAATATGCCTGGGCAAGCGTCTACAACAAGGATTTTCTAGCCGCCCTAGTAAACAGGCATACTCGGAGATGAGCGGCGATTATTATTATTATTATTATTATTATTATTATTATTATTATACCTCCTATCTTATTTTGCCCATATTGGCAAGAATTCACATTACCTTGACTAATTAACTGGTGTCTCTTTGTTGCAAATCCATGCGAAAAAACCTCCCTGTTTTTTTTATGCATAAATCGCAGTTAGAATTCATAACTAACGGCTGCCCTTACTCGAATGAATGTTTCTTTATTATATAGTAACGAATACATGCTTCTCTCTCCACTGTTACTGACGTTACGTGGTGGGCGACATTACTTATCAATCAAACTCGTACATAATTGAAGTTAATCTTAATTTGCTGTCCGCCAAAAATAGTATAGAAATAACATTTATCCTTTATTGTCCTTTCCTCAGTCCTCCCCACATTCTCTTTCAGTCCTTGTATCCCCCCGTTTCCTAGTGGACTTATTGTCTTGCTTGAGGTGAAATGATTTTAAACATAGATAGGTAGATGAATAGATAGATAGATTCTAGGCTTAGATAGATAGATAGATAGATAAATAGATAGATAGATAGATAGATAGATAGATAGATAGATTCTAGGCTTATATGACACATGGCACAGTGGATGAAGGCGTTGGTTAGTTCCAGTGACAGGACCCAAAGAATGTGAGTTCAATACCCGGTTAAGGGAGTGGAGAATTTGGAAAGTGGAATTAACAGGAGATAACTGGTAACTGACATCCATTAAACATGGCGCGTGTAACTAGCACAGTCTACCCCAGTGAGCGAAATAAAGGGTTCAGTTCGACATTCCAACCCCCCGAAGAAGGCCGGAGCGTACAACGGCCGAAACGTTGTAATAAATATGGCGACGAAGATGAGGACAATAGTCCGCATCATGTAAATAGGTTAGATAGATCGATAGATAGATAGATTAAGAGTTTGCACAGACTCGGGTCTACCCTGTTGACATCTTTCCCCGGATCCAGTGGCGAGGTTGGGCGTTAATGACATCGCCATTTAATCAATATCCTAAACTGGTTTAACCGCTGTTCGATTGATGGAAGTAGTAGGTTGCCCATACGTTTGCTAATGCGCTGTTTGCTGGAAACCTTTTCAGGTTGAGTTTAATATCAAATAATTAAGTCTTGTGCAGATGAAATTATTTGTTGTTAAGTTTTGCGGCTGCCTTCTCAGCAAACAGAAGCGCTCTGGCCAACAGTTCCAGCAATGTGTGGGTTTTGTTCCGCTTGCTGCATACAAGTCTTAGAAAAAAAATTAATCGAATGAATCTGATGAAGCCCGATGTTAAAATTAGGATTTCATCCATATTCCAATCCTCCGGGTGACGAGTTAGCATCTCGCGCGCACACGTATATGGAGGTGACAGATTATTTTCCGCTCTACAACGCCTTTCACACAGACGACACGTCGCAAGTCTTTGGCTTCACTATCGCCATTTCCATGGAAAATCGATAGAAGACTGTGCAAATATTCAATCCTGACTTGGCGTCTCGACTGCAGTTCCTTTCTCAGCGAGGTGATGTGGCTTCCCTCTGTCTTTTCTACAAATATCTTCATGAAAACTGCTCTAACTTCTTTTTTCCTTGGTACCCCGTGCTACAAGATTGGCATCTAGGTCCCACGCTTTTACTGTTGGCATAGCTAAATGTATCCGCCACTTCTACTCCAATAGGTTCTTCTCTCGCACTTCCCAACAGTGAAACTCCCTTCCGATTTACTTGCTTCCTTCATAAATACAATCTTCAAAAGTTAAATGCAACGTCAATCGCCATTTTCTGTTTTCTCAAATCCCGTTCATCTTTTATCCTATCGTCAATCTCCCTATACTCAGACTTTTCTTTCAATTTCACTCCCTGTAACACCCTGCGCATTTTCGACTTACTTGGGGGGGGGGGGATGATAAAAAAAGTGTTGAGATGAACTATATTCTTTAGTTCCTTAGAACTAACATTCATGGTTAAAACCCGCCTTTAGAGGCTGCTTCCCGAACACTACAATCTTAACCTATTCTATCTGAGGTAATCGTTATCTTCACTACATATCCGCGTAAATAATGCCTGTTACTCTATCTCTCTACCTCGAGGGGCCCTTCGGCCTTGTACAGAGTGAACATCATTGTAAAAAACATTATGTTGACTCATAAATAATTTCAGTTTGTTTATTGACATTATTATTATAAATATTATATTATTAATATTATATTATTATTATTATTATATCATTATATTATTATTATATTATTATATTATATGGTATTATATTATATTATTTATAATTATTATATTATTGACATTATTATTATAAATATTATATTATTTATATTATAATATATTATTATATCATTATATTATTATAATATTATTATTATATCATATTGTGTTATATTATAGCATTTATAATTATTATATTATTGACATTATTATTATGAATATTTTATTATTTATATTATATTATCATTATATTAATATTATATTATATTGTATTATATTATATTATAGTATTTGTAATTATTATAATATTGACATTATTATTATAAATATTATATTATTTATATTATATTATTATTATATTATTATTACATTATATTTCATTATATTTATAATTATTATATTATTGAAATTATTATTATAAAAATACAAAGTGCAATAAAATTTTATTAAATAGTATATTCACCATTATTTGTACTGACCCGTTGCAACTTATCAGCCAATAAGTTCTGATTAAAATTACGCAGGTTTTGAAGTTTTCGACAAACTCTTGTTTTCTCCATCAAAGCCTTTTGCAAGCGATTGAAAAGTGGTCCCTCTTTGTGCCTTCCATCATCATGGCTGATGCTAACCTCTACGAGAGTGACTCGTTGCGACTTCTCGGGCTCACGTTCTCTGCTGACATGAAGTGGAAAGACTATATTGAATCCTTTGCTAGCTCAGCTGCTAAGAATGTTAGTTCACTGTGTCGTGCTAGACAATTTTCTATTTTACTATCTATAAGTCTGCCATTCGTCCATGCTTAGAATATTGCTGCCACACATGGTTCGCTGCTCCTGCTGTATATTTTCCAAAGCAACATCAGTAATATTGGTCCTGACGTGGCAGCCCGGCTACGGCCACTTTTTTAAATAGTTGTTTTATTCCCCTCCCCCACAAACAATGAATTGTACATATGGAGTCTAGTTGGAACATTTATAGAGACCTGAGGTATTATGGTGATTGCAGCAAGAAAGGCAACTAACGTTGTTTTAGTGTAAGGAATACTGTTGTATATTTGGGTCAGTGTTTCTGTTTCTAGCTAAGTTTAACGTTAAGACAGAAGAAAACCATTTACATTATTCGGACTATTGTCCTCATCTTTGTCGCCATATCTATTACAACATTTCGGCCATTGTACCCCCCGGCCTTCTTCCACTGCCTTGAGGACACATGACACAGTGGATAAAGGCGTTAGTTAGATCCAGTGACAGGACCCAAAGAGTGTATCCGCCACTTCTACTCCAATAGTTTCTTCTCTCGCACTTCCCACCAGTGAAACTCCCTTCCGATTTACTTGCTTCCTTGATAAATACATTAATAAATATGGCGACGAAGATGAGAACTGTTAAGGCAGTGGAGAACTTGGAGAGGGGAATTAACAGGCGATAACTGATAACTGACATCCATTAAACATGGCACGTGGAACTAGAACAGTCTACCCCAGTGAGCGAAATGAAGTGTTCAGTTCGACATTCCGGCCACCTGAAGAAGGCCGGAGCGTACAACGGCCGAAAGGTTGTGATAAATAGTCCGAATAACGTAAATAGTGTACATAATACCTCATCTCAGAAATATAGACAGATACAGAAGAAAACCATACTTTTCTCCAAACCCTCATTTTGGCCTTGTGCCACATTTTCTGTATTGAAGCGGAAATAAATATCACTCTTCTTTATTGTATCTAGACTTTTTATAAATTTAAGCTCTGTACTAGATTGGGAATAAGTTCTCATCAATTTAAAGTTGAATTGGTTAGATGTAACTGTAAGTTCTATGCTAGCAGTTTCTTTTCTGGCTTTTTGAACTCTCTTCCGGCTGCATACTTTCCAGGCAATTTTTATCTTCAAATATTTAAATGAAATGCCAATCATTATCTACTCTATTCGTCATTACTCTTCTATTGTTTTCTCTCCTTAGTAATAGTTCTGCTTTCTTATTCTTCCAAACCCAGTAACCCCTTTGTGTTTTGTGTCATTGCTGTCTTGTTTGGATTGAATTCGATTAACCCTAGAACACTAACCATCAATTAAAATTACACCAATACTAACCATGGGTATATCATAGCCGATTTTGAAAATATCAAAAAAAATATTAAATATAAATCTTTATTTGAAATATTTTACATGCAGGCACTTCAAACTTTGTACTTTGAGTTAACATTAATAGGAACTAAAAAAACATATTATTTAGGTAAGAAAATCAGGTACTGAAAATTGTAATTAAAAACAGGAAATTTTGCTCTGGGTACTAAATAGTTAGTTAGTGTTCTAGGGCTAAAAAATACTCGGTTCCAGTCGAGTTCATTACATTCACTTCTTAATTCCCTTGGGAAAGGTACGAATCCATCTTTTCTCAGATGTGGGCAAGGCTTATAACTGAATTCAAAACTTGAGGGCCTACTGTATGGACAGAAAGAAAATTGAATCATATTGCGTGGTCTTCAGCTAGCGATCAAGCTATCTGAAAGCTCACTGAAAGAATCACGAGGAAGAAGAATCAAGGCCTGTTTCTTCTGTCCCTTAGCACCCCCCCAATGATTGAAGCAGAAATCGGGTGACTGATGATGATGATGATGATGATGATGAATACTGGGTTGGTGTAAGGTCAGCTGAGTATGGCAGGCAAGAACAGGCCAACCGACTTCCATATCTTTTTACTGTGTTATCCTTGCTATATGCGTCCTTGCGTTGTTATGGAGAAAAGCAACATTTTCCTTTACTCTACTGTGTACGCTACACTGTTGTGCAAAAGCTACGGTATGGTACTACACACCAAATTTATTCTTAACTGTAACGCGGGATCAGTAGTTAGACCTATATATTCGTTATTATAATTAGTTCCCGAAAATAGAAATTACTTATGAGTCAAACTATTACTTATTTATCCGCAACATACTCCTTGATAATGCAAATATAATAGCTTCATTCACATGTAAAAAAAGCTTAAAATAATGGAAGCATTATTAATAAAAAAGAAAAAGCCAACACTCAATAATATCAACTATGAAAACGGCCACAATGTGCTGACCGTGTTTGTAAAAAAAAAAAATTCCTATAACGCTATATACATACATAAACAAATCCATACATATAGTTATAAATAAAAACAAAATTATACAAAAATAAAAAAAATAAAATTATAAGAGCACATGAAAAATTAAATGAAAAAACTTTATTGAAAGACCTTTTCAGTTGTTTTTTATAAAACTTGTATAAAAGAGGAATTGCCGTATATATATATATATATATATATATATATATATATATATATGTATACCGGATTTAAAAGCAAGATTGCCTAAATCATGTAAAAATGATAAAATATAGTTTTAAGTTATGCTGAAGTCGATACCGAACGCGGCGACAACCTGATTCACGGTAAAATGCAATTGTCAGGCCTGACAATTGCGTTTAAGCATGAAATAGTGTCGACTTCAGTGACTACTCTTATATATATATATATATATATATATATATATATATATATATATATATATATATATATATATATATATATATATTCGATTCCTGCCGGAGAAGCAAATATTTCCTACGACATTTCTCTAACATTCAGGCCGTTAAATGTCTTTCATACTGTTTATTTAAAAAAAAACACTATTTACTGAAATAAATTGTATATATATATATATATATATATATATATATATATATATAGATATATATATATAAGCAAATATGTGGATGTACATCCGACGGTATGGAGGAAAAGACAAAGCAAAATCCGAATATGTGAGTTGACTGTTTTTTTAATTTTATTTTGTTTTGAGTGAAAACAAAACAGAAAAACAAAAAACAAAAACAAAATAAAAAAACACTCAACTCACATATTCGGATTTTGCTTTGTCTTTTCGACATTTTCATCATATATATATATATATATATATATATATATATATATATATATATATATATATATATATATATATATATGTATATATCCTTCCTTAAATTCTGTTCTACCGGATATAACATCAAAATTGTGCAATTGCTAGATTAAGCTTTGAACCATTGTATCTTAGAAATGATTAAAGATATCTTACTGGAATTCTCCGATGTTTTTATAACACTATTGGACTCTACTTTGAACAATGAGAATGCATTTAGCTTTAAGTTGAAACGATGATCCCTTTTGCTGTTGTGACCTCCTGATCCGGTTTTCCTCTCTACTGTTCCTTCTTTTTTAAACTTATTCACCGTCCTCTTGATGGTTCTTGAATGGACGTTGAAGATGGAAGCCAGAGTATGAATGTTGGTTCCATTACGGAAGGCCTGAATGATCTTTTCCGCCTCTCACCATCGCTCAGTTGCGAAGACAGTGGGACTGACACAAAACGATGTTAACCTGTTCTCTTTCTAGCTGAATAACTGAAAAGGCATTTCAGTGATTCTTACGACAAATAATGTCAAGATGTCTAAACGTCTTAACTGAAAACCTGTAAAAAAAGAAATCAATTTCTTTAGTGTTTTTTATATATTCAATTTTTTTTTTTAGATAGTGAAATAGACAATTATCCCTTGCTGTTACACAATTTGGTCGATTTTGTTGTTACACTCGGTGTACATATATATATATATATATATATATATATGAAGAAATATAGTCTTAGAGTGTGCTATGTTTATGGGATAAAGTGCTCAATATCAGAGATATAGCGTGTGTAAATATAAAAGTGAACATAGAAGTCAACACTTAAAGGCGACAGTCTGTTTCATGCTAGATGCAATCGTCAGGCCACGAGTGCTGTTATTTTTCCCGGCTATTTATATATACGGGTTAGTGGTGCATTGCAACCGCCAAAATAGACTACCTACAATGCCCCCCTGACCCCTATATACAATTAGCCGAGAAAAATAACAGCTTTCGTGGCCTGACGATTGCATCTAGCATGAAACAGATTGTCGCCTCTAAGTGTTGACTTCTATGTTCACTTTTATATATATATATATATATATATATATATATATATATATATATAGATATAGATAGATAGATAGATAGATAGATAGATAAATAGAGAGAGGGGGAGAAATCTTTGTGCAAATTCCTCAAATGTATATATCCGATAGCACTCTTTTGTCTCTATTTGAGTCTTTTTCTTTTATAGACTCTCTCTCGATCTCTCTCTATGTTAATCTTTCCCTAGATCTTTCTCACACTGAGGTTCCTTATCTGTCTTTATTTCGCTGTATGTTACTCTCTCTCTCTCTCTCTCTCTCTCTATTATTCCCTCTACTCTCAGCGTGACCATCTCCTTATCCAGTTCTTCTTTTTCACAATGGCTATGTGTTGACAAAAACATCAATTCTCTATTCTCTACGGCAAATCACGACTTCATGAATCGAAATCTGTACAAAGTAAAGAGAAACCAGGCCTGCCTCCATTTTGCTTTGTTGGTGACACAGTCACGTTTCTTTCTGACGATATCGATCTCTTCCGAGCTGTCATTGGAATATCAAACTTCTATTGCTACAAAATTTTTAAGGTGGTGAGTCAACGACATGGAATAGATTTCTTGAAAACTTATGTTCACTTATCTACAGTGAGGACGGAAGTGGACATTTGCAGTTTTTGGAACACATCCGCCAAGTGGTATGTGCTTATATCTCGTCTGGAAGCAAACACCCTCTTGATTTCAGAACTGATCTAACTTTTATTCACTCCAAGTGTTTTGTTATGCTTTGATAGTTTTTTTTTAAAGCTTATCACCCCAAGCAAGACTGGAGGCCACTAGCACGCAAGGGGTTACAGAAGGTTTGAAGGAAGAGCAGATAGGAGTGGTAAAGGAGAGGATGTGGAGAAAGATAGTGGATCGATCAAGGCAAGGGGGTTACAGAAGATTTGGAGCGAGAGCAGATGGGAATGAAAGGTGAAAGGATGTGGAGAAGGGAAGTGGATAGATCAAGGCAAACTGGAGATGTCGATTGACGTTACACTTAAATAGTTGGAGATTGTATTTGTCAGGGAAACAGGAATAGGGAAGGGAGTTCCACAGGCGAGATGTGCGAGACATAAAGCTATTGGAGTAGAAGAGACGTCTACATCTAACAGTTTCAACGGTGAAGGGGTGGGAACGGGGTGCCAGCCTCGTAGGACGTTTAAATTCATGAGGCCTAGGAACCAGCGAAAGCAGCTCCTCGGAGCAATTACCGTGAAAGTATTTGTAAAAAAGACAGAGCGAGGCAACGTCGCGTGGAATTTAATCAAAACTTGAACATATTTAATAATTTATTCTTAGACGATTACTTCTGGATTTTATTTTTCCCTCCTCTTCTTGCTCGGAAAATTGTTGGAAGCCTGTTGAAATTAATGCTTTGAGTGACAAACAAATTAAAATTGACACTCCTTTTTAAAAAAATATCATAAATTCGCAGGATCTACTAACAAAAAAAAAAAAATGAAAGAAACAGCATTTTTTTCTCTTTTTAGTGTAAGTTACCGTAATTCCCCATGTGTAATACACATTTTTTCTAAATAATAATCAAAATCAGGGTTGCGTATTATGCACAGCTACAAAAAATCTTTAAAAAATTTCAGTAAAATAAAATTAGAATTATCATGAATCTAAATTAGAATAATATTATTCTACGTTTAAAACAATTTTTAAAAAATAAGATTAGGAAACGCTGGCTGTAATGAAATTGGACAGGTACAGTTCACAGGGTTTGATTAACAAACAAGGGGTGCATATTATACATGAGTAGAAGCATTTTCTCACAATTTCAAAACAATTTTAAGTGTGCGTATTATGGATGAAGTCGTATTATACATGAGGAATTACGGTAATTTAAATCTGTAAAATAACCTTTTCCGGGAATGATTAAAAAAATTGTTCAGAACCTGCTTTTTGATTCCCGTTACCCATCAGGGTCGTAGGGTCAGCACACGTACTGCATCCGCGGTAGAAGTGGAGGTTTTTGGGCAAGATAGCCTAACGGAGCTTAACACTCTCCAGGAAAAGATGCCTTCCAAAAGCTAAATTCTAAGCACGGGCGAATGGCAGACTTATAGATATCCAAGATAGATTCCGGAGAGAAAAACTGTCTCGCCCGACACAGTAAGCCGACTTTCTTAGCAGCTGATCTAGCGATGGATTCAATGTAGTCTTTCCACACCGTATCAGCTGAGAACGTTAGCCCGAAAAGGCGTAATGTATCACTTTCTTGGAGGATAGCATTAACCACACTGATGAAAGGCAGTGAGGGGTGCTTTCAGATGATTAATGGAAAGAAGTTTACTTTTGGAGACGTTAAAATTGTCAATCTTTTTCCCTATTTAACGACGGTCTTGAAGTCGCTTTTTGATCTTGTTTGACTGATCAATCTTACTATCGAGGGAGGAGTAAATGCGAGTGTCGTCAGCGTAGGTGCCAAGTTGAGAGCTGATGTCACTGGGAAGGTCGTTAAAGAACATTAAAAACAGCGTAGGACCAAGGATGATGCCCTGGGGACACCCGCGTTAGTACGAAAGGATGTAGACGAGTGGAAGGTTCTGGACAACATTCATTTCACAATTAGATAGGAACAACTGAATTTGCCCTAAAACGTTCTCGTAGCTTTTTCGCTTTCAGACCCTGTCAAAGATTTTGAGTTGTCTAATGCTACAGCCCAGATTTCACCGTCTTTTTTTTTTATCTAAAGCGTGACAGACTCTTTCCACAATTATCGTTACATCAGCAGTTAATCTGGAGAAACAAAAGTTATATTGTTTTGTCTGAAAAAAGGCCCACTGATGAGAGATGAAAAAATAATTCAGCAATGATTGGAACCTCTAAGAATTTCTTAAAGAAAGAATTTTCCAAACAAAATACAAATAGGTACATAGGTAAAATGGGTCTAATGGTTCACCAGAGTTCTTAAAAACAGACGATGACTTCCGCCAAGCAGGAAAGTAAAAGGCAGCGAATCATTTATTATACAGTTCAGAAAGAACAAGATATAGTTTGGGAGCACACATTTTAATGACGATTACAGGGATGACATCGGGTCCACATGGTTTTGTGCGAATGTAGGCTGGATATAATATCAGAAACCATATATATATATATATATATATATATATATATATATATATATATATATATATATATATATTCTGGCTGTAAATTGCCTGCAATTGGTTGATAAGCCGTAGAAAGCGTATATGATCAATCAATCAATCTCGCTCTCTCTCTTTTTTCTCTCTCTTTATATATATATATATATATATATATATATATATACATACATATATATATATATATATATATATATATATATATATATATATATATATATATATGTTACTATATTCGTGTCGAAAAACCTTCGAATTCTTGATTTAACAATAGCCAAATCAATCTCGACCCTGACGATCTGCCTAATTGAAACTTTGGTAGGTTTGTCTGGCTAGGTTTGACTATATATATATATATATATATATATATATATATATATATATATATATATATATATATATATATATATATACAGGATGACAATAAAGTCACTATACAGTCACTTATAATAAAAAAGCAAAGCCCTGAAGCAAATTGCTTGCAGTTCAAACAATATCAGTAATTCATTTACTCTTGTTTACAAGAGAATTTTATTGTTATTAATCAGAATTAACCAGAACCAGTTTAATACTAAATTTCTGGACTGTTGATTAATTGCTTTACTGTAAGTAACTGTATAGTAGCTTTATTGCCTCCCTGCATATATATATATATATATATATATATATATATATATATATATATATATATTCGGTAGCGATTTATGCATCTGAAAATAATTCATATTTATCTGTATCTCACTCATTTAAACCGTTATTTAACTCCTCTCTTTAAAACTTCTCTCTGTTAAATTTTAATCGTCACCTTCACCTTTCGGCCTTCCTGTTCTCCTTTTTTCTGTTAAACCTCTCTCTAGATCTTTCAGACGTTTCAATTTCAAACTTGTTTCCCACGCCCACACATACATTTTCACTAAAATCTTGTTTTTTATACCCGGAGTTATATTTTCCGATTTCTTTTTAAATTTGTAGGTCTGATGAATTGGATCGTGATTACGATTCCAATGTAGTAAATTATAACCATGGAATATTATTGTTTGCCCTTTTATATTATATATATATATATATATATATATATATGTATATATATATATATATATATATATATATAAGATAAAGAACAAATACGAAAGGTTTAATAATCTAACATGTTTAATTTTTATTAAAGTTTCATAATCATTCTATCGGATTCCAATTCATATTTGATCTATATTTGATCCTAATCCGGTTTGATGTTTGGGCTTCCCAGGTTTTGCAGATCAAAATTGAGACTTCTCAAGTTGTCTTTCATATTGTCTTTGTAGCGTAAGAGTGGACGACCAACTTAAAACTTGTAGTTTGGTAGTTGTCCATACACCACCCATTCTTGAAGCCTGTGATCATCCATTGTCATATATATATGCATACACAGAGACCTATATATATATATATATATATATATATATATATATATATATATATATATATATATATATATATATATATATATATATACTGTAAATCTATTTAAACTCGGTGGGTGAAAAAAATCGGTTAGCACATTTTTTCAAATATATTGGCACCTGAGGAAAAATGGCAAAAAAGATAGGAGCAGAAACTTTCGAAGAAGGCGAAAGAAATATGTCGTCTATGAAGTAGAAATTAGTTGAAATAATTCAACCACCAATAACGAAAATATTAAAGTCTACATAGGATCTTGTGAAGGCAATTTTAAAAAGCGCTACTATCATATATCATAGCTTTAAGAATGAGAAGTATAGGTGTAACACTAACTTATCTAAATATGTTTGGAGTATTAAACAGGAAGATAGAACGGACCCCATTCTAAATTGGGAAATACTAAAACATGTTATAAATATAAAGCCGGCAACAAGTTCCGTATATTTTGTATGGAGAAGTTAGAAACAGCTACTTTCAACAAACCAAAAATTTAATTAAAGCAGAGGTCAGAAAATCTTAATAGATGTAGGCATAGGTTATTAGAATAAAGGTTTTCTTTCGTATTTTTTTATTTTTTAGTCACATGGTTTGTATTTTTTAAGCGTGTGCTAATTTTAGATTTTAGCAGTAATTTTATCAATAAATTTGTTCCTCGTTAATTCCTCCTTAGTCAGTTCACCGTGAGGATCCCATGTGGCGAAATCTAGGTAGATAGTATCTGACTCATTAGATAGAGATTTTCCAAGCGTAGCTTAGATGTGGAACAAGGCCGAAAGTATGGGGCACCCAGTGAGGATCGAACTCACTACGCAGTCGTACTTGTTCTAGCGAGACAAGCTTGCTAACCATTACACCGCCTCGAGGAGCCCAATTAGATATTAGATATGAAAAATATTTAGTATATTGGGCCTGATGTTTTATACAGTTGTTTTGCTTTTTTGATATCGGCTTTACACACACGCACACACATACACACACACACATACATTACACACGCATATGTATGTGTCTCTGTGTGTGTGTGTGTGTGAAGCCCGCATCAAAAAGAGCAACAAAATTGTATCAAACCTCAGGCTCAAAAAGATGTAAACTCTTGCGTGAACACGCGAAACGGGATAAAATCCCAGGGGCAAAACGCGATATTTAAATAAATTAAACTTTTGACACAACAAACAGAAAACGTCTTTGAAAATGGCTAGTGTCAGCCGAAAGTGTTGACACATGGGAAAATATATTTACAAATACGAACTGAAAATCAGAAAACGAATAAAAATGGCAAATTAAAAATGTCCAACAAGGAACTGTTGGATAAATATATCACGTAAATATATATCACCTATGGATAACACACACACGCACGCACGCACGCACGCACGCACGCACGCACGCACGCGCACACACACACACACACACACACGCATGATGCATAATGCACTTTATTGCCTTGGAGTAATAAACAAAATGTATATCATCTATTTAATTAAGAAAATCGTCAGTGGAAAGCATAGTAGAATTTTATTATGGAGTCCCGACGAATGGATACTATATCCTTGGAACTCTGAATAGGGACAGATAAATGATCATTTAATTTTATTTCTTATTCTCTCTCTCTCTCTCTATCCTCTCTACATATATATATATATATATATATATATATATATATATATATATGTCAACAACAACTTTAATTTCTTAATGCCCTCGATATGAAAATCAACCAACTGTCAGTCAGTTATGTGCCACGCGTGATGCACGCTTAGGCGATCATGCATCTTTCGATAGATGATTGACGAGGCAGATTTTTCCCTCTGTAGGTTGCCATTTATTTCTGCGATAGACCAGTTGTTGCCAACCAAGGCTATAAATGATAGAGCCCGGTCTGTCCTTCTATCTACCCATAAAAAAGGATCCATACCTTTCCCAAGGGTATTAGCACGTAAGTGAATGTCATGGATTCGACTGGAATTCGAACCTGGCTCTCCGATTCCTCAATCCGAGCCGCTATCCATTACTCCACCATGTCAACAAAATCTATCGTCAGTTTAGCAAGAACATGTTGAAGTGCATATGACAAGCATTCACATTTCCACTTATTTCCGCTCGGCTCGCTTATACTGAAACGCTTCTTTTGCAAAAAAGAAAAAAAATCCATAGCTACAGCAGATAAATTTAAACTTTTAAAATAATTAGAGTGAGTGTCCGCGCGTGTTTTTCAAAATCAGCATCACAAAGGAATGCAGATTTTATCACTGTTATAATTGCTTTGTCTTTGTAATTCACCCCTGAAGATGATTTTCGAAAAAGATCGAAAGTACTTGGGTTAGAAAAACTACATCGCCTTCCTGGATGAATTTCATCCTAACACCGAGAAACTCATTAGAGAACTAGAAAGGATCAGTATAAACCTAAACATGTCTATATTATTCAATGAAAAATGTTATAAGGAAGATATACTACATATATATATATATATATATATATATATATATATATATATATATATATTTATGTATATAATATGTATATATATTTATATATCCATACATAATATGTATATATATATATATATATGCATGCATAATATATATATATATATATGTGTATATATATATATATATATATATATATATATATATATATTCGGTAGCGATTTATGCATCTGAAAATAATTCATATTTATCTGTATCTCACTCATTTAAACCGTTATTTAACTCCTCTCTTTAAAACTTCTTTCTGTTAAATTTTAATCGTCACCTTCACCTTTCGGCCTTCCTGTTCTCCTTTTTTCTGTTAAACCTCTCTCTAGATCTTTCAGACGTTTCAATTTCAAACTTGTTTCCCACGCCCACACATACATTTTCACTAAAATCTTGTTTTTTATACCCGGAGTTATATTTTCCGATTTCTTTTTAAATTTGTAGGTCTGATGAATTGGATCGTGATTACGATTCCAATGTAGTAAATTATAACCATGGAATATTATTGTTTGCCCTTTTATATTATATATATATATATATATATATATATATATATATATATATATATATATAAGATAAAGAACAAATACGAAAGGTTTAATAATCTAACATGTTTAATTTTTATTAAAGTTTCATAATCATTCTATCGGATTCCAATTCATATTTGATCTATATTTGATCCTAATCCGGTTTGATGTTTGGGCTTCCCAGGTTTTGCAGATCAAAATTGAGACGTCTCAAGTTGTATTTCATATTGTCTTTGTAGCGTAAGAGTGGACGTCCAACTTAAAACTTGGAGTTTGGTAGTTGTCCATACACCACCCATTCTTGAAGCCTGTGATCATCCATTGTCATATATATATGCATACACAGATACCTATATATATATATATATATATATATATATATATATATATATATATATATATATATATATATATATATACTGTAAATCTATTTAAACTCGGTGGGTGAAAAAAATCGGTTAGCACATTTTTTCAAATATATTGGCACCTGAGGAAAAATGGCAAAAAAGATAGGAGCAGAAACTTTCGAAGAAGGCGAAAGAAATATGTCGTCTATGAAGTAGAAATTAGTTGAAATAATTCAACCACCAATAACGAAAATATTAAAGTCTACATAGGATCTTGTGAAGGCAATTTTAAAAAGCGCTACTATCATATATCATAGCTTTAAGAATGAGAAGTATAGGTGTAACACTAACTTATCTAAATATGTTTGGAGTATTAAACAGGAAGATAGAACGGACCCCATTCTAAATTGGGAAATACTAAAACATGTTATAAATATAAAGCCGGCAACAAGTTCCGTATATTATGTATGGAGAAGTTAGAAACAGCTACTTTCAACAAACCAAAAATTTAATTAAAGCAGAGGTCAGAAAATCTTAATAGATGTAGGCATAGGTTATTAGAATAAAGGTTTTCTTTCGTATTTTTTTATTTTTTAGTCACATGGTTTGTATTTTTTAAGCGTGTGCTAATTTTAGATTTTAGCAGTAATTTTATCAATAAATTTGTTCCTCGTTAATTCCTCCTTAGTCAGTTCACCGTGAGGATCCAATGTGGCGAAATCTAGGTAGATAGTATCTGACTCATTAGATAGAGATTTTCCAAGCGTAGCTTAGATGTGGAACAAGGCCGAAAGTATGGGGCACCCAGTGAGGATCGAACTCACTACGCAGTCGTACTTGTTCTAGCGAGACAAGCTTGCTAACCATTACACCGCCTCGAGGAGCCCAATTAGATATTAGATATGAAATATATTTAGTATATTGGGCCTGATGTTTTATACAATTGTTTTGCTTTTTTGATATTGGCTTTACACACACGCATACACACACACACACACACACATACGTACACACGCATATGTATATGTGTGTGTGTGTGTGTGTGTGTGTGTGTGTGTGTGTGTGTGAAGCCCGCATCAAAAAGAGCAACAAAATTGTATCAAACCTCAGGCTCAAAAAGATGTAAACTCTTGCGTGAACACGCGAAACGGGATAAAATCCCAGGGGCAAAACGCGATATTTAAATAAATTAAACTTTTGACACAACAAACAGAAAACGTCTTTGAAAATGGTTAGTGTCAGCCGAAAGTGTTGACACATGGGAAAATATATTTACAAATACGAACTGAAAATCAGAAAACGAATAAAAATGGCAAATTAAAAATGTCCAACAAGGAACTGTTGGATAAATATATCACGTAAATATATATCACCTATGGATAACACACACGCACGCACGCACGCACGCACGCACGCACGCACGCACGCGCACACACACACACACACACACACACACACACACGCATGATGCATAATGCACTTTATTGCCTTGGAGTAATAAACAAAATGTATATCATCTATTTAATTAAGAAAATCGTCAGTGGAAAGCATAGTAGAATTTTATTATGGAGTCCCGACGAATGGATACTATATCCTTGGAACTCTGAATAGGGACAGATAAATGATCATTTAATTTTATTTCTTATTCTCTCTCTCTCTCTCTATCCTCTCTACATATATATATATATATATATATATATATATATATATATATATATATGTCAACAACAACTTTAAATTCTTAATGCCCTCGATATGAAAATCAACCAACTGTCAGTCAGTTATGTGCCACGCGTGATGCACGCTTAGGCGATCATGCATCTTTCGATAGATGATTGACGAGGCAGATTTTTCCCTCTGTAGGTTGCCATTTATTTCTGCGATAGACCAGTTGTTGCCAACCAAGGCTATAAATGATAGAGCCCGGTCTGTCCTTCTATCTACCCATAAAAAAGGATCCATACCTTTCCCAAGGGTATTAGCACGTAAGTGAATGTCATGGATTCGACTGGAATTCGAACCTGGCTCTCCGATTCCTCAATCCGAGCCGCTATCCATTACTCCACCATGTCAACAAAATCAATCGTCAGTTTAGCAAGAACATGTTGAAGTGCATATGACAAGCATGCACATTTCCACTTATTTCCGCTCGGCTCGCTTATACTGAAACGCTTCTTTTGCAAAAAAGAAAAAAAATCCATAGCTACAGCAGATAAATTTAAACTTTTAAAATAATTAGAGTGAGTGTCCGCGCGTGTTTTTCAAAATCAGCATCACAAAGGAATGCAGATTTTATCACTGTTATAATTGCTTTGTCTTTGTAATTCACCCCTGAAGATGATTTTCGAAAAAGATCGAAAGTACTTGGGTTAGAAAAACTACATCGCCTTCCTGGATGAATTTCATCCTAACACCGAGAAACTCATTAGAGAACTAGAAAGGATCAGTATAAACCTAAACATGTCTATATTATTCAATGAAAAATGTTATAAGGAAGATATACTACATATATATATATATATATATATATATATATATATATATATATATATATATATATTTTATGTATATAATATGTATATATATTTATATATCCATACATAATATGTATATATATATATATATGCATGCATAATATATATATATATATATGTTATATATATATATATATATATATATATATATATATATATATATATATATGTATGTGTGTGTGTGTGTGTGTGTGTGTGTGTGTTTGTGTGTGTGTGTGTGCGGTTCCTATTGGAAAGCGTTCACTATCAGTGATAGAGGTAACATATTTCGTTGAATGGATATGAGTTTGTGATCGTCGGTTTCACGAGGATCGCATAAGCGGGAAACCGACGGTCACAAACTTATATCCATTCAACTATATATATATATATATATATATATATATATATATATATATATATATATATATATATATATATATATATATATACATATGTGTGTAAGCAAATATGTGGATGTAGATCCGACGGTATGATGAAAAATATGGAAAAGACAAAACAAAATCCGAATATGCAAGTTTAGTGTTTTAATGTTGTTTTCCTGTCGACGTCAGACGTTTCGGTCTAGTAGACCATCTTCAGGACATGATTATTAGAAACATACTTAGGATTAAACGATATTTAAGTCAACATGAAGCGATGATAGACATATGACTAATCAGAAACAGAACACTTAACTAAATCTATCATAATTTCGATTTTGACTCTGTGAAGATTTTAAAATATATTCATAATAAAAAACTTAGACGGATTTAAGAGGCAGGCATAATATCCATTTCACGTACGGTAAATACTAGACCCGGCTTCTTTAACATCTCCCCTTTCCTGGCAAGATTAATGCTTGACAAACATACTTATAAACCTTAGATTCAAATAGAATTCCTCTTTTTCACTTAAAATAAAGTCTCTTTCTTGGGAGCGCGTTTTCGTAGCACTGCCCGCGCGACGCCAACGTGACCGAATCTCAAAAAGGGAACGCTGACTTTAGAATTTCAGTTGTTCTGTTTCTGATTAGTCTTGTGTCTATCGTCTCTTCATGTTCACTTAAATATCGTCTAATCCGAAGTATGTTTCTAATAACCATGTCCTGAAGATGGTCTACTAGACCGAAACGTCTGACGTCGACAGTAAAATAACATTAAAACACTAAACTTGCATATTCGGAATTTGTTTTGTCTTTTCCATATTTTTCATCATATATATATATATATATATATATATATATATATATATATATATATATATATATATATATATATATTACACAGCAAAAAATTGGTTGAAATAGGGTATACTCACATGAGGTAATTTAGGATTTTTTGCTGGGTAATATATATGCTCTATTATAATATATACATTGAGGTCTCCTTGTTTTAATGTTTGATATTACGAAGATCCACCTGCATTGTATAACCACCTGTAGTATATATATATATATATATATATATATATATATATATATATATATATATATATATATATGAAGAAATATAGTCTTAAGATGTGCTATATTTATGGGATAAAGTGCTCAATATCAGAGATAGAGCGTGTGTAAATATAAAAGTGAACATCGAAGTCAACCCTTAGAGACAACAGTCTGTTTCATTATTTACATTAGTCGGACTATTGTCCTCATCTTTGTCGCCATATTTATCACAACGTTTCGGCCGTTGTACGCTCCGGCCTTCTTCAGGTGGTTGGAATTTCGAACCGAACCCTTTATTTCGATCACGAGCCATGTTTGATGGATGTCAGTTATCAGTTATCTCCTGCCTGAACCGGGTATTGAACTCACACTCTTTGGGTCTGTCACTGGATCTAACCAACGCCTTTATCCACTGTACCATGTGTCCTTGAGATGTGTCATCTCAGAAATATAGACAGAGTCTGTTTCATGCTAGATGCAATCGTCAAGTTGCCTGTCGATTGCATCTAGCATGAAACAGACTGTCGCCTCTAAGTGTTGACTTCTATGTTCACTTTTATATTTATATATATATATATATATATATATATATATATATATATATGTGTGTGTGTGTGTGTTTTTTTGTGTGTGTGTGTGTGTGTGTGTGTGTGTGTGTGTATTATATATATTATATATAGACGGAAATTATCTAAGTTGCTTAAATATCAGGGGAACCGGTTACCCGCCCTTGATGTAATTGTTCAACCACTTACATTTTCCATTGGAGTCATGCAGTCGGCAATGTGTCACTCTAGATAAACTTGGTGTATTGTGTGACTGTCACATTCGTTATGAATAGTCATCAGGTTTTGTTTGAAACGCGGATATTCGTCTCTAGAGACATTCCAAAACGATTAAGAAGGCTTGGTGTATAATTCAATGATTCCATGCCCAAATAACATTTTAGTTCCCGACGTTGCAAAACCTGGCCGGGGAATCCGTTGAAAGAACACCACGTTCTGGAAGGCCCTCAGGAAGCCAAACACTCAAAAATATTGTACAAGTAAAAGCTACACGGTCCTTCACTTATTCACAGCGAATACATTCGGCAAAAGTATACGTATACTGCATACACTCCGTAAATTATGTGACCATTTTAAAGTAATTGACTTGAGTCGGAACATGAAATACGTGGCGCTGATTCCCGAGATCAATAGAGGTGAGCAAAGGTCAAAACCAGATCAAAACTGTTATTTCTAGGCAAATATAAAAAACGGCCATCTTTATACGCGTCACCGCATAAACCGAAAATCTTCTAATTCGAGATATCTCTGTAAATATTTATTTTTGTTTGAAATGTTTTCTTTATCGATTTTGCTTCCTCTATGTGCCATGTCCCTTTGGTACTTTGGTAATCATGGCTCTCCATTTCCACAACTTCCTGTCCTTTGTGACCCTTAATAAACTTTGTCTTTTCGCCATCTCTCCTAAACCTTACTCCACCATCAATTCACTCATACTTGCCAGTTAGGTTATTCGTTAATTTGTGGCTCTTAATAATATTTTTATTTTCCCTCTTGCTTTCAATTTGTTCTGTGAGTATCACCTGTGAGTATCAAATCTTCCAAGCCCTCTACAATTTAATGTCCTTTGTAGCTCTTAATAAAATTTATCTTTTGTTCCGTCATCCATTTACTCAATCTCGCTAGGTAGGTTATGCGTTGGTTTCCTCTGTCCCTCTTGACTTCAATCTGTCCTGTGAGTATCAAATTTTCCAAGCCCTCTACAATTTCATGTCCTTTGTAGCTCTTAATAAAATTTATCTTTTCTTCCGCCATCCATTTAATCAATCTCGCTAGGTAGGTTATGCGTTGGTTTCCTCTCTACATCTTGCCTTCAATATGTCCTGTGAGTATCAAATTTTCCAAACCCTCTACAATTTCATGTCCTTTGTAGCTCTTAATAAAATTTTTATCTTTCGTTCCGCCATCCATTTACCCAATCTCGCTAGGGAGGTTATGTGTTGGTTTCCTCTGTCCCTCTTGACTTCAATCTGTCTTGTGAGTATCAAATTTTCCAAGCCCTCTACAATTTCATGTCCTTTGTAGCTCTTAATAAAATTTATCTTTTGTTCCGCCATCCATTTACCCAATCTCGCTAGGTAGGTTATGCGTTGGTTTCCTCTGTCCCTCTTGGCTTCAATCTGTCTTGTGAGTAACAAATTTTCCAAGCCCCCTAGAATTTCATGTCCTTTGTAGCTCTTAATAAAATTTATATTTTGTTCCGCCATCCATTTACTCAATCTCGCTAGGTAGGTTATGCGTTGGTTTCCTCTGTCCCTCTTGACTTCAATCTATCCTGTGAGTATCAAATTTTCCAAGCCCTCTACAATTTCATGTCCTTTGTAGCTCTTAATAAAATTTATCTTTTGTTCCGCCATCCATTTACCCAATCTCGCTAGGTAGGTTATGCTTTGGTTTCCTCTGTCCCTCTTGACTTCAATCTGTCTTGTGAGTATCAAATTTTCCAAGCCCTCTACAATTTCATGTCCTTTGTAGCTCTCAATAAAATTTATCTTTTGTTCCGCCATCTATTTACCCAATCTCGCTAGGTAGGTTATGCGTTGGTTTCCTCTGTCCCTTTTGGCTTCAATCTATCCTGTGAGTATCAAATTTTCCAAGCCCTCTACAATTTCATGTCCTTTGTAGCTCTTAATAAAATTTATCTTTTGTTCCGCCATCCATTTACTCCATCTCGATAGGTAGGTTATGCGATGGTTTCCTCTCTCCCTCTTGGCTTCAATCTGTCTTGTGAGTATCAAATTTCCCAAGCCCTCTACAATTTCATGTCCTTTGTAGCTCTTAATAAAATTTATCTTTTGTTCCGCCATCCATTTACCCAATCTCGCTAGGTAGGTTATGCGTTGGTTTCCTCTGTCCCTCTTGACTTCAATCTATCCTGTGAGTATCAAATTTTCCAAGCCCTCTAAAATTTCATGTCCTTTGTAGCTCTTAATAAAATTTATCTTTTGTTCCGCCATCCATTAACCCAATCTCGCTAGGTAGGTTATGCGTTGGTTTCCTCTGTCCCACTTGGCTTCAATCTGTCTTGTGAGTATCAAATTTTCCAAGCCCTCTACAATTTCATGTCCTTTGTAGCTCTTAATAAAATTTATCTTTTGTTCCGCCATGCATTTACCCAATCTCGGTAGGTAGGTTATGCGTTGGTTTCCTCTGTCCCTCTTGGCTTCAATCTATCCTGTGAGTATCAAATTTTCCAAGCCCTCTACAATTTCATGTCCTTTGTAGCTCTTAATAAAATTTATCTTTTGTTCCGCCATCCATTTACCCAATCTCGCTAGGTAGGTTATGCGTTGGTTTCCTCTGTCCCTCTTGGCTTCAATCTGTCTTGTGAGTATCAAATTTTCCAAGCCCTCTACAATTTCATGTCCTTTGTAGCTCTTAATAAAATTTATCTTTTGTTCCGCCATCCATTTACTCCATCTCGATAGGTAGGTTATGCGATGGTTTCCTCTCTCCCTCTTGCCTTCAATCTGTCTTGTGAGTATCAAATTTCCCAAGCCCTCTACAATTTCATATCCTTTGTACCTCTTAATAAAATTTATCTTTTGTTCCGCCATCCATTTACCCAATCTCGGTAGGTAGGTTATGCGTTGGTTTCCTCTGTCCCTCTTGACTTCAATCTATCCTGTGAGTATCAAATTTTCCAAGCCCTCTACAATTTCATGTCCTTTGTAGCTCTTAATCAAATTTATCTTTTGTTCCGCCATGCATTTACTCAATCTCGCTAGGTAGGTTATGCGTTGGTTTCCTCTGTCCCTCTTGACTTCAATCTGTCCTGTGAGTATCAAATTTTCCAAGCCCTCTACAATTTCATGTCCTTTGTAGCTCTTAATAAAAATGTATCTTTTGTTCCGCCATCCATTTACTCCATCTCGATAGGTAGGTTATGCGATGGTTTCCTCTCTCCCTCTTGGCTTCAATCTGTCTTGTGAGTATCAAATTTCCCAAGCCCTCTACAATTTCATGTCCTTTGTAGCTCTTAATAAAATTTATCTTTTGTTCCGCCATCCATTTACCCAATCTCGGTAGGTAGGTTATGCGTTGGTTTCCTCTGTCCCTCTTGACTTCAATCTATCCTGTGAGTATCAAATTTTCCAAGCCCTCTACAATTTCATGTCCTTTGTAGCTCTTAATCAAATTTATCTTTTGTTCCGCCATGCATTTACCCAATCTCGCTAGGTAGGTTATGCGTTGGTTTCCTCTGTCCCTCTTGACTTCAATCTGTCCTGTGAGTATCAAATTTTCCAAGCCCTCTACAATTTCATGTCCTTTGTAGCTCTTAATAAAAATGTATCTTTTGTTCCGCCATCCATTTACCCAATCTCGCTAGGTAGGTTATGCGTTGGTTTCCTCTGTCCCTCTCGGCTTCAATCTGTCTTGTGAGTATCAAATTTTCCAAGCCCTCTACAATTTCATTTCCTTTGTAGCTCTTAAAAAAATTTATCTTTTGTTCCGCCATCCATTTAGTCAATCTCGCTAGCTAGGTTATGCGTTGGTTTCCTCTGTCCCTCTTGGCTTCAATCTGTCTTGTGAGTATCAAATTTTCCAAGCCCTCTACAATTTCATGTCCTTTGTAGCTCTTAATAAAATTTATCTTTTGTTCCGCCATCCATTTACCCAATCTCGCTAGGTAGGTTATGCGTTGGTTTCCTCTGTCCCTCTTGACTTCAATCTGTCCTGTGAGTATCAAATTTTCCAAGCCCTCTACAATTTCATGTCCTTTGTAGCTCTTAATAAAAATGTATCTTTTGTTCCACCATCCATTTACCCAATCTCGGTAGGTAGGTTATGCGTTGGTTTCCTCTGTCCCTCTTGGCTTCAGTCTGTCTTGTGAGTATCAAATTTTCCAAGCCCTCTACAATTTCATGTCCTTTGTAGCTCTTAATAAAATTTATCTTTTGTTCCGCCATCCATTTACCAAATCTAACTAGGTAGGTTATGCGTTGGTTTCCTTTGTCCCTCTTGGCTTCAATCTATCCTGTGAGTATCAAATTTTCCAAGCCCTCTACAATTTCATGTCCTTTGTAGCTCTTAATAAAATTTATCTTTTGTTCCGCCATCCATTTACTCCATCTCGATAGGTAGGTTATGCGATGGTTTCCTCTCTCCCTCTTGGCTTCAATCTGTCTTGTGAGTATCAAATTTCCCAAGCCCTCTACAATTTCATGTCCTTTGTAGCTCTTAATAAAATTTATCTTTTGTTCCGCCATCCATTTACCCAATCTCGCTAGGTAGGTTATGCGTTGGTTTCCTCTGTCCCTCTCGGCTTCAAGCTGTCTTGTGAGTATCAAATTTTCCAAGCCCTCTACAATTTCATGTCCTTTGTAGCTCTTAATAAAATTTATCTTTTGTTCCGCCATCCATTTACCTAATCTCGCTAGGTAGGTTATGCGTTGGTTTCCTCTGTCCCTCTTAGCTTCAATCTGTCTTGTGAGTAACAAATTTTCCAAGCCCCCTAGAATTTCATGTCCTTTGTAGCTCTTAATAAAATTTATCTTTTGTTACGCCATCCATTTACTCAATCTCGCTAGGTAGGTTATGCGTTGGTTTCCTCTGTCCCTCTTGACTTCAATCTATCCTGTGAGTATCAAATTTTCCAAGCCCTCTACAATTTCATGTACTTTGTAGCACTTAATAAAATTTATCTTTTGTTCCGCCATCCATTTACCCAATCTCGCTAGGTAGGTTATGCTTTGGTTTCCTCTGTCCCTCTTGACTTCAATCTGTCTTGTGAGTATCAAATTTTCCAAGCCCTCTACAATTTCATGTCCTTTGTAGCTCTCAATAAAATTTATCTTTTGTTCCGCCATCTATTTACCCAATCTCGCTAGGTAGGTTATGCGTTGGTTTCCTCTGTCCCTTTTGGCTTCAATCTATCCTGTGAGTATCAAATCTTCCAAGCCCTCTACAATTTAATGTCCTTTGTAGCTCTTAATAAAATTTATCTTTTGTTCCGTCATCCATTTACTCAATCTCGCTAGGTAGGTTATGCGTTGGTTTCCTCTGTCCCTCTTGACTTCAATCTGTCCTGTGAGTATCAAATTTTCCAAGCCCTCTACAATTTCATGTCCTTTGTAGCTCTTAATAAAATTTATCTTTTCTTCCGCCATCCATTTAATCAATCTCGCTAGGTAGGTTATGCGTTGGTTTCCTCTCTACATCTTGCCTTCAATATGTCCTGTGAGTATCAAATTTTCCAAACCCTCTACAATTTCATGTCCTTTGTAGCTCTTAATAAAATTTTTATCTTTCGTTCCGCCATCCATTTACCCAATCTCGCTAGGGAGGTTATGTGTTGGTTTCCTCTGTCCCTCTTGACTTCAATCTGTCTTGTGAGTATCAAATTTTCCAAGCCCTCTACAATTTCATGTCCTTTGTAGCTCTTAATAAAATTTATCTTTTGTTCCGCCATCCATTTACCCAATCTCGCTAGGTAGGTTATGCGTTGGTTTCCTCTGTCCCTCTTGGCTTCAATCTGTCTTGTGAGTAACAAATTTTCCAAGCCCCCTAGAATTTCATGTCCTTTGTAGCTCTTAATAAAATTTATATTTTGTTCCGCCATCCATTTACTCAATCTCGCTAGGTAGGTTATGCGTTGGTTTCCTCTGTCCCTCTTGACTTCAATCTATCCTGTGAGTATCAAATTTTCCAAGCCCTCTACAATTTCATGTCCTTTGTAGCTCTTAATAAAATTTATCTTTTGTTCCGCCATCCATTTACCCAATCTCGCTAGGTAGGTTATGCTTTGGTTTCCTCTGTCCCTCTTGACTTCAATCTGTCTTGTGAGTATCAAATTTTCCAAGCCCTCTACAATTTCATGTCCTTTGTAGCTCTCAATAAAATTTATCTTTTGTTCCGCCATCTATTTACCCAATCTCGCTAGGTAGGTTATGCGTTGGTTTCCTCTGTCCCTTTTGGCTTCAATCTATCCTGTGAGTATCAAATTTTCCAAGCCCTCTACAATTTCATGTCCTTTGTAGCTCTTAATAAAATTTATCTTTTGTTCCGCCATCCATTTACTCCATCTCGATAGGTAGGTTATGCGATGGTTTCCTCTCTCCCTCTTGGCTTCAATCTGTCTTGTGAGTATCAAATTTCCCAAGCCCTCTACAATTTCATGTCCTTTGTAGCTCTTAATAAAATTTATCTTTTGTTCCGCCATCCATTTACCCAATCTCGCTAGGTAGGTTATGCGTTGGTTTCCTCTGTCCCTCTTGACTTCAATCTATCCTGTGAGTATCAAATTTTCCAAGCCCTCTAAAATTTCATGTCCTTTGTAGCTCTTAATAAAATTTATCTTTTGTTCCGCCATCCATTAACCCAATCTCGCTAGGTAGGTTATGCGTTGGTTTCCTCTGTCCCACTTGGCTTCAATCTGTCTTGTGAGTATCAAATTTTCCAAGCCCTCTACAATTTCATGTCCTTTGTAGCTCTTAATAAAATTTATCTTTTGTTCCGCCATGCATTTACCCAATCTCGGTAGGTAGGTTATGCGTTGGTTTCCTCTGTCCCTCTTGGCTTCAATCTATCCTGTGAGTATCAAATTTTCCAAGCCCTCTACAATTTCATGTCCTTTGTAGCTCTTAATAAAATTTATCTTTTGTTCCGCCATCCATTTACCCAATCTCGCTAGGTAGGTTATGCGTTGGTTTCCTCTGTCCCTCTTGGCTTCAATCTGTCTTGTGAGTATCAAATTTTCCAAGCCCTCTACAATTTCATGTCCTTTGTAGCTCTTAATAAAATTTATCTTTTGTTCCGCCATCCATTTACTCCATCTCGATAGGTAGGTTATGCGATGGTTTCCTCTCTCCCTCTTGCCTTCAATCTGTCTTGTGAGTATCAAATTTCCCAAGCCCTCTACAATTTCATATCCTTTGTACCTCTTAATAAAATTTATCTTTTGTTCCGCCATCCATTTACCCAATCTCGGTAGGTAGGTTATGCGTTGGTTTCCTCTGTCCCTCTTGACTTCAATCTATCCTGTGAGTATCAAATTTTCCAAGCCCTCTACAATTTCATGTCCTTTGTAGCTCTTAATCAAATTTATCTTTTGTTCCGCCATGCATTTACTCAATCTCGCTAGGTAGGTTATGCGTTGGTTTCCTCTGTCCCTCTTGACTTCAATCTGTCCTGTGAGTATCAAATTTTCCAAGCCCTCTACAATTTCATGTCCTTTGTAGCTCTTAATAAAAATGTATCTTTTGTTCCGCCATCCATTTACTCCATCTCGATAGGTAGGTTATGCGATGGTTTCCTCTCTCCCTCTTGGCTTCAATCTGTCTTGTGAGTATCAAATTTCCCAAGCCCTCTACAATTTCATGTCCTTTGTAGCTCTTAATAAAATTTATCTTTTGTTCCGCCATCCATTTACCCAATCTCGGTAGGTAGGTTATGCGTTGGTTTCCTCTGTCCCTCTTGACTTCAATCTATCCTGTGAGTATCAAATTTTCCAAGCCCTCTACAATTTCATGTCCTTTGTAGCTCTTAATCAAATTTATCTTTTGTTCCGCCATGCATTTACCCAATCTCGCTAGGTAGGTTATGCGTTGGTTTCCTCTGTCCCTCTTGACTTCAATCTGTCCTGTGAGTATCAAATTTTCCAAGCCCTCTACAATTTCATGTCCTTTGTAGCTCTTAATAAAAATGTATCTTTTGTTCCGCCATCCATTTACCCAATCTCGCTAGGTAGGTTATGCGTTGGTTTCCTCTGTCCCTCTCGGCTTCAATCTGTCTTGTGAGTATCAAATTTTCCAAGCCCTCTACAATTTCATTTCCTTTGTAGCTCTTAAAAAAATTTATCTTTTGTTCCGCCATCCATTTAGTCAATCTCGCTAGCTAGGTTATGCGTTGGTTTCCTCTGTCCCTCTTGGCTTCAATCTGTCTTGTGAGTATCAAATTTTCCAAGCCCTCTACAATTTCATGTCCTTTGTAGCTCTTAATAAAATTTATCTTTTGTTCCGCCATCCATTTACCCAATCTCGCTAGGTAGGTTATGCGTTGGTTTCCTCTGTCCCTCTTGACTTCAATCTGTCCTGTGAGTATCAAATTTTCCAAGCCCTCTACAATTTCATGTCCTTTGTAGCTCTTAATAAAAATGTATCTTTTGTTCCACCATCCATTTACCCAATCTCGGTAGGTAGGTTATGCGTTGGTTTCCTCTGTCCCTCTTGGCTTCAGTCTGTCTTGTGAGTATCAAATTTTCCAAGCCCTCTACAATTTCATGTCCTTTGTAGCTCTTAATAAAATTTATCTTTTGTTCCGCCATCCATTTACCAAATCTAACTAGGTAGGTTATGCGTTGGTTTCCTTTGTCCCTCTTGGCTTCAATCTATCCTGTGAGTATCAAATTTTCCAAGCCCTCTACAATTTCATGTCCTTTGTAGCTCTTAATAAAATTTATCTTTTGTTCCGCCATCCATTTACTCCATCTCGATAGGTAGGTTATGCGATGGTTTCCTCTCTCCCTCTTGGCTTCAATCTGTCTTGTGAGTATCAAATTTCCCAAGCCCTCTACAATTTCATGTCCTTTGTAGCTCTTAATAAAATTTATCTTTTGTTCCGCCATCCATTTACCCAATCTCGCTAGGTAGGTTATGCGTTGGTTTCCTCTGTCCCTCTCGGCTTCAAGCTGTCTTGTGAGTATCAAATTTTCCAAGCCCTCTACAATTTCATGTCCTTTGTAGCTCTTAATAAAATTTATCTTTTGTTCCGCCATCCATTTACCTAATCTCGCTAGGTAGGTTATGCGTTGGTTTCCTCTGTCCCTCTTAGCTTCAATCTGTCTTGTGAGTAACAAATTTTCCAAGCCCCCTAGAATTTCATGTCCTTTGTAGCTCTTAATAAAATTTATCTTTTGTTACGCCATCCATTTACTCAATCTCGCTAGGTAGGTTATGCGTTGGTTTCCTCTGTCCCTCTTGACTTCAATCTATCCTGTGAGTATCAAATTTTCCAAGCCCTCTACAATTTCATGTACTTTGTAGCACTTAATAAAATTTATCTTTTGTTCCGCCATCCATTTACCCAATCTCGCTAGGTAGGTTATGCTTTGGTTTCCTCTGTCCCTCTTGACTTCAATCTGTCTTGTGAGTATCAAATTTTCCAAGCCCTCTACAATTTCATGTCCTTTGTAGCTCTCAATAAAATTTATCTTTTGTTCCGCCATCTATTTACCCAATCTCGCTAGGTAGGTTATGCGTTGGTTTCCTCTGTCCCTTTTGGCTTCAATCTATCCTGTGAGTATCAAATTTTCCAAGCCCTCTACAATTTCATGTCCTTTGTAGCTCTTAATAAAATTTATCTTTTGTTCCGCCATCCATTTACTCCATCTCGATAGGTAGGTTATGCGATGGTTTCCTCTCTCCCTCTTGGCTTCAATCTGTCTTGTGAGTATCAAATTTCCCAAGCCCTCTACAATTTCATGTCCTTTGTAGCTCTTAATAAAATTTATCTTTTGTTCCGCCATCCATTTACCCAATCTCGCTAGGTAGGTTATGCGTTGGTTTCCTCTGTCCCTCTTGACTTCAATCTATCCTGTGAGTATCAAATTTTCCAAGCCCTCTACAATTTCATGTCCTTTGTAGCTCTTAATAAAATTTATCTTTTGTTCCGCTATCCATTAACCCAATCTCGCTAGGTAGGTTATGCGTTGGTTTCCTCTGTCCCTCTTGGCTTCAATCTGTCTTGTGAGTATCAAATTTTCCAAGCCCTCTACAATTTCATGTCCTTTGTAGCTCTTAATAAAATTTATCTTTTGTTCCGCCATCCATTTACCCAATATCGGTAGGTAGGTTATTCGTTGGTTTCCTCTGTCCCTCTTGGCTTCAATGTATCCTGTGAGTATCAAATTTTCCAAGCCCTCTACAATTTCATGTCCTTTGTAGCTCTTAATAAAATTTATCTTTTGTTCCGCCATCCATTTACCCAATCTCGCTAGGTAGGTTATGCGTTGGTTTCCTCTGTCCCTCTTGGCTTCAATCTGTCTTGTGAGTATCAAATTTTCCAAGCCCTCTACAATTTCATGTCCTTTGTAGCTCTTAATAAAATTTATCTTTTGTTCCGCCATCCATTTACTCAATCTCGCTAGGTAGGTTATGCGTTGGTTTCCTCTGTCCCTCTTGACTTCAATCTATCCTGTGAGTATCAAATTTTCCAAGCCCTCTACAATTTCATGTCCTTTGTAGCTCTTAATCAAATTTATCTTTTGTTCCGCCATGCATTTACCCAATCTCGCTAGGTAGGTTATGCGTTGGTTTCCTCTGTCCCTCTTGACTTCAATCTGTCCTGTGAGTATCAAATTTTCCAAGCCCTCTACAATTTCATGTACTTTGTAGCTCTTAATAAAAATGTATCTTTTGTTCCGCCATCCATTTACCCAATCTCGCTAGGTAGGTTATGCGTTGGTTTCCTCTGTCCCTCTCGGCTTCAATCTGTCTTGTGAGTATCAAATTTTCCAAGCCCTCTGCAATTTCATGTCCTTTGTAGCTCTTAAAAAAATTTATCTTTTGTTCCGCCATCCATTTAGTCAATCTCGCTAGGTAGGTTATGCGTTGGTTTCCTCTGTCCCTCTTGACTTCAATCTGTCCTGTGAGTATCAAATTTTCCAAGCCCTCTACAATTTCATGTCCTTTGTAGCTCTTAATAAAAATGTATCTTTTGTTCCGCCATCCATTTACCCAATCTCGGTAGGTAGGTTATGCGTTGGTTTCCTCTGTCCCTCTTGGCTTCAGTCTGTCTTGTGAGTATCAAATTTTCCCAGCCCTCTACAATCTCATGTCCTTTGTAGCTCTTAATCAAATTTATCTTTTGTTCCGCCATCCATTTACCAAATCTAACTAGGTAGGTTATGCGTTGGTTTCCTCTGTCCCTCTTGGCTTCAATCTATCCTGTGAGTATCAAATTTTCCAAGCCCTCTACAATTTCATGTCCTTTGTAGCTCTTAATAAAATTTATCTTTTGTTCCGCCATCCATTTACCCAATCTCGCTAGGTAGGTTATGCGTTGGTTTCCTCTGTCCCTCTTGGCTTCAATCTGTCTTGTGAGTATCAAATTTTCCAAGCCCTCTACAATTTCATGTCCTTTGTAGCTCTTAATAAAATTTATCTTTTGTTCCGCCATCCATTTACTCAATCTCGCTAGGTAGGTTATGCGTTGGTTTCCTCTGTCCCTCTTGACTTCAATCTATCCTGTGAGTATCAAATTTTCCAAGCCCTCTACAATTTCATGTCCTTTGTAGCTCTTAATCAAATTTATCTTTTGTTCCGACATGCATTTACCCAATCTCGCTAGGTAGGTTATGCGTTGGTTACCTCTGTCCCTCTTGACTTCAATCTGTCCTGTGAGTATCAAATTTTCCAAGCCCTCTACAATTTCATGTCCTTTGTAGCTCTTAATAAAAATGTATCTTTTGTTCCGCCATCCATTTACCCAATCTCGCTAGGTAGGTTATGCGTTGGTTTCCTCTGTCCCTCTTGGCTTCAATCTGTCTTGTGAGTATCAAATTTTCCAAGCCCTCTACAATTTCATGTCCTTTGTAGCTCTTAATAAAATTTATCTTTTGTTCCGCCATCCATTTACCCAATCTCGCTAGGTAGGTTATGCGTTGGTTTCCTCTGTCCCTCTTGACTTCAATCTGTCCTGTGAGTATCAAATTTTCCAAGCCCTCTACAATTTCATGTTTTTTGTAGCTCTTAATAAAAATGTATCTTTTGTTCCGCCATCCATTTACCCAATCTCGGTAGGTAGGTTATGCGTTGGTTTCCTCTGTCCCTCTTGGCTTCAGTCTGTCTTGTGAGTATCAAATTTTCCAAGCCCTCTACAATTTCATGTTTTTTGTAGCTCTTAATAAAATTTATCTTTTGTTCCGCCATCCATTTACTCAATCTCGCTAGGTAGGTTATGCGTTGGTTTCCTCTGTCCCTCTTGACTTCAATCTATCCTGTGAGTATCAAATTTTCCAAGCCCTCTACAATTTCATGTCCTTTGTAGCTCTTAATAAAATTTATCTTTTGTTCCGCCATCCATTTACCCAATCTCGCTAGGTAGGTTATGCGTTGGTTTCCTCTGTCCCTCTTGGCTTCAGTCTGTCTTGTGAGTATCAAATTTTCCAAGCCCTCTACAATTTCATGTCCTTTGTAGCTCTTAATAAAATTTATCTTTTGTTCCGCCATCCATTTACCCAATCTCGCTATGTAGGTTATGCGTTGGTTTCCTCTGTCCCTCTTGACTTCAATCTATCCTGTGAGTATCAAATTTTCCAAGCCCTCTACAATTTCATGTCCTTTGTAGCTCTTAATATAATTTATCTTTTGTTCCGCCATCCATTTACCCAATCTCGCTAGGTAGGTTATGCGTTGGTTTCCTCTGTCCCTCTTGACTTCAATCTATCCTGTGAGTATCAAATTTTCCAAGCCCTCTACAATTTCATGTCCTTTGTAGCTCTTAATAACATTTATCTTTTGTTCCGCCATCCATTTACCCAATCTCGCTAGGTAGGTTATGCGTTGGTTTCCTCTGTCCCTCTTGACTTCAATCTATCCTGTGAGTATCAAATTTTCCAAGCCCTCTACAATTTCATGTCCTTTGTAGCTCTTAATATAATTTATCTTTTGTTCCGCCATCCATTTACCCAATCTCGCTAGGTAGGTTATGCGTTGGTTTCCTCTGTCCCTCTTGACTTCAATCTATCCTGTGAGTATCAAATTTTCCAAGCCCTCTACAATTTCATGTCCTTTGTAGCTCTTAATAACATTTATCTTTTGTTCCGCCATCCATTTACCCAATCTCGCTAGGTAGGTTATGCGTTGGTTTCCTCTGTCCCTCTTGACTTCAATCTATCCTGTGAGTATCAAATTTTCCAAGCCCTCTACAATTTCATGTCCTTTGTAGCTCTTAATAAAATTTATCTTTTGTTCCGCCATCCATTTACCCAATCTCGCTAGGTAGGTTATGCGTTGGTTTCCTCTGTCCCTCTTGACTTCAATCTATCCTGTGAGTATCAAATTTTCCAAGCCCTCTACAATTTCATGTTCTTTGTAGCTCTTAATAAAATTTATCTTTTGTTCCGCCATGCATTTACCCAATCTCGCTAGGTAGGTTATGCGTTGGTTTCCTCTGCCTCTCTTTCCTTTAATCTGTCATGTGAGTGTTAAATTTTCCAAGCTCTCTTTCCTCATTATGTGCCCTATTAATTTAAAGTATTCGAAATTTCAAGTGTCCTTTTGTTTCTATTTCCTCAAATGCTCGGTCAGATATTCCCAGCATCCTTCTGTAGAACCACATTTCTGCTGTTTCAAGTCTCTTTTTCATCTATCAGGAGATTGTCTAGCATTCACTACCATAGAGGAGAACTGGTACTAATGAACAGTTCAGTACTCTTTTTTTTTTCTAACGATATTTTTTTGTTTCTTAATACTTAGAAAAAAAAGTTTTTTTTATTGATTCTTCTTTTCTATGTATCGTGTCCGTTCAGGACTTTGGTGATCATGGCTCTCTATTTCCACAACTTCCTGTCCTTTGTGACCCTTAATAAACTTTGTCTTTTCGCCATCTCTCCTAAACCCTACTCCACCATCATTTCACTCATGCTTGCCAATTAGGTTATTCGTTAATTCCCTCAGTCCTCTTGCCTTCAACCTGTCCTGTGAGTATCAGATATTCCAAGCCCCTTTTCTTCATTATGAACCTTAGAAATTTTAACTGTCTCTTCTTGATGTTAAGCATAAGCATTTTTATAGCCACTGTCTGTAGAAGTTCGTCATCGCTCACATATTCAATCATACATTTCCAATTTAAAAATAGGGGTTGTAAAGCTAGAAAATTCCCGAAAAGGCATGAGATTTGAACTATTTAGATTTCTTTTTGTCGGAAGGTGTCAGTTTCAATAGATTCAACACCCATCCACTTGCAAAAAAAAATAAAATAAAAATAAAAAAAATAAAAATAGAAGTCTAGATCATTATTTTCTGATAAGATAAATGGAATGTTCTATTGAAAATTGATATTTGGTATATTTCGAGCTAACGTTCTCAGCTGATACGAGGTGGAAAGACTACATTGAATCCATCGCTAGATCAGCTGCTAAGAAAGTCGGTTCACTGTGTCGGGCGAGACAGTTTTTCTCTCCGGAATCTATCTTGGATATCTATAAGTCTACCATTCGCCCGTGTTTAGAATTTAGCTTTTGGAAGGCATCTTTGGCTATCCCAATGCGTCTTTGGATTTCAGTGTCGCATTTTCCGTTCTCCGTTAGAACTCTTCCCAGATATTTAAATTTTTGTACCTGTTTGATTTTTGTTATCTCCAATTTGTAATTTGCAGTAAATTATGTAAATTATGTGACCATTATTAAGTAATTGACTTGAGTGGGAACATGAAATACGTGGCGCTGATTCCCGAGATCAATAGAGGTGAGCAAAGGTCAAAACCAGATCAAAACTGTTATTTCTAGGCAAATATAAAAAACGGCCATCTTTATACGCGTCACTGCATAAACCGAAAATGTCCTAATTCTAGATATCACTGTAAATATTTATTTTTGTTTGAATTTTTGAGATGTGGAATTACTATTTTTATAGTTTTTTGCTAGCTGTGCTCACAATTTTTCGACTGCTATACCCCACCCCCACCCACCGAGCTGTCTTTAGGCTTCACGTGGTTTTTGCATTAATATCTAAGACGAGAAGTTAATACTATTCTCAAAAGCATGTGGTTGTTATACAGAACAATAAATATTTCGACCGTTCTATATTCCGACCTTCGTACGGTATTTGTGATACATTTATTTGATTTTTTTTTAATAAGAAATTTTGACTATTATATGATTTGCTTCTCGGACCAGCATGCTCATCTTGATTTTTATACTCGTTACGTTTCGGCCGTTGTACACTCCGGCCTTCTTCAGGTATTTGTTCTATTTTTGTCTCAATATTTAAAAAATAAGGATTATTATATGCTTTTCTATTTGAACCAACATACAAATATTGATTGCTATACTCGCAACGTTTCGGTCGCTGTACACTCCGACCTTCCCCAGATATCTTTTTCACTCACTCACTTTTGTTGTTATACTCACGGTGTTTGTAGCCTATAGTTTCTTTCGGGTGTCTGCCTTCATGGATTGATTAAAATGTTCGGTTTGGAATAGCTATCTCTCTGTTCCCATCTCTGCCTTTCTATGTCTGCTTATATCCAAGTCTGGTCACACACACACACACACACACACACACACACACACACACACACACACACACACACACACACACACACATATATATATATATATATATATATATATATTCTAAGGAGTTATATCCTTTTCAATGACTGGTTTAAGCCGTAATGTTATTTCCTGAAATTGTTCCTGGCTGGTAAGTTGTATAATGAGACTTTTTATTTGAAAATTATATTGAAATAAATATTGTCCGTATAGGTAGCTAGGCTTATAGTCTCCTATACTTTTAGGAAGTTTTATTATTAGCTGTTAGTATGGTCATTGGGGATATTTTGTATATATATATATATATATATATATATATATATATATATATATATATATATATATATATATATATATGTATATATAAATAAAAAGGAAAGAACAGTAAGATATAAAATCCGGTGTTCTTATAGATATTTTTATTTCTACACAATAGTGCTCTATGTAAATTTAAATTTACAGAGCATTACTATTATAAATTAGCTTCCATTTCTGAAACATGGTCATCACTGTGTAGCGGTAAAACCATATTTTAAATCTATTAATTTATAATAATTATATATATATATATATATATATATATATATATATATATATATGTAAGCAAATATGTGGATGTAGATCCGACGGTATGATGAAAATGTGGAAAAGACAAAGCAAAATCCGAATATGTGAGTTTACTGTTTTTTTATTTTGTTTTTGTTTTTTGTTTTGTTTTTGTTTTTTGTTAAAAAACAAAAAAACAAAAACAAAATAAAAAACAGTAAACTCACATATTCGGATTTTGCTTTGTCTTTTCCACATTTTCATCATATATATATATATATATATATATATATATATATATATATATATATATATTCATTTCTATCCTTAACAATTATTATAAAAATAACACATACATTGGTTGCACAAACACTGCATGATCGCATCAGTTAGTTTGACATTTATATGATAATAGCTCCATTAAATTGTATATGCCAACTTAACACAACAAACGCAACAATAAATCCAACAAATCCTCAACAATAAAACAAAAATATTATCCATATAATTGAAAAAAAAAATAGTAGAGGCCTTAACCACAAAAATATATGAAAATAAAGAGCAATGAAAATTAATTTAAGAACAAGCATACTAAATATGTATATAACAACCTCTTTTATATGGTGTGTCCCTCTAGAACGTGGGCATTCAAGCCTTCCTCCAACTTTGTAGCGCCAAGTGCTTTTTTTCCCCTTACTATCCTTCCCACATCCTGTGCTTCCATCCATTGTATAGTTGCCCATTCGTGCTGAGGGTTGTCTTGGGGCGATCGTTTTGATTGACTCATATGTTGCATTCTTCTCTCTGTAATTTTCCGGCCGGGTGTCAAAATGTTTAGGATTCGGAGTTAAAAGACATCAACAGAAAGGAATTTGAAAATATCTATTTCATTAACACGTCGACGTGTACATCTTAACTAGCCAGTGAGGTCGCTCTATCACCGCCCCCACTGGGCAGCACGTTCTCTGAGGCACGAAATAACCACGTCTCATGTGTATGACGTGTACAAACTTAACTCACTGAAAACATTTTCTGTCTCGCTAACATTCCCACATTCGGCTCAGCCAATCAAAATCGACATCCCTATTTTGTCTACCATCTGACCTTAAGGTCAGCCTCAGAAGTTTCGAGTCAAAATACACTGCGACTAAAAATAATATTTGGAACTATTATTTGAAAACCATTATTTAACATAAGCAGAAGCCACTGAAGTGTTTACTCAACTCGTTCCTATATTCTCACGTTTCTTGTAATGACCTGTTTTTGAAAAGATTCACTTGGTTTTCTGTACTTTAGATATCAAATGGAAAAATTAGCTCAATCCATAGGTTACAGATCGCAAAAGTCATTTCAGAACTCACAACTAAAACAGAATATACTGACGAACTGTTCAGTTAATTAATTCCTTTATCACTACGTTTCTTGTGAATATTTTGTTTACGGACATGACACTACCATTTACACCTATCTCAATAGGAAATCCAACAGATCCGCCAAAGTAAACCTGGCAAAAGGACCTCCAATCAATGGTTAACCGGCGCAAGAAATGGCTTGTAAATTTCAACGCTTCTAAAACAAAACAGCTTTCATTTAATCACCGTAGTGAGCCATTTCTGCCTACAATCAGGATGCCTGATGCTGAACTCCAGGAGAGCAAGAATCTACGCTTTCTTGGCCTCACTTTTTCCACTGACATGAACGACTATATCGAGGTAGTCGCTACGTCTGCTACGAGGCGGTTTGGTTCACTGTGTCGTGCTAATAGTTATTTCTCGTCAGAATCCATTTTACACATTTATAAATCTACCATTCGTCCGTGTATTGAATACTGTTGCCATATCTGGTCTGGTGCTCCTAGTGCTCATCTCGAGATTTTTGACAAAATCCAGAGAATATTCTGCATTATAATCGATGCTTACCGGACATCTCGTCACCAGTCAATTTCTAACTGACGCGACGTCACTTCTCTCGGTCTGTTCTACAAATATTTTTATAACCACCCGAATGAGCTTTTTCCCCCCTTGTTCCCCGACAACATAAATTTAGGCATGGTACTATATTGGCAACTAGTTCTCACCCTTTTACCGTTGAGCTATTAGATGCAATCGCCATTCTACTCTAACAGTTATTTTTCTCAGACGTCCCGCCTGTGGAACTCCCTTCCGATTTCTTGCTTCTCTGATAACTACAATCCTCAGGAATTTAGATGCATTGCCAATAGCCATCTTCTTGAACCCGTTTTCCTTTTGTGCCCTTTCTTAAGTCCTCCCTATTCTCAGTCTTATTCTCTTTAACTTTTACCCCTTGTAAACCCCTGTTTTCAAGTGGCACTGTCGCTTTGCTTGGGTTGAAACGATGTTTTAGAAAATGATTCCTCTGAGAATCCCTTATTTTAAACTGCAATCTTATTTGTTCAAGCCTTTCATGCGTGGCATTCAGATACCTTTGTCTGCCAAGTAGGAGGCACGGTGGAATAATGGATAGCGGCTCGGATTGAGGAATCGTAGAGCCGAGTTCATTTCCAGCCGAATCCATTACATTCGCTTACGTGCTAATACCCTTGGGAAAGGCACGAATCCTTTTTTTCTCTCCCACCTATGGCTAAATAGCAAGGCAGACCGGTTTCTATAGCCTTGGATGGTCCACCACAGAAAGAAATGGCAACCTACTTCGGGAAAAAATCTGCCTCGTCAATCATCTATCAAAAGATAAATGCTCGCTTTAGCGTGTATCACGCATGGCACATAACTGACTGCCTACCAAGTGATCGTCTTGCTTCAATTTGATCTTCGGATAGGCTTTATCTTTGTTGTCTGTTGTTCTGTTGCTAATCATTTTTTCTTTCGAGAGTGGTTTCAGTTCGCTCCACCGTTGTATTTTAACGTCATAAAATAGTGAGTAAAATGCTATTAATATAATACCAAGAGTAATCAATGAATCAATCCTCATCTAAAAAATATAAGTATGAAATTTTCTCAACAAAATGAATGTAGGTCGTATCTACGCTATATATGCATAATACTATAATGGCTGCCAGAAAAAGTTCAATATAAGATTAACGCTGATAAATATTAGGGGTTAAAATGTGTAATATAGGAATAAAGTGTCGCTGCCGAGACTTGAGTTTGAACATAGATTGCCAGTGAGCAAACATAGGCGATCCGATTATTGAATTGAATTAAGTAGGCCACGTGACCATAGAGAAAACGCATATATGGCATGTAGCGTGTGTCTAATTTTTGTAGCATACCTACGGACGATAATGGGTAAGTTCTTATTCATATAAATACAGTAGTAAATACTGTATGTTGGTCTGCAGTTGGTGATTCGTCTTAGAAATACATTTTCATAGTAAAAGAAAATGAAGAGCAAAATATTTTTAAGGAAAAAAGTTACCAAAGCTCACAAGAAAAGAAAATTTCGGCAATAAATGACCCCGCACCCCCAACATTTAAAAAAGATTTTTTAATGATATACTTTGTCCCATATAGGATACAGCAAGAATAAAAATTTAAAAATCAGTATCATTCCTACACCATTTTATGCCCCATTATATAAAAGAAATTCTGCATTATATTATTGAAGGAATTATATATATATATATATATATATATATATATATATATATATATATATATATATATATATATATATATATAAAATTTGGTCTTGTTTAATTACATAGAGCGTGACACAAAAGATACAAACAAATAAATACACAACGATAATTATTATATAACGTTGATTACATCCTGAAGAAGATATTAATAATTATATTATCTTCTGAATTTTATTAATAAATATATTATCATTAGTATATTATCAATAATAATAATAATAACACAAAAATTATTAATAATTATATAATAATCTGATATTATTGTCACTAAATGAATACTAATATGGTGTCCGATATAGTCAAGATAAATTATATAATCAAACGGATATTAGCAATCACTTTATTATATTATCCCGATAATGTTATTAAACAAATGGTATTGCGAAGTGTGAAAAAAAACTAATAACAGCAGTAGATCTTTTGTTTTTGTTTCATCTCTACTGCAGCCGCATCGTCTGTTATTATGTCTTTAATATTATTAGTCATGGGCTTTTGGCGGCCTTTTTTTTCGTTCTTTGCACTATTGTTCTACCCTCTGTATAATCACGTTCAATTTGACATCACGCGGCATTTGAAAGACAAACAAGAAATACAAAGGCGACACGCCTCGCCAGTCCGTTGGCAGCAGAAGAGTTATCATAATCATTTTCCAGGGAATTGATACAAAAGATACAAGGAAGGAACCCAGTACCAAAATACAAGAAATAGTACAAAAATAAATCATATATTTAGAAGGTTATTAACAGCGCCTTTGTTGGTTAGAGTGATAAAAATCAACCGCGGTGAACTTTGTTTTTGATGGCAGACTCAGAACGAAAACTACAAAACCTCCAAAACAGTGCAGCAAAGGATAGCAGACAGAAGAAAGCAGAATATAAGGTTGTCAGGTGGAGAAAATTTCGAGAGGCTAGATGCAAGATACGAGTTGGCCATGTCAAATATCAAACAAGTACAGAAGTTTAAATATCTGGAAAGTGTTTTAACAAAGGATGAAAAATGTGATGCCGAAATCCGGAGGGGTATTAAAGTAAGGAAAGATGCCTATCAATAACTAAACAAAGTTCTAGAAAACAACAACAAATTAATTAGGAAATTGTAGAGGGTGATAAACAGCTTTGCAATATCTGTTCTGCCACCCGAGTAAGCGTCCACCTCAACACAGCCACATATATAATGATAATATATTTATTAATAAGCTTCAGAAGATAATATAATTATTAATATCTTCTTCGGAATTTAATCAACGCTATATGATAATTATCGTTGTGTATTTATTTGCTTGTATCTTTTGTGTCACCCAATATTTAATTACATAAGAACAAATTAATAATATATATGAGTGATAGAAATTATTAGGAGGATTTGAGATAATTATAATTAAGTAATTCATCGAGTCTAGAAGAAACCTCAACAGAATGTAGAAAGCACTGGACGGACGTTTCGTCCTATATTTGGGACTTATCAGCAGTGCGCATCCACTACCGAGAATTGAAATCGACTCCCAAATATAGGACGAAACGGCCGTCCAGAGCTTTCTGCATTCTGTTGAGGTTTCTTCTGGACTCGATGAATTATTTAATTATAATTATCTCAAATGTTCCTAATAATTTCTATCACTTGTATATGAATCGGTTTCTAATGCTCTGGATGGAACGGCTTGTGGATAGTAGTCGTGGCTCGTGGGGGCATAGTCCTATGGGCAAGGGAAACTCGGATGAGTTCCACTATGAGGCCCGTTGGTATAGATGGTTTGAAATTTGCCTGATTTCGTATTTCTCTTGGTTTCAATTCTCGGTAGTGGATGCGCACTGCTGATGAGTCCTAAGTATCGTACGAAACGGCCGTCCAGTGCTTTCTGCATTCTGTTGAGGTTTCTTCCGGACTCGATGAATTACTTAATTATGATATATATATATATATATATATATATATATATATATATATATATATATCTTCAGGATTTCTATTATATAAAGGGACATAACATACAGCATAATGCAATTAAAACTCTAAACCTAAAATTCTGTTCATCGGCAGATTTATTAAATGCCAAAAGTGTAAAACTAAAAAAAGAAATGCAAACTTGAGACTAGTTTAATCTGAATAACAAATAAATTAGTTAAAAATGAATATAACAAAGACAGCTGGAGGTTTGAACGTAACACCAAGACCGTGTGCAAAAGAGTTAGTTAATAGCTTGCTTACATGAATATATATAAAACTTTCATTGATGACTTACTGGCAAAGGAGAAAGTTCCACAAAGTTAGTTTGAGAGCAGTATGTAAACAGTGAACACATGCTGAGAAATCGTTCTACGTGGAGATATACAGATTTAAAATAAATGTATACAAAGGTAGCTACCGTAACCAAATGTTCAAATAATAATATGATATTAAAAGAGACCAAGAGCAAAGAGAAAATGTTTTAAAAGGTTACATACCGGTGATGCTATTGTTGGCGATAGGATTTAGATGAATAAGAAAAATATTAACCGCAGGCTTGAGCCAATGCTTTATTCTGGTGGTTCCCAGTGGTAACTAAGGGCTAACCGGAAATGATAAAAAAACGGTGACTAATCTAAAATGGGAACAAACAAAGTCGTAGTAGTGGGGGGGTGTTAAACAATACAGGTTCTATAGTGTGGTAACAGAACAATATCAATCCTGCTTTTTTTGGCTGTGAACACTGGGAAATTTCCTGAAGAAGGAAAAGGAGACTTGAGGCAACAGAGGTGTGGTTCTACAGAAGTAAGCTGAGAATGTCATAGGACGGCGTTTGTAATCAACGATGTTGTTTTGAGGAAAGCCGAAAAAGGTCTCTTCTTTTTAGAATCATTTTATGAAATTTAGGGAACACATAATGAGGAAAGAAGGTTTGGAAAATTTGACACTCACGGAACAGGTCGAAAGAAAGAAAGGGACATAGAAACATCGCGTAATCTGTCAAACGAGCGTCGGATCGCTATACTATTTCTCTATACGAAGTACTATTAGTACGAGTGATATTCGAAGGCGTCTGACACCAGTATTATTCAACGGCGTTACTATCGTTGTATCTGCGATTACAAAGTCTCTACTACAACGAGCATTACAAGTGTAACAACGAGTATACGTTGGCAACAAAAACTGGCAACAAGTGTACGTTTGAGATTATAAAAAACAAAACAAAAAAAACACTAAACTAATTTACTTTCTTTTTTTTTCCAGATTCTCTGATAAGACGTTTAGTCATCTTGACACCACTTGTCGTAAGAATCACTTAAAACCCCTTTGAGTTATTCAACTAAAAAGAGAACAGGTTAAAATCGTTTTGTGCCATCCCCACTATATCTTCCCAAATAAGCAACAGTGAGAAGAAAAGGATCATTCAGGCCTTCAGTAATGGTACCAACATTCATACTATGGCTTCCATCTTCAAATTCCATTCAAGAACCATCAAGAGAATTGTGAATAAGTTTAAAAAAAGAAGGAACAATAGAGGGGAAAACTGGATCAGGAGGTCACAACAACAACATTTCAACTAAATACATTCTTATTGTTCAAAGTATAGTCCAATAGATTTATAAGAACCTCGGAGAATTCCAGCAATCATTTCTAAGATAAAACGGTTCATATATATATATATATATATATATATATATATATATATGGGAAAACTTTTTTTTTGTGTGATGCCTTTCGTCCTTTAGGACTTGATTGGACTAAAATGATCACAGGATAAAAGGCGTTATACGAAAACGTTTTACAATTTGTCATATTTTTTCCTAATTTTTTTTTTTTTAGATTTGTATATATATTTATATATCATTCCCCTATATATAAATTGTTTCTATAGAAGTCTGACGATTATTTAATATATTTTTATGTTTACACGTTATATTATAGGCACAATATATTTAAGTAAATGCCCTGTTTTTTTAAATTTTCATTAGTAAATATAATTAATAGAGTTTAATTAAGAAACAAAGCATTTACTTAAATAAATTGTATCTATAAAAATAACGTATAAAAAGAAATATATATATATATATATATATATATATACATATATATATACATATATATATATACATATATATATATACACACACACATATATATATATATATATATACACACACATATATATATATATATATATATATATATATATATATATATCATACTACAATATGTTTGACACGAAGATTGACACTGTATCTTTCTGACCACAGCTTAATAAGGTCTCATTTAAATAGAAAACTACCGGACCTTATTCGTAACATACTTGTTGACAACACAAATATAATAGCATCATCTACATGCAAAAGAAAAGGGGCGAAAAATAATGGAAGCCTTATTAATAAAAACTAAAAACAAGACACAATAATATCAACTATGAACATGGACACAATATCTTGACCGTGTTTTGAAAATGAAAACATATAAATACATACAACAAACTATTTCTTGTTAGCAGTTAATATAGTTTAACTTTGAAAATGCCTAAATGTATAACCGAAATGGATCGTATAAAAAGAATAATTGGACAGTTTTTGTATAATTTATCATCCGAAAAGAAAAAAAAAATTAGATCACACGAGAAATTGTCTAAAAAACTAAATAAAAGCACCTTGTCTGTCGTATTCAATGAAATGTGCATGAAAGGATTTCTGCCTAAATACACTAATTGTATATATATATATGCGTAAAATGTATTTTCCTTAAAACTGTTCGACTCATTCCGTGAAACCGATGGCACATTATTCGTTTTATGAAATTATGGGCGAAGTTTTTTTTTCTTTACGTTTTAACCGACTGAATATTCAAGCATATTGTAATACGTAATAATTCACCGAGGAATTGACTGCTTGTTAATGATCTTAATGTTTCTCTCCAAGAATTTTAAATCTCTTTTTCTTTTGTCTTGATATCTTTTCCTTATATTTTAGGCATTAGTATTTTTTCATCTTTTCCATTCTGTTTCTTTATCTCTTTCTGTTCGTCCAATTTATTCTTTGTTTTTCTATTAACGAAAGGCCAAGAAATCCATGAAGGACACTGGCGGCGAAAAGGTTGATGTCATCTTGAATACTGGCGTCTTTTGTTCTGAATCATACAGAAGTACCGCCGATCACTCATTCAGTTCTGCTATACAGAATAGAAATTGAAATAACCCTGTGTTAAAACGCGTCGTTGAACGGTTTTAATAAAAGCTTTAAATAATAATAAAAAAATATCTCAAAAGGAGTAAAACGAAAAGAATATGCAAATTTTGTTGCACGAAAAGTAAGAAGAATTAGCAAAAGGATGAATACAATATATTAGACTTTATCAAAATCAATATTATTTTTTAAACTTTAGTTTCTCGCTTTGGGGAATTCTCGGTGAGATATTTCGATTGTGTTCAATCGAAAAATGTTGCTCAAAGTTATAAAAGCGCGCATGCGCACAGAAATTTGAAGAGACTTCATTGTGAACATTAATAAAACCACGCAATATTCATAAAACATTTTTAAACGTTATTCATTAATATTATCTTAGTCTTCCACAAGGCTCCCAATTACTGATAGAAATAACATGTTGCGCCGAAAGCAAAACTTCATAAGGGCATTTTTAAAATCGGCGTTCAAAATACCTTCCAAAGTTAAGCAAAGTATTACGAAACAGAAAAATATCGTAAAAAACAAAGAAAAGGAAAACAACGTATGATGATGATGAAAAAGAACAAGAAGAAGAAGAAGAATTAACAAAAAAAAATTTAAGTATAAAGAAACGGAAAATGGTTTTAGAAATATAGAAAAGACGACTGACCTGCTATTTAATATGCGTCCCCACTTCTATTCCAGTGAATACTACAAGGAGCTACAAAGGACATGAAATTGTAGAGGGCTTGGAAAATTTGACACTCACAGGACAGATTGAAGGCAAGAGGGACAGAGGAAACCAACGCATAACCTACCTAGCGAGATTGAGTAAATGGATGGCGGAACAAAAGTTAAATTTTATTAAGAGCTACAGAAGACATGCAATTGTAGAGGGTTTGGAAAATTTGATACTCACAGGACAGATTGAAGGCAAGAGGGACAGAGGAAAATAAAAAAATAATAAGAGCCATAAAGGACAGTCCGTTGTGGAAATGGAGAGCTATGATCACCAAAGTTCTGAACGGACACGATATATAGAAAAGAAGAATCAATAAAAAAACTTTTTTCTATGTATTAAGAAACAGAAAAATATCGTTGGAAAAAAAAGAGTACTGAACTGTTATTTAGTACCAATTCTCCTCTATGGTAGCGAATGCTAGACAATCCCCTCACAAATGAAGAAGAGACTTGAAGCAGCAAAAATGTGGTTCTACAGAAGGATGCTGGGAATATCATAGACGGAGCATGTGAGGAACGACAAAGATTTAGAGGAAATGGAAACAAAACGGACACATGGAATTTCGAATACTTTAAATTTCTAGAGCACGTAATGAGGAAAGAGAGCTTGGAAAAATTAACACTCACAGGACAGATTGAAAGCAGGAGGGCCAGGGGAAAACAGCGTATAACATATTTAGTGAGTTTGAGTAAATGGATAGCGGAACAAGGTTTAGGAGAGATAAAAAAGGCAACATTTATTATGAGCTGGAAAGGACAGGGATTTATGGAGAAGGGTGCTGAGAAGACACAGTTGTAATTTCTAGGGCATAAATGAAGAAAGTAGGCTTGGAAAATTTGACCTTCACATGGCATATTTAAGGCAAAAAAAAAGATGCAGCGAATAATCTACCTTATAAGCTTGTGTAAATGGATCGCAGAACAGGGTTTGGGAGAGATAAGAAAATACAATATTTACTAAGAGATACAAATGAGTGGAAATTGTAGAGAGCCATGACCGTCATTGTCCTGAAGGGTCACGACACATTTGTGTACAGAAAAGCAGTCACGCTTTCATAACCAGACGAACATTTCTAATCACTTTGCATTGAAAATGTGCGCCAACATTGGCCTCTCAGATTTTCTTTTTTAAGCTTATCACCCCAAGCAAGGCTGGAGGCCACTAGCACGCAAGGGATTACAGAAAGTTTGGAGGAAGAGCATATAGGAGTTGTAGAGGAAAGGATGTGGATAAAGATAGTGGATCGATCAAGGCAAGGGGGTTACAGAAGATTTGGAGCGAGAGCCGATAGGAATGAAAGGTGAAAGGATGTGGAGAAGGGAAGTGGATAGATCAAGGCAACTGGAGATGTCGATTGACGTTACACTTAAATAGTTGGAGATTGTATTTGTCAGGGAAACAGGAATAAGGAAGGGAGTTCCACAGGCGAGATGTGCGAGACATGAAGCTATTGGAGTAGAAGATACGTCTACATCTAACAGTTTCAACGGTGAAGGGGTGGGAACGGGATGCCAGCCCCGTAGGACGTTTAAATTCATGAGGCCTAGGAACCAGCGAAAGCAGCTCCTCGGAGCAATTACCGTGAAAGTATTTGTAAAAAAGACAGAGCGAGGCAACCTCGCGTCTGTGAGAGAGCGACTGCAGACGAGATGACAGATCAGGGCCAATTACGTTGCATATCCGTCTCTGGATCTTATCAAGAACCCTGAGGCAAACAGAACGGGCTCCAGACCATATATGGCAGCAATACTTCATGTAAGGGCGAATGGTCCATTTATAGATTTGGAGGATCGATTCGGGGGAGAAAAATTGCCTGGCTCGGCACAGGGAGCCAAGTTTCCTTGCGGTGGATGATGCAATTGACTCGATGTATTTGTTCCATCTCAGATCAGCGACCAGCGTGAGAATAAGAACGGTTTGTATTTTGTGGCCAGGATGCTTTAAACATCTTATTTTTTAAAATTAAAAAATGGACACATTGAATATGGAAGGCGGGACGCAGAAATTATTGAATCACATTGTCTGCTATAATAGTGTCATTGTGTCTTCCACGAACTTTTCGATTGCCGTATAATATGTGCTTCATCAGGGCTTAAAAATGGGTGTTGAATTTAGTCTTTTCTTTTTCTAGACTTGTTACCAACCACGGCTAGAGAGAAAAACTGCGGAAATCCTACATGCAGAGCTTGAGCGAATAGATTGCAAAACAGAGTTTGGGAGAGAGGCCAAAATGTCAAAAGTGATTAAGAGCTACAAAGGACAAGAAGTAGTCGAGCCATGATCGCCAACGTTCTGAAAGGACACAACATATAGAATAATAATAATAATAATAATAATAATAATAATAATAATAATAATAATAATAATAATAATGATGATGTTTGGGATAAATACCAAACAATTTTACGGGAAACGCGTCTGAGTATGTGTCTGTATGCACGCGCATGCGCGTGGGTCACTTCATAACTAATTTTAATATGAAAGAATCTCTCTCTCTATCTATCTATCTATCTATATATCTATCCTTGTTTATTCATATCTATCTATCTATCTATCTATCTATCTATCTATCTATCTATATATCTATCCTTGTTTATTCATATCTATCTATCTATCTATCTATCTATCTATCTATCTATCTATCTATCTATCTATGTTTATTCATATCTATCTAGCTATCGTTATTTATTCATATCTATCTATCTATCTATCTATCCTTGTTTATTCATATCTATCTATCGTTATTTATTCATATCTATCTATCTATCTATCCTTTTTATTCATATCTCTATTTATTCATATATTTCTATCTCTATCTATCTATCTATCTATCTATCTATCTATCTATCTATCTATCTATCCTTTTTATTCATATCACTATTTATTCATATATTTCTATCTCTATCTATCTATCTATCTATCTATCTATCCTTTTTATTCATATCTCTCGTTATTCATATTTTTCTATATCTATCTATCTATCTATCTATCTATCTATCTATCTATCCTTTTTTATTCATATCTGTCTTTGTTTATTCATATCTATCTATTTATCTATCCTTATATTTATTGATATCTCCCTATCCTTACGTGATAGTCAACTGAGATTGTCATTCGCAACAGCTGCTTAATATAATGCGCTCCTGCCTCAGCACGAAATTCTGATTTTAAAATGAAATGCCTGTGTTTTTATATATTTATATTTTTAATGACGTCTGTTGGATTACTTAAAATTCTATAACGTTTGGTTTGCTTTCCTGTACGGCATATTGCCAATTTCCAGATCATTTAATTCCGAATTCTGACGTTTTGATAAAATAATAGATAGGTAGCTATATGTACGGATTAAATTAGAGTCAGAAAGATAGACATAAATCTTGGTTTGCACGAGATCCAAAAAGGTTAACAGAATTTCGGTTTACGCTGGAGTCCAAAAGGGAGTCACAGGTCTGGTGTACGCTAAAGTAAAAGAAGTATATATGGGTCCGATTTATACGGGAATAAAACAGATTGATTAGGTTTAGTTTACACGAGAGCCTAAAAGGTAAACATAGTTTTGGTTACACAAGAGTTTGAAAGGTAGATATAGGTCCAGTTTTCAGGAAAGTATAGAAGGTGGATATAGGTCGAGTTTTGAACGTATGTCTAAAAGTTAAAGATAGGTCCAGTTTGCATGAGAGTCTAAAAAGTAATCATAGGTTCAGTTTGCATGAGAGTCTAAAAGGTAAACATAGGTCCAGTTTGCATTAGAGCCTAAAAAGTAAACATAGGTTCAGTTTTGAGCGTGTGTCTAAAAGTTAAAGATAGGTTCAGTTTGCATGAGAGTCTAAAAGGTAAACGTAGGTCCAGTTTGCATTAGAGTCTAAAAAGTAAACATACTTTCAGTTTGTATGAGAGTCTAAAAGATAAGCATAGGTCTGATTTTCACGAGAGTCAGAAAATTAGATATAGGTCCATTTTGCAAGAAAGTTTAAAAGGTAGATTTTGGTCCAGTTTTGAACGAATATCTAAAAGATAGCTATAGATCGAATTTGTACGAGAGTCTAAAAGATATAGTCTAAAAGATAGGTCTGGTTTACGCGAGAATTTAAAAGTTAGACATTGGTTCAGTTTGTATGAGAGACTAAAAAGTAGATATTGGTTTTGGTTTGCACGAGAGTTTGAAGGATAGACATGGATCCGACTTGCACCACAATCAAAAACGTTAGACACAGGTTTGTTTTACGTGAGAGTCGAAAAGGTAGACGTATGCCTGGTTTGCGGGAGGAATCAAATGATGGGAATATGTTCGGTAGACATGCGACTTAACTATTTAGACATAGGTGAAGTAAACAGGTAGCTCCTTTTGGGGGAGTGTTACGCCTCTACACACGGGCATCTTGACCCCCAACCGACAGGCCCAGATCTGTGTCAGGAATTGTTTCTGTCACTAACATAAAAACAACAGAAATTGAGCTTTTGTCCACAAAATTTAAAATGTTTCTGATTATTGAAGGACGTTGACGGTTTAAAAAGTAGAGGTGACTCTAGAGTAACTTTTAATTGTTGGGACTGCTGGCGCAAGCCTCCTATAAGATTTACTCCCCTTAATGGGTATGAAAACGATAGAACTACAGTCGTAAGCATGCCCTAAGCGTTTTGACTATTTGACCTGAAATAACGGTTCTACGAGATAGTACGTGATTCACAAGTCAGCCATTGAGATTTGAGAAAACATTGCTATTGAGAAGGAGTGATAATCTCAGCAATTTAGTTCGCCGAAGATTAATTTCGTAGAGCAAGCTTATTTCTTTCTCTCTTCATCAAACAATATCAATTTTGGTCGAAGCGTTGTTTTAATGAGTCATCAGGAGAAGGGGAAAATGTCAACTATTTTGTTTCCAATTGTTTTTACTAATGTAGAATTTTGTATTTTAAAAAACAACATCGGATTGTGTTGTGTGGAGACTGGCAGTATAAAAGAATTAACAAAAATGAAACTCTGTAGGAGGTTCAGAATGGAGACCATTATAAATATTATTGTCTTCCAGCTATCATTTAATAAGGTCTCCAGAAGGCTGTAATGATTGCCTTAGGTTTTTCGGTGCAATGATTTCAGTTCTGACATAAAATCATTTTTGTTAAATAGCTGTATTGGATGTTATTACATTTTTCTTAAAAGTGATTGTTTTAACGAAAACAAAAATGAAAACGACTTTTGTTTCATTTAATTTGAACCTTCGTTGAGCCAGAGTTCAATTCACTTGAGCCGAGGTTTTAATAAAAGATTAGCAAGCCGTTCAAATTAAAAAAAAAATATAACAACTCTGAGGGATAAAATTAACTATTGCAGGCTTTTCTTTCTTTCTCAAATGAATAGGATTTGTGTGTGTTAAGCCTTCATGGATGAAATGCAAACATAAAAACGATTGAGGAACGCAACATGACAATAAAAGCAGAGAGAAAGTAAACAGTTGGCTAAAGCCAAGCCTATGGCCGTCCCTAATTACCATAAAACTATTCGCAATAGAATTATAAAAAATAACAACAAATGAAAACGTTGCTAATTAAGACATAAGGAAAACAATTAAACGTATAAATTTGACTTCAGGCATGTATCTGGCAAAAGGTCAAGAAAAAGGGGAAATTAGTTAATGAACTCGGAAAGAAAAGGTTTAAAAATAAGCAAATTGTACTGGTGAAATTAACCGTTTCCTTATAAGGAAATATTCGCCATTCATAGATGGACAAAACAATGTTAGTCGAGTAACATTTTTCTTCACTTCCCGACCACTGGGCTGGGTTCAAAGTGTAGTATCTGTTCTTCTTTATCTCTAACAGTGATGATATTAACCGGTTCCTTATAAAGAATCATTCGGCATTGATTGACCGAGTAGCCAGTGCTACTCGAGATACGATTTCCCTCGATCCCAGGCTATTGGGTTGTGATCATATTTGCAGTATCTGCCTTCAAGCGGACAGGCTACATTTTATCTCTCAGTTGTGATTCCGTGTTCAGACGGAACCCAAGAAATAAATGAGTGATAACCGATAGTGGGGAATTCGAATCCCCGGCAACACTTTGCACCAGAGAATAGTCGGTGGAATATCGACGCCAGCGGGGCGGGGCAATTTTCTATCTTAGCCCATGTGTACGGCATGGGCTCCACTTTAAACCGTCCTTGTGTCATGCCCGATACTGTGTTGGTGGTACTGGTCAGAGGCCTATTAAAAGACGAGTTTAGTATTTGCTCTACCCCATCTCTAATGGTAATGGAGAGATTAGCCGTTTCCTTATGAGGAAACATTCAACAATTATTGATCAAACAGTTTCCCGCTAATGGGAATAATATATATATATATATATATATATATATATATATATATATATATATATATATATATATATATATATATGCACTTAACCGAGGCGGAGGTGGACCAACGGTAAATTGGTAAGATTATTGTATCTTTTAGGATAATATTTTCGAATATAGGTATGCGGACCAATTTGGAATTGGTCGATTATGTTTTAGATTTTATCCCGTAATTGTGACATTGCAAATCATTACCCATATATATATATATATATATATATATATATATATATATATATATATATATATATATATATATATATATATATATATATATATATATATATTGCTGCTGAATAGTACATGCTACGATTATTATATATACTATTCTTGACTATTCAGGATGGTAGACGAAAATGAATAAGTATACCCTTTAAATTGATAAAATCTCTTGGATTAATATATATATATATATATATATATATATATATATATATATGTGTGTGTGTGTATGTGTGTGTGTGTGTATACATATATGTGTATGTGTGTTTTTGTGTGTGAGTGTATGTATAATTATTGTAGCATATATGATTCAACGTGAAATATTTTTCTCGTATTTCTAAGTTTTTCACTAATTTCTGTAGCCCTTTTTCGGCAGTTGAAACTTCTCTTTTACACAGGCGACTCCTGGTGGCAGTTTCTTTGATATGGTATTAGTAAAAAGTTACATGATGTCTGCAGAGCTGGGAGATGAAAGAGTGTAATAAAACTACAGTAGTAACAGGCGGCGAAAGATACTTAAAGCTTCGCTTTTCGAAACTCATTCAGAATAGCAATGACTTAACAAAATATAGAAAATTTGTCTATTCATGTAGTTAAAGACATACACCTGAATACCTTTTAATAAGTCAGGATTCAATCAAATTTGCCTCCTTATAGCATTTTTGTATAACTCATTTCATCCAAAAGCAATGATTTTAAAACACAAGGTCTTACTGAGCGTGAAAGAGCCAGAAAAAAAAAAACGAAAAACATTATTAAGGAGCGAGAACAATAAAAGAAGAGGAATCCAGAAGACAGAAGATAACGATTGACGCCCCATGCAAGGCAATAACGTCACTAAGACACAAGTGGGGGGGTTACTTGGTGTGAAATAATAATAAAAAATATATAAACATTATTAAGGAGTGAGAACAATAGGAGATTAATAAAGAGGGTACTGGATAGCGATTGACATTGCATTTAAATTTTTGAACATCAAAGTTGGCTGGAAAATATGAAGCCGGAAAAGATCTCCACAAGGGAGGAGTGCGAGAAAAGAAATTTTTAACAAAAAAATTTACCCTTGTATCTAACCAATTAAACTGTAAATTAATGAGACCTTGTTGCCAATCTAGTACAGTACTTAAATTCATAAAATCTAGGTACAACAGTGGAAAGTTCATCCGAAAGTATTCATAGAAAAAGGATGCCGGTTAGCCTGGGTAAATTAGTATATTTATATCATTAAAAGAGTCACGTTAAAATTCTTTCACCGTAGAATGATTTTAGTTTAGTGCAAACTAGTATATTTAATATATTTAAAGAGTCGTATTTTAAAATCAATTCACCAAACTTGAATTCCATCATGAAAATTCAGGTTGGGTTTCGTTTAGTTTGTTTTACGGCATATCACTCTTAATGGGTCATTTAATGCCGACAACTTTTTTTTTCTAGTAATATTTTTGTTTTGTCAAAAATCTATTTCTGTTAATATTTTTTTCCTTAAAAATGTATAGCTGGTAATATTATTTTTTCAAAAACGTATAGCTGATAATATTATTTTTTCAAAAACGTGTAGCTGGTAATATTATTTATTTAAAAAAATGTATAGCTGGTAATATTATTTTTTCAAAAATATATAGCTGGTAATATTATTTTTTCAAAAATGTATAGCTGGTAATATTATTTTTTCAAAAACGTATAGCTGGTAATATTATTTTTCAAAAACCTATAGCTGATAATATTATTTTTTTCAAAAACGTATAGTTGGTAATATTATTTTTTCCAAAATGTATAGCATGGAAATATTATTTTTTGAAAAACTTATAGCTGGTAATATTATTTTTTCAACAATGTATAGCTGGTAATATTATTTTTTCAAAAAACTTATAGCTGGCAACATTATTTTTTCAAAAACCTATTCTCAGAGGCCTTGCTGCTGGACGTAGTTTATCGTCATATGCTGGACGCTGGAAATTCAGGATAAGGAATCAGTAATTACTAAACACTTCAAATAACTTGGCATATTGATCAGTTATAACAAATTTAGTATAGGAGAAAAGGGAATTGAACATAGCTAAGGTTGCGCTATTAGCACGACACAAAGATGCTAAAAACTCAAAAAGTTATCCTAAAATCTTAAGTCATGTTCTTAAATAGCTTCGTCAGATCGTTGCAGCCATATGAATGCCATGCATGGTGCAAAACACGTTAAGAAATGTCTAAACTGTCAGTCGTATACAGCCGCTTTCTCAGATCAATGCTTAAAAATGGCTTCGAGCGTATAAAGCCTGTAGGTCTTAGCGGGGACTATCCTTCTTTGAATCTGACACTACAGAATCACAAAGAACTGTACCAAATAACTGAAAGCGTATCACTTGAGCAATTTCAACAACAGCAACAACTAAAATAGATATCACATTTAACACGAAGAGTAAGTAATGAGATAATTAAGATACTGACATTCCACACTACTTCAGACAAAAAGCTAGGAAGGAAACCCCCATCAATACCGGAAAATGCGATACAGGCGAGTAGACTTGAGAAACATATTTTCATGAAAAAAATTTATAATAGGAAGATTTTGTAACTTTCAGTTGAAAGCTCGTGTTGATAAATACCGAATGTTTCCTTATAAGGAAACGGTTTATATTACATTGTTGATAATAAGGGTAAAATAAGCCATCATCTTAGGGCGGGGTAAACTAGTATATCTATATATTTAAAATGTTTTAATAATACTAAGACTATAACTACAATCTTAAGATACGCAGATGACACAGTACTGATAGCAGAAACGGAAAAGAAACTACAAAATCTCCTACAGAAGGTGGCGAAGGAGAGCGAGAAGAAAGGACGAAGCATAAACTACAAGAAAACAGAATGCATTGTCATCAGTAAGAGGCTGAGCACGAAATGCGATTTGCAGTTCGGAACACTAGAATCAAGCAAACTCAGAAGTTTAAATATCTGGGAAGCGTTCTGACAGAGGACAGTAAATGCGACACTGAAATCCGTAGACGTATTGGGATGGCCAAAGACGCATTTCAAAAGCTGGGCAGAGTATTGAGAGGCAGGAGAATTTCTTTGCTAACAAAGAAAAGAATACTGAACTGTCCTTCTTTACGGCGGCGAATGTTGCACGATTTCCTCAAGGATGAGAAAGAGACTCGAGGCGTCGGATATGTGGTTCTACAGAAGGATGCTAAGGATATCATGGACCGAGCGGGTGAGCAACGATGAGGTCTTGGAGAGGATGCAAATAAAGGCGAGGTTTATACTTAACACCAGGAAGAGGCAGCTTAACTTCCTGGGACACATAATGAGGAAGGAGGGCCTGAAGAATCTGATACTCACGGGTCG
>OZ038501.1:29705364-29707864 GCA_964036315.1 Acanthosepion esculentum | reverse complement strand
AGATTCTCGATGGCGGTTGAATGAGAGCGGGTTTCGTTTTGGAGGCATTAAAATTTCCTGCCCCAGTTAGCCACAGATTGTAGTTCCTTTCCAAGAGCAGCGGCCAGGTTAGCTTTGTTGGCTCTGGCTGATTTGCTATTGAGGCAGCAGTAAATGGTAGTGACATCAGAATAAATGACTACTTTGGAGTTGATGACATCAAGAAGATCATTGATGAAGATCTGAAAAAGTAGGACCCACGATAACGTCATGGAGGACACACGTGTTCGGATGAAAGGACCTGGAAGCGAGCCCGTTCAAAACGACTTTCATTTCATGATTTGATAGGAACGATTGGATTAAATCAAACAGTCGTCCAATAATACCATAGCCCTGTGGGTTACGTAGAAGACCAGCGTGCCAAACCCTATCAAACGCCTTCGAAATATCAAAAGCCACTGCTCGGGTTTCACCGTTATTATCAAGAGCTTGGTATACATATTCCGTGATGGCCGTTAGCTCACCAGTGGAAGATCTGGTAAAACGGAAGCTATATTGTTTGTCAGAGAGTAGACCGTGAGAGGTAAGGTGCTTAACCACTTCAGCATTGATTAAAACCTCGAATACTGAGATGTGGGCGATATTTTGAGGGGTCAAAATGTTTTCCGGAGTTCTGAAAAAACCGGAGCTATAGAGGAGAACTTCCAAGAAGCTGGAAAAGCAGGAAGCAGCGAGGCAATAGCTGTAGAGTTTGGAGAGGACTGGAGCCAGCTCGAGGGCACATTTCTTTAGGCTGGGATCCTGTTACTCCCTCTTGCCATATGGGAGTCTAATTTAGAAATTATACCTGATACCAGTTATACTTGTATTTTCCACTAGTATGTTGCGGATGGAGTTTGGTAAGTTTCCGTGTGTGTTTAGATGTGTCCTAATTGAACTATGGTCAGATAAGTGCAACGTGTGTCGTCTATATAGGTATGTAGTGGTGAGACCAATGTAATTATTTATGAGTTTGATTTGATCAGGAACACAATACATTGTTCTAGTTTCCTGTGCGATGTTTCTTCCGGATATCTCAGTTTCAATTTTAGTAACTGATGTAATCCAGTGACTTGGCCCAAAGAGATGTGAGTTCAATATCTGATCACAGCAGAGGTGAACAAAAAACTTGATTGGTTTGGTTTGGGTTAGTTTGTTTTACGGCATGTCAACCTCAATGGATTATTTAATGCCGACAAGAGTTTTTATTGATGGTAATGTTATCCTTTCAAAAATGTATTGTTGGTAATATTTTTTCACAAAAATGTATTACTGATATTTTTTTTCGAAAATCTATTGCTGGTAATACATTTCTTTAAAAAAAAATTTACTGCTTGTAACAATGTCTTGCAGGGAATAATTTTATCTTCAAAAATGTACTGCTGATAATAATTTTTCCAAAAAGGTATTGTTGGTATTAAAACCTATTTTTATACTTTCATAGTGTTTTGACCCCTTTTGGGGGGTTAACTATTTGCCCATAGCTGGGACCCTGACAGGTGCTACCACCCTGAATTAGGGTGAACCTGGGAACACCAGCAATTAAGAGATGGTTCCACGCTTCTCCAAACCTCTTGATCAAATACCTAGGTGTAGGATGTAGTTCATCGTCTTACCCAGGACGCGAAAGTAGTTTATCGTCTTACCCAGGTCACGGATGTAGTTTATCGTCTTACCCAGGTCACGGATGTAGTTTATCGTCTTACCCAGGTCACGGATGTAGTTCATTGTCATACCCAGGACACGGATGTAGTTTATCGTCTTACCCAGGTCACGGATGTAGTTTATCGCCCTACCCATGACGTGAATGCAGTTTATCGCCTTACTCAGGATGCGGATGTAGTTTATCGTTAGACCCAGGACGGCTGAGGAGTTGAGTTACGAAAGGGAAATAACTGAAACTGAAGCTGAATAATCCGGAAGCTGCATGACACAAGAACAAGAACAATGCCTGAAGAAATGCCTGAACATATAACGGCCGAAACGTTGTGAATATCACAACATAGACAAGGACAACAATTCGAACAGTGTAAATAGTGTAAACATACACAGGAATATCGAGAAAAAGGTATTTAAAAAATTAAAATTCCAGCGTTCCAACATTTTCACTGCATAATCATAGCTGTCGTTTGCGTTTTTATATCTTTTTCACACCTTCCTATACTTCCGTCAACAAAAACATCACTTCCGTCCTATGATGTTCTTCTCGAGAACGAAACGCGTTCAATTTTGTCTAATACGTTAAACAATCAATTATTCAATCAATTTACAGACAATCACTATCCAGGTCATCTCTGCGTATACAACAACGAAAATCAATACAGAATATTATCTCTTGCGTTGGCTATAGTTTTTTTTTTTTCATATCCTTTGATCAACCAATCAATCAAGACGCTCGCAAAGTCTAGCGTTTGTGGCAGTTGACGCTAGCCACATCGATCAGTCAACAGTCAATAACTTTGGTACGACTCTAGTTCATTTT
>OZ038501.1:29685364-29700364 GCA_964036315.1 Acanthosepion esculentum | reverse complement strand
AATGGGAAATTAGTGAACTTACAAACAAAAACAAAACACCATAAAAGCATAATACATTTTCATATTAAAAATAACGGCAACACATTTTTATATCAAAGAAAATTACCAACAATACCTATTTATCTCTAATTGACAGAATATAATTGCGTTCAAAATATGTTTAGTTGAAGCCATAAAATTGTGCTCAAAATATTTAGATTTCGGTATTAAATAACTTACAGATGTTGATATGACGCTAAACAAAACAACCAATTATCTGATAAGCGGAAAACTCTGATCCGGCATTTTTCTTCCTTCATGACAATTCATATTCAAATTGCTAGTTGCCTATCTCGACAATCCATTGAATAGCGACCGTGACCAATAGACAGAAAATATCGAGAGATGTGGGTCAAAACCCAAGCCCAAACGCCGTAGACGCCCTCTTTGTATGGACGAACGAGAATCGATGCAGATGTTTCATGTCACGTTGACAAGTCTCAAATATGTTTACATTTGGCAGGAAAAGGAGAAGTGATCTCTTAATGTACATCTTATCGTCTGTAACAATAGTATGCCTCCCTTTTCCGCATAATCTATGGTGGAAATGCTTTTATTTGTTAACTAGCAGGCTTCGCCCGCTCGCTATCTGTTAATTTTTCGAGGAAAAATTAGTTGCTTTTCTGTGGGATTAATGTTCACTATTTATCAATTGTTGAAGGGGTTGTAGAAGTTCATTATATTTGTTCAAAGAATACGACTGTAAGAACAGAAGAAATTTAATTGGTTGGCTGTGGGGGCAGGCTCGTTATAGTTAAGGAAAGTTTTACAAATAGATGCGAACTTGTTGAAAGCAAAGTGAAATGCAAATTTCAAACACTTTGCTGCACTATAGAAGACAATATTCCTAAACAGAACAGTTTTTGATATGAAAATCAAAACAATCCTCGAGTAAAAGAACACTAATGAAGGACAGTGAAATATACTTTTTTTAAAATCAATATGCAAATTAGTTAAAACTGAAAAGTGATATCGCCTAGACGTAGATAATATATGTAAGATATTGAGCCTTCAGTGTGTATATTACTGGCCCAACGTATAGATTACTATAAGTAATTTGTACCTATTATTTATCATCTCTCAGTTGCGTCTCTGTCCTTGGACAGGGGAAACTGAGAAAATAATACTGAGAGGTGTCCAGCCCTGGGGAATAGCTGCTCGAGGCCGCGCCCTCCCATTGCACAAGAGGAGGGATCGGTGCTCGCACCGAGGCCAGAGCAACCGACGGTTGCGGGGGCTGTGGGCAATTTTTGTCCCTGCCCGGGTTGTACGCGCTCGGGTCCCCACTTTAAAAAGACCTTGTGTCACATCTCATTCTCGTGGGGGAATGAGTAAACACTGTGTATATTACTGGCCCAGGGATCCGTCCCTGTGCTGGTGGTATCCCGGCTACGACTAGCTTAGACCAGCTCTGACCAGCTTGGAAAAGCTCTGACCAGCTAAGACCAGCTATGACTAGCTTAAACCATCTCTGACCAGCTTGGGCAAGCTATGACCAGCTAAGACCAGCTTGGACCAGCGGCCCGAGAGTAAACACTCGGGTCCTCACGTTAAAAGCTGGCCTTGTGTCACAACCTCAGTAGGGAGTCAAGTAAATATCTACTTACCTCGTACAGGCCGGGTAGTTTTGTTTACCATCTTTCAGTTGCTTCTCTGTCGTCGGGGGGTGGGGAAGAAGTACAACTGAGGAAAATTATACTGAGATGGGCTCAGCCCTGGGGAACAGCTGCCGAGGCCGCGCCCTCTCATTGCACCACAGAGAGGGATCTGTGCTTGCACCGAGGCCAGCGCAACCGACTCAAAGACTCTCGAGTGATTCCCCGCTGATGACCTCGTTGTCGAAGTGATTTGTTTGCACTTCGCCCCGTACAACATCAATGTTCCTTTCTATTCTAGCGCTAACCCTCCGATCAGAATAAGTGTTCCTCAGACGTTTAGAGTTCATATTTGGCACAGTCTGAACTTCTGAACCCAGTCAGAAATTCTGCTTTTTGATGGAGCATGACGATACTGAAACTTTCACTGAAGGCTTGTGTTATATTCCGTGCTCATAGGAATATGGAATGGACAAACACGGTAGATAAATAGTAATAGGTTTATTGTAGAAACCAGTACAACAAGCAAGGAAGTAATAGTTATGCGCACGGTCGTCGCAAGTCAGTACAGTTGTGTGCGTGCTGCTACCGGAAGGCCGCTAGTTCTTGCAGATCCCAGTTCGACGCTATTTAGCAATCGCCCTACGCATTCACATGTGGCACAAGGCCGAATTTAATATGGGGTTCCCGAGCCCATAAGCTCGGCAAAAAAAATCCCCGTAGACCCTGCAAAACGGGATTGGGTCTGTCTACCACCCCGGACGAGATTCTGCCCTTCTGCATAGCCTCGCCCGGGTTCCTCCCCGCCCGAAGGCAGAGAGCCAGACCAGCACAGCTAGGAAAGATCTCTCGTCCGCTGTCCCAACGGATGCTTATAGGCGGTTACCACCTATAGTGCCACCACTCATGGGGGTGGCAGGTTATTCCATTACATCATTTTTGTTTGCATTACAGTGTATGATTTGTTGGAAAAATATGCCTGCACGCAAAATGTCTTTTCCTTGGTTGACCAAGACAAAATAGGGAAGATTATTGTTCCAATATTTTCTTCATAAAGTCAACTTATATACCCTGAAAGAGAAAAGAAGAAAAATTAATATTAAAAGTTTTATTCAAATATTTGTAAGTTCTGTTTTTTTATTGTTTTTTTTTAGGGGTGGGGGAGTCACTCTGTAGTTTTCGTGTAAATAATGATAGCTCCTCGTCCTATAAATTCAGACAGGATTTGACGTCTCCTATATGCAGCATTCATCTTGAGCTGCCCCTTTTACTGTCGACCATATATGATGTCATCTCGCTTTCATCTGTGAGGAAATTGTCCAACATTCATTGTCATGTAGTAAAATCACCTGTTCTTTGTTTCTAACGAATATTTCCAGTCTCTTAATACTTCGTTTTACTTTTGGAAGGCATTTCTCGTTATTTTCGATACGGCTTCGGATTTCGGTGTCACCTTTCACGTCGTCCGTTAAAACCACTTCCCAGATAGTTCCAGTTCTGGACTTGCTTGATTCTGACGCCTTGGCGTTTGCAGGAATTTTGTGAAGACAAAAAAATATAAGTAAATAAAACCAGACGATTTATTCTATTTTTTTTTTGTAACGCTTTTTCTTCGTTTCTGTTTCTTTTCAGCAAACGCCCTCATTTGTTACCATTGTTCCAACAAGGAACAGAAAGGATGCGCAGAGGATTTCCACTCTTATCTTTTTGAAGGCACAAAATGTCGCGGGGCTGATGCGAAATGCGCACTTCAACGTAACCCTCCTCTGAACGGTAAGTGACCACTTTTCCATGCAATGGTAAGTCTTCAAGAGTTTCATAATTACATTACAATTTTCTTCATTTGTAAAAGTCGTGTGCATTGCGTCATTCGAAGCAGATATGTTGGTAGAGTCGAAGTGGCTATTGATTAGAGAAGCAAAAAAGGAACCAACAGTGTCCAATAATTATCTTTCACAGCTTGTTAAACTCTAGTCTTTTCACTGGATTTTCGTACCTGTGGGTAATTTTTCGGAGGCTTACGAATATGTTTTAGCCCAATGAAAACAAGCAAAGAAAGAAACAAAGAAAAAGGAAAGGGATAAACTTGAAAGAAAGAAAGTACAATGAAATGAATGAATGAAAGAAAGAAACAGAGAAAGAGGAAACGATAAACATGAAAGAAAGAAGCAAAAATTAAAAGAAAGAAAGAAAGAAAAAAGTAGAACGACTTAAAAAAAGAAAGAACAACGAAATGAAAGAGAGAAAGAGAGAAAGAAAAGGGAAGCGATAAACTAAAAAGATAGAAAGCAGAATGAAGTGAAAGAAAGAAAGAACGAAAGAAAGAAGGGAAGAAAGAAGTACAAAGAAATAAAAAAGAAAGGAAGAACAATGAAATGAAAGATAGAAAGAGAGAGAGAAAAGAGAAGAGAAAAAATTAAAAGAAAGAAAGCAGAATGAAAAGAAAGAATAAGGAAAGAAAGAAAGAAGTACAAGGAAATAAAAAAGAAATAAAGAAAGAACAATGAAATGAAAGAGAGAAAGTAAAGGGAAGGGATAAACTTAAAAGAAAGAAAGCAGAATGAAGTGAAAGAAAGAAAGAAAGAAAGAAGTACAAAGAAATAAGAAAGAAAGGAAGAACAATGAAATGAAAGATAGAAAGAGAGAAAGAATAAATTTAAAACAGAAAGTACTATGTAAGAAAAGAGACAAAGAAAAGGAAAGCGATAAACTTGAAAGAAAGCAGAATTAAGTGAAAGAAAGAATATAAGAAAAAGAAAGGAAGGAAGAAAGAAAGATAAAGACGAAAGAAAGAACAGGGAAGAATGAAATCTCGGTGGAAGAAAGAAAATACAGAGAAAGAAAGATAGAAAGATAACGTAAGGAAAAGGCAAAATGAAAGGGAAATGCTTGAACGAAAGAAAGAAAGAAAGAAAGAAAGAAAGAAGGAAAGAAAGAAAGAAGTACAAGGAAATAAAAAAGAAAGGAAGAACAATGAAATGAAAGATAGAAAGGGGGAATGAAAAGGGAAGAGATAAACTTAAAAGAAAGAAAGCAGAATGATAAGAAAGAAAGGAAGAAAGAAAGAAAGAAAGAAAGAAGTACAAGAAAGAAAGAACAATGCAATGAAAGATAGAAAGTAAAGGGAAGAGATAAACTTAAAAGAAAGAAAGCAGAATGAAGTGAAAGAAAGAAAAAAGAAAGAAGGAAAGAAGAAAAGAAAGAAGTACAAAGAAATAAGAAAGAAAGGAAGAACAATAAAATGAAAGATATAAAGAGAGAAAGAATAAATTTAAAAAAAGAAAGTACTATATAAGGAAAGAGACAGAGAAAAGGAAAGCGATAAACTTGAAAGAAAGCAGAATTAAGTAAAAGAAAGAAAGAAAGAAAGAATGAAAGAAAAAGAAAGGAAGGAAGAAAGAAAGAAAGATAAAGAAGAAAGAAAGAACAGAGAAGAATGAAAGCACGATGAAAGATAACGTAAGGAAAAGAGAAAATGAAAGGGAAATGCTTGAACGAAAGAAAGAAAGAAAGAAAGAAAGAAAGAAAGAAGCGTATAAAGAAATCATAGTGAGAAGCATAAACCAAAGAAAGCAGAAAAGATAAGAAAGGAAATGCTTTAAAAGATGGAAATCTCAAGATGTGAAGAAAAGTAATATCTTAACTTTCTTGTAGAATAAAGTAAGATGAAAGCAAATCGTTAAAAGTGTATAATGATGTTTGGCAATGCTTCATCTAATAAATATTTAGAAAGTAAAAAAGTAAAAAAAAAAAACCGTAACTTGAAAGAAATGTCGAACCTGAAGGGACGAAAAATGGTAATTGAAAAGACATAAAAATTTCATTTTCAACAACTTTTTACTTCAGTAATTAGAAATTTTTTCATCTCAAAGATGAAGACAGGTCCCGAATAGTCTTGCCTAGACAAAGAATGGATTCAACAATAACTTATTTGCGTTTATTTGATCACATTGAAAGGAGTGGGTCATACTAAAAAGTTTTCGGCACCCCTGTGTATTTCTCATAAGATTAATACTTTTGACGAGTAAAATTATTTTTGCCGTTAATTTTCAAAATGGTTGCCAAAGAAGTGGCAAGATGACTGTTTCAAATTTATGGCACTCACATAAATATTTTCACTGACTGCCAACAGCGGCAACACTGTTCGCTTTCTAATCTATTTCTAGCAGTTTGCGTTCCAGTAATTATTGGCACGATTGTCACCTTCGTCATCAACTATTTCACTTTTGTCTGCTTTCTCACGTTTCTTCATATCGTCATGTCATCTGGCTAAATTCAGGATGGGGCATTTTTTTTCTTTTCTCCATGTACACTTTATCGCAAGCAAATTAAAAGAAATACACATAACATTTTTAAAAGGGATGGCATCAGTCACTATTAATGTGAAATTTTAATTGACATTAATAGCGATATACATACATATATATATATATATATATATATATATATATATATATATATATATATATATATATACATACATATATATATATATATATACATACATATATATTTATACATATGTATATATATATACATACATATATATTTATACATATATATATATACACATACATACATACATATATGTATACATACATATATATATACATATGTATATATATATATACGTACATACATATATATATACATATATATATACATATAGGAGGCACATATATATATATACATATAGGAGGCACGGTGGAGTAATGGATAACGGCTTGGATTGAGGAATCGGAGTCGAATACATTACATTCACTTAAGTGCTAACACCCTTGGGAAAGGTATGAATCCTCTTCTTCTCCCTCCAACTATGGGTAAATAGCAGGACAGACTGGGTTCTATAGCCTTGGATGGCAACTGGTCTAGGAGAAGGACAACTCTGAATTCAAAACCTGCGGAGGGTCGTTTGGGGACCTTGTGGCATTCGTTGCACCAGGTCCCTGTATTCGTCCCTCCAAAAAGTGTGGATGGCCCTGCACAAAGCCTTCACCACTATAATCAAATCTTGTGTGGGTGTCCGGCTTTCAGTTTCTGGGAACTGATCTGTCTGGCCCTCATACGTCAAGTTCGACGGGAGAGTCCATCGTATATACATACTTATATATATATATATACATATATATATATATATATATATATATATATAAGTATACATACATTTATACATATATATATATATATATATATATATATATATATATATATATATCTATATATGTATGTAAAGACTAAATAAATCCGTGGGTATATAATCCAAGTAGGTCCTAGTAATATAAAAATATTAAAACTGATCCACAAAAGAGATCGCGATGTATTTTATATACATATATATAGCGCAACATGATTAATAATGCAGGGAATACATTATTTCGGCAGGCGATATATATATATATATATATATATATATATATATATATATATATATATATATATATTGAGAGAGAGAGAGAGAGAGAGAGAGAGAGAGAGAGAGAGAGAGAGAGAGAGAGAGAGAGAGAAAGAGACAGAAAGACATAGGTAATAATCAGTCGGTATAATCCAGGTGAGTCCTATTAATACAACATAGAATTTGAGATATGTCAAAACTGACTCACAACAGACCGCTCCATGTTTATTTTCATTAAACAGAGCAAATTTACTTTACAATTGGAGTTACGGTACCTTTAGTAAATGATCATTTTCACCTAGGAATTTTAATTTTAAAATTCGCAGGATTTTTCAAACTGTTTATGGTATCAGTTTGTAGTGTACTGTTTATTTGGAGAAAGAAAGAGAGGGAGTATGTTATAGGGGACTTATTGGGAGGTATGGGTAGAAGAAGAAGGTACCGTTACTTGGTGGGAGGAGGGAGGAGGAGACGATGAGCTGACCTACATCCTTATGGTCACAAGGTCAAAATTTAATTCGACGGAAATTCACGGAAATTAACGAAAACGTGAAAAAACAATCAAGAGGTAACTTTGGTGAAATGAAAGTGAGTTAATTCGGATTATTAATATTAAATTCGTCCATATATCAGAGCTGAAAGTTTGGAGAAGTGTTTTCAAGGATTTAGAGTGAATTTGGATATATATGTATGCGTTCTCATGCATTTGTCCACGTTAATAATACCTACTCGTATAGCTGTCTACACCAACATACACTTAGATGTCTAGATTTAAGCACATACATACATACGCTAGCTAGCATGTATCTGCAAAAAGCCTATGTTAGGATGAAACATTTTCGAAAGGTAATGAGATGAGTTTAGTTAAGTTAGAAAAGCCCAGGCATTAACTTAGCCATAATTAGATGGAATTATCAGACAAAGATGAGAACAAATTAAAATTATTGTTCGGTACGAATATATAATCATTATTTTCCTAGATTTATATTCTTAGGTCACTTCTTCAACCTGTAATCTAATGTGTATAGGTAAGTAATCTTTTAAACACTACCTATTAAATTCTTGTATTAACTTAAATACCATATGTTAAATATTGAGAAGTCTTCTAATGGTAGTAAAATTTGATTACTCAAGATTAGATATGCAGAGTCGTATATAATGATTATATATAGGGTATAAGGCTGACCTATATACATATATATGTGTGTGTTTCTCCTCACGCATACCTACACCAACACTTATATACATACACACACCTATACATGCATATATACCCCAGCACTCACATATATCCGTATATGCATCCAAATTTAAGGACTTTAATCTTCCGTAACCTGTTGTTTTATGATATTTAATTAGCCCAGAGATTATCTAATCATTTATTATTATGTCATAATCCATTTGGTGGAGATTTAATGCCTGAATGTCCTGGATAATCAAGGATAATCCAATAGATTAACACAAGGTTGGGAAAAGGGAATCGAAACAATTATAGTACAACAGAAGAAAAGAGACAAGGAAACTTTCGTGGGTAAATTATTGATAGTCATCAAGAATTATTGACTTAGTTATGGAGGAGGGATATGTATATGGATGGAAGAAATGGGAAATTGGTAAAGGTATAAAAAGAAGGGAGATAAGTTAGATGTGCAGTGTAAGGGTTCGTTGATCAGTTCATTTTATTACTTTGTTTATATATATATTTATAATTATATATATATATATATATATTAAATAAAAGCAGACAACTTTAAGGTTCTATGTAATAAATGATTTCACCACAGCCCTTTTAAAGGACCGCGGATCATCAGATTTTACTTCCAAAGGTTGAAACGAAAAACGAAAAGAAATTTACACATTTTTGACGGGCAGTACTAAGTATATGTAAATTAACGAAGTGAGGGGGAGAGAGACATGATTGAGTTAGATGTAACATTTCTATTCTTTCAAATTTAAATTGTTTGAGGAAATCCAGACATTGACACATTAAATCGGTTAACTTAACGGAAGTTATATATTGATATGGAAGGGGAAGAGGAGAAAAAGGCATAAAGAGAAAAAGAGAGAAAGAAGTTATGAGAGAAAGTGTCATTAACTTTCTTTGGAATGAAAGTCCCGAAATAGGCGTTGTTGTTTTGCTTTACTTGAAGAGTATATATATATATATATATATATATATATATATATATATATATGTATATATATATATATATTGTTTACGAAAAACTAGGTAATCCGTATGGGTAGACCCAAGGAAATAAAATCCAGAGAGCTCAATGTAAATCAGAGCTAATAATTTAAACCAAAATAAAAACAGACCACTTTAAGGTTCCATGTAATAAATTATTTCACCACACCCCTTTTAGAGCACCGCGGATCATCAGACTTTACTTCCAAAGGTTCAAACGAAAAATGAAAAGATATTTACACATTTTTGACGGGCAGTACTAAGCATATGTAAATTAAGGAAGTGAGGAAGTGAGGGGAGAGAGAGACATTTTAAGCAAAGTAAAAGAATTATACATTTTGCTGTAGTCTTGGAACAAATAATCTTTGCGCATAACGTCACCCTAGCCTATTTCAAACTTTCAGCTTTTCAAAGAATTACAGTCAAAGAGGAATTCTGCCTACCACCCAGACACACGATTGGTTCTTGAAAATGACTGTAACGGTCGGAATTCAGTCAGTTATGTGATACACGCTTAGACGATCATGTATCTTTCGATACATGATTGACCAAGCAGATTTTTTCCCGCAATAGGTTGCCACTTCTAGCTACGGTAGACCAGTTACTATCCAAGGTTATAGTACCCGGTCTGTCCTACTATTTGCCCACAGCTGCCCAGAGAAGAAGAGGATTCATATCTTTCCCAAGGGTATTAGCACGTAAGTGAATGTTATGGATTATTCGACTGGAATTCGAACTCGGTTCTCCGTTTCTTCAATCCGAGCCGCTATCCATTACTCCACCGCCTACTTGAACGAAACAAGGCCACAAACATGAACTCCAAGGGAATCTTCTAGACACTTCTTGACTTCTGTTGAGTTGAGCTCGAGTGTCGGACAGAATTTGCTTGGTTTTTCTGACGTGTTTAAGGCCGAATGACATTAACCGCCCAACAAAGCCTGGGGCGATGAATGTGCGCTTCGTTGCTGATTGCATCGAGGACAGTAACGTCTAGATTGTGAGATATCCAGTGGGTACAAAAATCGATCTTTAAAAGCGTTGGTGGAATAATTCCAGGTCTTACAAGTCTCACAGAAATAAAGGCATTGTAATAGCCATCTGTAAGTGCTTCTTAACTTTTACATGAATGCTGATATATATATATATATATATATATATATATATATATATATATATATATATATATATATATATATATTTGGCTAGCAATCCTTCTTTTATAAAAGATTGACAAGGTACTTCGATTAAGAGTTTTATTTATTTTTTCTTTAATAATTAATTGTTCTTATAGGTTTTTGTAATTTCTGGATATAAATTTTGTAGAAATTGTGTGTGTATATATATATATATATATATATATATATATATATATATATATATATATATATATATATATATTTGTAATTTCATAACTTAGTTAGCTCCCTTGACGTTTGCATCATACATTACATAACCTAAACCTAAGCATTTTTCGTTTTCCCCACAAAAATTTAACTTTCAGATGAACACAAAAGTTTTGCCTTAGAACAGTGATTAACAGAACAATGTTTGTCTTAGAAAAAGCAACACTCTGATGATTGTGCTAATCTCTAAAGTACTCAGAATAAATGAATATGTATCAACATCCTAACTTTTTCTCTTACTTTAATAAGGATACTAAGAAGCTTTTCCGTGAATATGAGAGGATCCTATTGAAAATAAATAGTCAAAACTTGTATAAATTATTTAATGAGACATGTCTTAATATGTATATATATATATATATATATATATATATATATATATATATATATATTACATGAATCATTCATAAAAAAAGAAGATAGTGAAGTTAATAATATAAATGGCGAGAATACATTTTCGCAAACAAATTTATTAAAATACATTAACCCCGAACCTGTAGATGAATGTTATGATCCCTGTTTTTAATAAATTCCAGTTGCATAAGGTCTTTTTATACGAGCTTTCGTCGGTTCATACAGACATCATCAGGTATGGAAATAGATTTGATTTTTACATACAGGTAATAACAGGACAACAAAAGATTAGATGTGATCCGAAATATGTTTTTTTAGAAATGTGTTATTGTTAACTGTAAGAAATTTTGGAGCGTGCTGTCGCAACGTTGAGGTTGAATTTTTACAAAATTTAAGATTGTGCGTTTTTGTACTAATATGGTAATAGGAGAATTCTTTTTTAGTAGTAGTTTTATTCAGTCGATGTGGCATGAACTAAATTGTTCAATAACTAGAGGAATGTCACAGTTATTATCCGAAAGTTGCACGTCGGATCAGTTCTTTTTAAATCAAATATGTGGTGCAGATCAGTTCATATTACATGAATCATTCATACAAAAAGCAGATAGTGAAGTTAATGATATAAATGGCGAGAATACATATATATATTATATCCTTTTTGTATGAATTATTCATGTAATATAAATTGAACTGCACCACATACTTGATATATATATATATATATATATATATATATATATATATATATATATATATATATTATGAAATGGACAAAGTCCGATAATTATTTTAAGAAATTTTTAAGTTTAACATTCTTTTTATCGATACAAATATTTAAGTAAATGCTCTGTTTATAATAAACAGTATTAAACAACATTTACCGGCCAGAATTTACCGGAGGACGAATATTTTCTATGAAATTTCTCGGACATTCAGGCCGGTAAATGTTGTTTAATACTGTTTATTATAAACAGAGCATTTACTTAAATATTTGTATCTATAAAAAGAACTTATAAACATTAAAATGTCTTAATATATATATATATATATATATATATATATATATATATATATATATATATATATATATATATATATATGCGTACACATTATTCTTAGTGTGTACCCGTGTTTGAGATTTTGCCCCTGCTTTCTATTATGTTTTTATTTTTAATTTTCTTAAACTGTAATTCGTAACAACCGATCTAGATCAAGAATTCCTATGAAAGAAAAAGTCAGTCTCTTGACAGGAATCGAAACTATATCTTTTTTTTTCCATCGGGGAAACCACTCCCATCGCTGAAGCGTGTTGTGACAATTTTGTCCATGGTTATTTTGTAACTCAAAGTTCAATTTTCCTATCGACATTGTTCGGACTATCCTCCTCATTATTGTTGCCATATTTATCACAACGTTTCGGCCGTTGTACGCTACGGCCTTCTCCTGTTAATTCCTCTCTCCACTGCCTTAACCAGGTATTGACCTGACACTCTGAATCTAACTAACGCCTTTATCCACAGTGCCACGTGTCCTTGATGACATCTGTGTATGACTTTCTGGGACTTAAAACCTAATGTCTTGAGCAACCATTTTTTTTACCAGTGCTCATATTGCAAATTTTGCTATTATCGTTGCAATTTTTTAATCCAGGCACATTGCAATTTATGTTGTTACTATTGCTTTTCTCTGGCACTCCTTATTACTGGTTCCCATATTGTATTCATTTCTATGCTTGATCGGCTCAGGAGATTTTTATGGCCTAGCATATGTGCTGATTCCTTATGTTTACGAATTTTCCAATGAAGTTCTTTGTCTATAATTTCAACCTGATCCCACAGATGGCGGTGATCTCTCTTTTCTCTCCATATGTGGAGAATTTGGAAAAAGGAATTAAAAATAGGAGATAACTGATAACTGACATCCATTAGACATGGCACGTGGAACTAGAACAGTCTACCCCAGCGAGCGAAATAAAGGGTTCAGTTCGACATTCCAACCACCTGAAGAAGGCCGGAGCGTACAACGGCCGAAACGTTGTGATAAATATGGCAACAAAGATGAGGACGATAGTCCGAATAATGTAAATAGTGTACATAATACCTCATCTCTAACGAAGGCACATCTCCTGTAGGAATGTCTACGAAACTATATCTGCTGGCGCTATGTTTTACTCGAAGGTAATTTTTTAATGGATTTTCTTAATGCAACATTATCACATATTACTATGAACGTTATTTTCAGTTTATAGTAATAAGAAATAAGGTCGAATTAAAAAGAAAAATCCATTTAATAAATAAATATGCATCTAATAAATGTCATGTTAGAAAACTGAGAAAACTATTTTCAGAAAATATGTAGTTTCAAAAAGAATTATTCCACAACACAAAAATCGACAAAACATTGAGTTGAAAGGTGATTCACGTTGACAGATTGAACGTTTTCAGTACTAAAAATAAGAACTAGACGAGATATCCCGAGACATAGACGGGATATTCCGAGACGAGTCGTCCTTGGTATGATGATAAACTGCATTCGGTAGAAATGCCTCTGATCAGGAGGTTTTGAGGAGCGTGAAACCACCTCTTAATTGCTGTTGTTCCCAGGTCTACCTTGACCCGGTGTGGTAGCATCTGTTAGGGTTTCATCCATGGGCAAATAGTGAACCCCCAAACTGGGGTCAAAATACTATGAAAGGATTAAAATTGATTTTTATAGTAAAAATGCCAGCAATAAAGCATAAACCAGACACTCATCAAAAGTTCTTTACAAAAATGATGAAAAAATAATGAAACCTGATCTAAAAACTGATTTCTGAATACATATTCTGCTTCTACGAACCCATCCTAAAAATCTTGCTGACATTACATAACCCATCGAGGTGTTGTTATGCCGTAAAACAAAATAAACCAAACCTAGACATAGACAGGGGAACGCTAAGTCTACCTCTGTAGATTGAATAAAGGGTTCATTTCGTCATTCCCTGTAGGTTACAACGGAATCACATACGCCTGATGAAGGCCGGAGGTCACAACGATCGGAATGTTGTTATAGCAACAGCAAAGATGAGGACAACAGACTTAATGTAAATAAGGCAAATAGTTTAATTTTTTACTTCAACTATCGCAATAAAAATTAGATATGAAATTATTCCTGATCAATGTCTTTTCTATTTTTTTCTTATCCAGATTTTGATTTAGCATTGATTTCATGAAATCGGAGATATATCGATACAGCTTGGTTGCATATTAATCGAAGACGGACTCATGAAATCAAGTCAGATTCAATTTCTTTTCGTATAATCTAATTATATTCAATTTTTAACCAAAAGATTGTTTTTCAGATCAAAATGGCGACCGCAAACGTTTCGCTGGACTCAAGTGCACCGAGTGCGTTGTCTAATTTTAATTCCATTTCATATCCGTCTAGCGTTTTCTTTGAATTTCGTGATGTTTCGTCGAAGTAATTTGAGCGTAAGTTGCGATAGTGTTGGGGGCAGCGGTTCCTTTTTATTTCGACATCTCCTGCTTCCGATGTAAAATAACACTTTTTTTTGCATTGATTAAATTATTGACAGGTTTTGAAATATTTGTGCTAATTATTATAGCTAATAGGAATACACACAAAAGCATTCCGTTGTATTCTCAACCGACGCTATACCCACGAAAACATACACACACACACACACACACACACACACACACACACACACACACACACACACACACACACATATATATATATATATATATATATATATATATATATATATATAAGTAAATATGTGGATGTAGATCCGACGGTATGATGAGCATCGGCCGCGTGACCCCAACGTGACGCCAACCTGACCGAATCCCCCCCACAAGAAAGCAACGCTGACTTCAGATTTTCAGTTGTTCTGTTTCTGATTAGTCTTGTGTCTATCGTCTTTTCATGTTGACTTAAATATCGTCTAATCCTAAGTATGTTTCTAATAACCCTGTCCTGAAGATGGTCTACTAGACTGAAACGTCTGACGTCGACAGTAAAACA
>OZ038501.1:29620364-29680364 GCA_964036315.1 Acanthosepion esculentum | reverse complement strand
TGACTGTCAAATTTCCGTCGCTAGTTATTGTGTTGGCGAGCGAAAACATTTTTTTCGTACGTGTCCGTACTCTTCGTCGTCAAGTTGTTGTGTTGACGAGAGAGATTTTCTTTTTTCGTGTGGGTCCGAAATCCTCGTCGCCAAGTTGTTGTGGATTCCGGGAATGGAATCCTGCACAAATAAATAAACAACGCCAACGCCTCCATCTTAAGATGGCCTTCATCATATCTTAAGCTTCTTTTTACTGTGTGTATGTGTGAGTATTGTTGTGTTATCAACTAATATCTAATATTATGTCCATAGATATGTTTTTCTTTTTCTACTCCACCTTTCACGTTTACGTATCTTTGAACTTCCTTTTTTCCCCTCAATTTCATTAATTTTTCTTTTTTCGCCGTTCGTTTTTACTTTCACATTTCATTTTCTTTCCCCTTTTTATTGCTTTTTTTACTTACACTTTTCTTTTTTACTTCCTCTTTTCTTTTCTTTTTTGTTTACTTCCTTTTTTTCCACCTTTCAATTGATCGCTTGAGTTTTCATACTTCTACTATAGTGCAAACATGGCCGCTCCGCTAGCAGTGTTCACCAAAGAGGAACAAAGAGCTTTCTCTTTTTTTTCCTTTTCCACGTTTATTATCATTGGCTATTTTCTCTTTTTTTCCCTTTCTCTCCACCCCCGCGCCATTTTATCATTTTTCTTTTCTCCTTTCACGTTTACCTCTCTTTCTACTCCTTTTCTCTCCGCTATTTAATTCTTTGTCGTTTTTCATTTTTTCCCTTTCCCTTTTCTTTTTTTTGAGCTATTTTCTCGTTTTTTCTTTTCTTTTCTATTTTCTTTTTTGTCACTCTTAACTTTTCTTTTTCTTCTTCACTTTTCACGTTTTCCTATCTTTTGTACTTCCTTTCTTTCCCTCTATTTCACTCATTTTTTCTTTTTTTGCCATTCGCCTTTCTTTTTTAATTCCTCTTTTCTTTTTCACCTTTCACTTTTTTCTTCTCGTCTTCTTTTCGTTGGCTTCCTTTCTCTTTTCTTTTTCCATGTAAAACTTATGAAACTTTCATTCAATTTACCACGGAATACACGTTGTTATTCTGCCTGGTTGGATTTACTATGTCTTTAGAGCATTTCGCTTTGCGTTCTCGATACAATTCTCAATACAGCGTTCTCCGTTGGTGAAAAAGCAAAACATGTAACAGTTTTTATTTGCTTCTTCAACCTACTTTTGTCAGCCATATCACGATTTTTTCGCCTTACATCTCCCAAGTTGCGGAGTAGGGCAACAAAATCCCATCCAGCGAGTGTATGAGAAAGAAATAGATTTTCTTTCAACTCTTGCTTTTCTTTTTTTTACTTTTTTTTTGTACGTTAGCATTTTATACCAATACATCAAAAAGTAACGGATAGCTTTTCCCGGCAAGAGTTTTATTGTCTTCTTAACCAAAACATTAGCACAAACATTTTCCTCAATTTTAATAGCCTAGTTAAGGGCGTAAGAACATAATGCTTCTTCTCATTGTGTTATTACACGTAACACTAAGAGAAGAAATAGTCCTACGAGCATTTATTATGAGTGACAGAACTAATTTCAACTCGGAACTAATTTCAATTTGGAAGTAGTTCCAACTAGGAATTAATTTCATCTCACAACTAATTTCACCTCGGAATTTATTTAAACTCGGAACTAATTTCAACTCGGAACTAATTTCATCCCAATTTAAAAACCCTAACCCCAACCTTTCGTTCCGAGTTTAATTAGAGTTGAAATTCTGCACCCCTTCATTATCAGTCTTAAGAAAACGTGAAAGATTGTGGTGATTGCCATAATCATTTGCGGCGCCTGTTCAAAGTGCCGTAGCGTTCCGTCGGCGTTGCAGTCATGCGCGTTCGGGTCGGGTCAGGGTAGATGCTTCCGGCGGTAGGTGGAAGACGGCGGTTTTCAGGTCGGGGTGACGTGCGTGCGCGGTCGTGCAACTGGTGGCGGCTCTTCTCGGGTCGTCGTCTTTGTACAATGCACCGTTCATGTTAGCCGAGTTAACCTGTTCTCCGCCGCTGACACTCGTCGTCTTCGCTCCTTTCTCTGTCTCTTCCCGTTTCGCGCCTTGCGAGTCGTTCGCTACGGGTCTCCGCTCGGGGCGACACCCCGTCGTTACCGATGCGTCGTTCGGCGAGAAAAACGGCTCCTCGCCCGGGTCTTCGTGGAGCACCACGGCTTCTAGTCCCTCTTCGAGTAAGCGGCGCGTGTAGGCCTCAACCTACATTCGCGCGCAGGCGGCTCGCAGGTGCGGCGGTCCCGCCCGTTGCTCAGCGTCTTTCTCGGCGTGGGGGCGTTCGTCCGGCAGCGAACGGTCGACTCGGAACTGGTACGTACCGGGGGAATCCGACTGTCTAATTAAAACAAAGCATCGTGTGGCCGGTCGACCCGTACAGAAACGATGTGATTTCTGCGCAGTGCTCTGAATGTCAAAGTGAAGAAATTCAACCAAGCGAGGGTAAACGGCGGGAGTAACTATAACCCACAGGCTTTTGAGATGGCAACACTTCGGTCCAATTTCGCGAATGATTTTACGCGACACTGCGCGCATGCGGTTGAGGCGACACGTCCCGTGCATCAGCTGGGGTACTCATTGACTGCGTCGAGTAGTTCTGAGATGCCTCTGGATAAAAATGGAGATTGGTGTGTAGCGTACTCCCTGCTGGCGCCTAAGGGAACTTCCCGATCGACAATGAACTAACTCACCTAACCTTCTTAGGTTAAATTAGGGAATTATCCGACCCCCCGACCGATGATGACGACTTGAATGCACCCCACCTCCTCGCGGTGGCATTTGGGAACGCCAGTGGGGCCCAACGACACCCCATTGTTAGGCTGAGAGGGTGTACCGGCCAAAGCGCTTCCAGGCCGGTGGTTGTGAGTTAGTTATAAGTGATTTAGCGAGGCAAGCTTGTAAATGATATCTTTCTAAGCGTAGCTTCGATGTGGCACAAGGCCGAAAGTGTGGAGCATCATGTGAGGATAGAAGTCACTATTCAGTCATAATTGATCTAGCAAGACAAGCTTGCTAACCAATACACCACGTCCAAGTACCTAAAACGATTTTCTAAGGATAGCTTCAATGTGGGACAAAGTTGAATGTATGAGGCACCCAGTGAGGATCGAACTCAATACTCAGTCGTAATTTATCTGGAGAGACAATCTGAAATGGTTTTATAAGCGTATTTTAGATGTAGCACAAGGCCGAAAGTATGGGACACCCAGTGAGGATCCAACTCACTATTCAGTCGCAGTTGATCTAGCGAGACAACCATTAACTACGGCAAAACGCCCATCTGATTGTGTAAATGGGCGACGGAACAGTGAGTGAGCGGGCATAGTACAACAAGAAACACTGCAAAGAGCTACATAAGATAGAAAGTTGTGGAGAGCCATTAATTTTATAGAATATTCAATAGATAAAACTATCAACTAGAAAGTAACTCAAAGTAAGTTACATGGGTTTTGAGGGTAGCAATTGCTAAAACAAAGTTATTTTTAATTTATTTCATTGTTGTTCACGCGGTACAAGTCCCAAGAGCCACCTGAGGTAGAGGGTTACAGACTAAGAAGAACAGTTTATAGGGGTATGTGGGGAAGATAAAGTGATAAAAATCTGTCGAATTAATAAAAATAAATTCTAAAAAAAATCTCTTTGTTTACGTTTCGATACGAAGCTATGTCCAGATATGAAAAACTTCGAGAGATCTAAGACAGGTGAAATTGTGCTTGAAAGCATGAAATTGGCTCCGTCTAACTGACTGCTCATCGTGACCAAGTCGGTATGGCGTGCCTGGTTTAGCGGTAGCTCCCTCTGCCCTGAGGCATGCAGTTTCGGTGCTTGAGAACGCACATTTTTCTTTATTACGATTTCTTGAACATTCAGGCCGGTAAACGAAAATAAATAAATATGCTGTTTAATAAATAAAAGGAACGTCTATTCAAATACGAGTATCCACCAAAAATAACGTTTAAAGCGATAAAGATCTGTCCGGATTAATTAAAATCCATTCTCTCTCTCTCTCTCTCTCTCTCTCTCTCTCTCTCTCTCTCTATATATATATATATATATATATATATATATATATATATATATATATATATATATATATAACTATGGACCTAAAGAGCCAGGCAAACCTACCTGGCCAGCGAACTCTGACGATCCGCGTATGAGAAAACTAGGTAGGTTTGCCTGGCTTTTTAGGTTCATACTTAGATTTGCTCTACTTAGTGTATTAAGCACTTTACTTAGTTACATTTGTTTTACTCGTTTTGGAGGTTTTTTTCTTTGGACTCTGGGCTTGGATTCTGGACAATTGTTTTCGCCTCAATTACATGTTCTTAGTTCTTTCTTTTTTTTTTATTCCTTATTTTTCCTTGGGTATTGGTTTGTTCATTTACAAATCGAAAACACCAAAGTTTTTTCCAGACGAGTATAATTACTTATATTTATAAGGTTATTATATATATATATATATATATATATATATATATATGTGTGTGTGTGTGTGTGTGTGTGTGTGTGTGTGTGTGTGTGTGTGTAATTTGGCAGCAACTTTTCTTTTAAACATGTGTTGAATGTTAAAGACATCGTCCTGCATATTTTCTTTTGAATTTTCTCATATTTCCTAAGTCTCATTAGAAAATATGAGAAAATTCAAAAGAAAATATGCAGGACGATGTTGTCTTTAACATTCAACACAACATGTTTAATATATATATATATATATATATATATATATATATATATATATATATATACAGTTATATTTAGTTGTTTATAATGGAAAATTGCACAGAGATAGCATCTTTGTAGATATAGAGTGAATGGGCTTAGCAATCAACATAGACACATACTCTCTATCTCTATCTCTCTCTGGCTTTCTTTCTCTCTCTCTCTCACTCTCTCTCTCACTTATCTTCTTGTTCTGCCATCCATTTCTTCATGCAAAGTATCTTTCACCGATACGTTTTCTTTCAAAGTTTCATGTGTGTGTTACATTCTCCAAGCCTTTTATCCTCGTTATGTTTCCCAAAACCTCTCCACTGTCTATTTCTGCCTATTAACAGCAATTCCTTTTTAGTTCTTTATGGCCAAAAAACGCACCCCAAAAGCTAGGCAGCCAGAGAGGAGGATTTCATTAGTAACAAATAAAAGAGTCCTGAACTGCTACGTGATATCTCCCCTCCTTTACGGCAGCGAATGATAGACGGTTTCCTCAAAGATGAAGAAGAGATTCGAGGCAATAGTGCTGATGTACAGAAAAATGCTGAGGATACCATGGACCGAACACGTGAGCAACAATGAGGTTTTGGAGAAGACACAACAAAAAGGAAACTTATAATTAACACCAGGAAGAGGCAGGTGAAATTTTTGGGGACACGTAATAAGAAAGGAGGGCTTGGAGAATCTGATACTCACAGGGCGAATAGACGGAAAGAGGGACAAAGGGAAGCAGCGCATGACATACTTAGCGGGGTTAAGCAAGTGGATGGCAGAACTGGGAGAGGTAACAAAAACACGCAACTTACTGAGTACTCCAAAGGATAGGAAGAAGTGGAGAGCCATCTACGTCCTGAAGAAACACTGCAGATAAAAGAAAGATCTTTATAATCTATCCCCGTTTCTTGCATAATATGGACATGTCGGCAGAACTGCAACTCTTTACGTTTCTCTTCTCGCATATTTAAATAGTCCCAAATTTTCTCACTTCCCCGGCATACCCAAAACACGCGTAAATGTTTGAATAGCACATAGAATATGTAATTAATAATGAGTAATTGGCGGTGAACTAACAGATTTTTTTTCTGTTTTTTTCTTCTTCTTTTATTATTAATTAAAAATAATATTCGCCATGCTTTTACTGTCGTTGGCAGATGAAGGCAAAAATGGAGAAAGCTGACGACAATGAAACAGAATAATGAAAAAAAAATGAAGTAACAATGGACTCCATATTATGATTTCTTTTTCACTTATCTGAAAGATAGAACTGGATGAAACCTGAAAAGAGTAACACAAAACAGGTCAAGAGAAAATCGAATTGCCTTGACGCAGCTTTCAAAGCTTGTTTTTTTTTTCTTTTCTTTTATTCCTCCGACTTAGAAAGTAGAGCGTCATTATAAAAACATTCAGCTTCACCGTCGAGCGAAGTTTATTCCTCACTGGGTGTTGGGGAGTTAATTTCGAAATTTGCATCTGACAAGACTTTGTTAAAGTTTAGTAGCGCCTTGGTGAATAGTAGCAAACCTTAACTAAGGCAGTGTAGCATGGAATACGGAATTTTTCCATTACTCTTCGCGGTTGACTATTAATTCTCACAAAGCAATGAAATTTAATGAACGTGATCAGAAGACGCTATGCCTGGACCTCTTGGGATGAATTGTTGTAGCTCCTCCACACGAATATTCAATTAGAATTCTGGATTCCGAACAAATCTACTTCAGACCGGAAGAATAAAGACTGATCAGGGGTTGATTCATATCTAAAAATCTAATTTAAACCAATCCGTTTGTCTGTTCTCTATAGACAGCCAAACTCTTTGCTTCTCAGCACTCCCATTTGATATAAATACTTCCTTGACTCGTGGGGAAGGTGTCAGCAGAAGTTATTTTGTCCATGATGCGAAACTCGTAATAGTAATAATTAATTTAGTCGTTTCGATAAAGGGAACATTCAACATTCATTGAATAAACATCATCATTATAAGTTGAAATTTATTAAATAATTTTTCTTAAAACAGAGTTCTCAAGTTCATTTACTGTAATTTTTCTTTCTTGCACTCAAAGCCAGAACATACTACTCCCGAACCCGCCGGGGAGATGGTCAAAGCCTTATTGGTGGCGCCGGGAAGTGCTTTGTGACAATCGCTATCTTATCAACGTTTGCTTTTTTCTACCTACATTTATATACGTTACAAATTAAACTAAGCACAACTAACTTGTCGGTTGCCCAGACCGATGTACACCTGATGAAGGCCTAAGTTTACAACGGTCGAAACGCTGTGATAAAGAACAAAAACGTGGACGTGATAAAAACATAGACGTGGACGTGATAAAGAATAGACAATAGTCCGGGTGTAAATAGGATATATATATATATATATATATATATATATATATATATATATATATATATATATATATATATATATATATATATATATAGTGATTTTCCAAGCGTAGCTTAGATGTAGCACAAGGAGGAAAGTAGGTGGCACCCAATATATATATAAATATATATATACACACACACACACACACACACACACACACACACACACACACACACACACACACATATATATATATATATATATATATATATATATATATATATGTATATATATATATATATATATATCCTGGTATCTTTACAATTCTTCGTTCTGTTCGAAAATTGTTAATGTATTTTTCCAGCTCTTTTGTAGCGAATTAAAGGCAAATCCTCTTCTCATTATCAATATTATATATATATATATATATATATATATATATATATATTATTTTGATTAAAACAATTGTACCACAAGGTCAAAAGTAGAGAAGGCTGGTCGACACTTTCTATCCTAGACATAACTAATCTGATTCACGATACATTCATTCATTACAAGTTGCTCATTCACCATAACACCTCATCCCTCACCAATCAATACTACATATAACACAATGCCACAAATTCACAGGGACCCTAAAAAAAACATGACATAATATTTGAATATGTACAAATGGTTCAAATGTCTCTTTTTTCCAATTTTCTCTCTCTCTCTCTCTCTCTCTCTCTCTCACATACTCACATACACACACACACACACACACACACACACACATATTCGTCCTGGGTAAGACGTTAAATTACATCCACGTCCTGGGTAAGACGATAATCAACAGTCTGCAGCAAGGCCTCTGATCAGGAGGTTTTGAGGAGCGTGTAACCACCTCCTCATTGCTGGTATTCCCAGTTCCATCATGAACCAGGGTGGTAGCACCTGTTAGGGTCCCAGCTATGGGCAAATAGTTAACTATTACAAGCAATACTTTTTTTAAAAAAAATTATTACCATCAATACAATTTTGAAGGAAAAATAGTAACAGAAACAGATTTTTGACAAAACAAAATATTACCAGCAATAAAAAATGATGTCGGCATTAAATAACCCATTGAGGTTGATATGACGCAAAACAAAATAAACCAAACCCAACCATATATATATATATATATATATATATATATATATATATATATATATATATATACTCATGATATGAGAGGGGAGGGGATGAATTCAGGAAACGAAACAGAAGTATAACAACATTTTCAAACTGACCATAACAGCTGCTAGTAGGACGCAAACCACGCTACAAAAATAATAATAATAGTCCGAATTTAGACAGAATCAAGAAGCTACTCATTAACGGAGAGGGAAGGGTAAAAAAAAATTGAGTGGCGAAAAACAAAGTTTGACCCAGTTCAGATGAAAAAAGAGAGAAAATCAAAGGGAGATTGGGCATTTAGACATGGATCACAATAAAAGCGAGAGCCGGGAACAGGCCTGGAACAACATTTACTTAGATTAACTAGGGAAACAAAGAGTGTCTAACTTAACCAGGTGAGGATTCACAGGAAACCGACGCGTTGCGTCAAAGAGGACTTAAAAAAGAAAAGCAAAGATGGTCCCATTCAATTGCAAAAGACTCTATACTTTTATCCACATTTCGCATAAATCTCTCGATAAAAAACGCATTCTCTCAGTTCTGATCATCCATTTAAGCTGAATTTGGGGTTAGACTTTTCCTTCTCCTTGACTGGTTACCCTACCAAAGCTAAAGCTCCCAACGTACCCTAATATTTACAAGGATTTGAGTTCAGAGTTTTCCTTCTCCTAGATTGGTTTTACCTACCAAAGCTAAAGCACCCAGCCTGCTCTATTATTTACAAGGATTTGAGTTCAGAGTATTCCTTCTCCTAGACTGGTTTCTCTAACAAATCGAAAGCTCCCAACCTGTTATAATATTTACAAGGATTTCATTTCAGGGTTTTCCTTCTCCTAGACTGGTTTCCCTAACAAAGCTAAAGCACCCAACCTACCCTATTATTTACAAGGATTTGAGTTAAGAGTTTTCTTTCTCTAGACTGGTTTCCCTAAAAAATCGAAAGCTCCCAACTTGCCCTATTATTTACAAGGATTTTAGTTCAGAGTTTTCCTTCTCCTAGATTGGTTTTACCGACCAAACCTAAAGCACCCAACCTGCTCTATTATTTACAAGGATTTCAGTTCAGAGTTTTCCTTCTCATAGACTGGTTTCCCTAACAAAGCAAAATCTCCCAACCTGCCATATAATTTACAAGGATTTGAGTTAAGAGTTTCTTTCTCTAGACTGGTTTCCCTATCAAATCGAAAGCTCCCAAACTGCCCAATTATTTACAAGGATTTGAATTCCGACTTTTCCTTCTCCGACTGGTTTGTCTGCCAAAGCTAAAGCTTCCAACCTGTCCTATTATTTACAAGGATCTTAGTTCAGAGTTTTCCTTCTCCTAGATTGGGTTTACCTACCAAAGCTAAAGCACCCAACCTGCCCTATTATTTACAAGGATTTGAGTTCAGAGTTTTCCTTCTCCTAGACTGGTTTCCCTAAAAACGCTAAAACACCCAACCTGCCCTATTATTTACAAGAATTTGAGTTCAGAGTTTTCCTTCTCCTAGCTGGGTTCCCCTCCCAAAGCTAAATCTCCCAACCTGCCCTATTATTTACAAGTATTTCAGTTCAGCGTTTTCCTTCTTCTAGACTGGTTTCCCTAACAAAGCTAAATAAACCCCTCTGCTTTATTATTCATTGCGGCGATTATTCAGTGTTCCTTTTCCTTAGCTGGCTGTTAGGCAAGATTTAAAAAAAACATTGTATCCTAATATTTTTAACTATAGCTGGTGCTTACCTTACCCACGTGGCATAGTGTTATGTGAAAGGCTACGAAGTAAAGCGGAATTAGTACTGGAGTAAATGAACAATGAGCTCTTACTTTCAGTACACTGAATTATTGAATAAATCCCCTGTTCTCAATGTTGAATTAGTCACTGTTCATATCAAAGATCATTATCTCCTATTATATAGATCACGTTACCCAGTATGTACTGTAGCCGTGCCGTGTCATTGTTAAATGTTGACGTCATAATTGATTCTTTTACAATATGGCTGTCTAAACTTGCAGATATGCTTGGAATAAGTTTTAGTTGATCATCTATTCCACAAAATCAGTGTGATTCAAAGTAGTGAGGCAAAGATAGATAGATAGATAGATAGATAGATAGATAGAGAGAGAGAGAGAGAGAGAGAGAGAGAGACTAGTGTAAAAGACAGAAACAGAGAGAAGGTGAGTCAGGTTGAAGAACAGAGAAACCGTGTGTGATATAAAAGAGAGAACGACAAATACATGGCATGTGTATTGTAAAAATAGAAAAGGCCAGTATCATTTAAAATGGAGAAACACACACACAAATACATATATATATATATATATATATATATATATATATATATATATATATATATATATATATATATATATATATACCCAAGTTTAGGATTGGTATATACGGAGTGAAATCCAATAACCAACAATTAATATTCTTTAAAGAGTGCTCAATACAGAGTAGAGCAGATATAATTATTTATTTGAATATTACAACATAAGTATGTTATAAAATCACGACAAAAGTAGCCATTTTGTTTCAACACTTCTAGTGTCTTTTCAAGACTTGAAAAGACACTAGAAGTGTTGAAACAAAATGGCTACTTTTGTCGTGATTTTATAACATATTTATGTTGTAATATTCAAATAAATAATTATATATATATATATATATATATATATATATATATATATATATATATATATATATATATATATATGTATATGTAAATGAAACTTTATTACTCGCTTGGTTTTTTTTTGGGGGATTGAAAACTTAAGGCACTGGACGATTTGTTTCGCCCTGCTTGGACGTTTCTAGTTCTTTCTTTTTTCCAAAGTTTTTTCCTCGAGTACCAATCTGTTTTGACAGCCTTACAAGTTGTGCTATCCGAGGTTTTTTTCCAACCGCGTATTACTAGTAATATATATATATATATATATATATATATATATATATAGTGCAAGAGAGATCACGGTCTAAAAATCGAAAACAAAGTCAGAGAGAGAGAGAGAGAGAGAGAGAGAGAGAGAGAGAAAGAGAGAGACAACTAGTGTGTGATGGGAAAAAAGAGAAAAGGTGTGTGTGATATAAAAGAGAGGAAGACAGATACATAGCGAGTGTAGTGTAAACGATAAACAAGTCTGAGAATTTAAAGCGGGAAATACATATACATATACGTATATATATATATATGTAGTGTTGAATGTTAAAGACAACATAGTCTTACATATTTTCTTTTGAATTTTCTCATATTCTCTAATGAGACTTTTTATTTGAAAATTGTTTCGAAATATGTATTGTCCATACGATATATATATATATATATATATATATATAGAGAGAGAGAGAGATGGAAAAGAGAGAGAGAAAGATACATACAGAGTGTTCTTTAAAAGAAAGAGAAAGACAAGGTGGTGTAAAAAGGAAACAAATTTGCAAAGAGAGTGTGATCTAAAGGGGAAAAAAGGCAGTGTCACAAAAAAATAGAGAGAGACAGTGAGAGTGTGAGAGAGAGAAAAAAAAGACTGTGATTTAAAAGATTTCTCATTCGAAGTCGCAATCCATTACTCTACCGTGCGCTACTAACCTAGTGATTAATTAGTAATATTTGTATCACTAAGCCATTATTATGTAAAAAAAAAATTGTGAGAGAGACACTTACCACACCGGGCAAAGAGGACATGTATCTGTTTGGCGTGCAAATACAAAATCACCGACGTAGCGTGGAAGTGACGATGTCACGCGTGGTCTTGAGGAGCGGCCATTTGCATTCGCCCCATTACGCATGTGTGAAGCTACTTTTCTTTTTAATACGATCGGAGCGTTTGGGAATGTGACAGTTGGACAATGCGGTTGATTTTTAGCGTTTTTATGTGCATTGGGATTTTGGACATTGGACCCATATTTTCTTTCTGGATTTTGCGATTTGTTTGCTTTGATTTAAATGTAAGCTACCATATTAACTTTATAACAGGCTATTTTGGCTAGGTAGACATCGACAGTTTCCCCAGGTCGAAATCATCCCAACCAACTGTTGCCATACGTTACGAATGGCTTATTATACAAGGCGCACTTTATCTCGTCTAAGTTTGAGTCAGCACCGAGCTGCTGGTACACCGCGTATGGTCCTCCAGTTAACATCTGGCTCCCTTATTTTGCATTATTATCAAACCCGCTCTGCCTTCTCGAGCCATTCGACGACAGACGGGCCATCAGGAGACCCCTCAAATTCTGGTATCAACCGTACGTCGAATCTGTCCATATGTGACACAAAAGTCTGGTTCCTCAGTAGAGATAGCTGTGCATAATTCTTGTCTCCCACCAAGCAGTACCTTTCCAGCTGGTGTGATCTTAACACCCCATGGGGCTATTATTGCGTCGATGCCAATCAGTAGGTCACAGCCGAGGGTTTTTTCCCGCACCACCAGTACGTCAACTATGGCAAAGTCACCACTTTCCGAGTACAGATGGTGACAGTCCCTATGCCATATACTTGGGATCAGTAAGGATCCTAAACGTTAAAAGGATGGCGATCTTGTATTAGGCCTTGAGGTTTAAGAGGAGCGCAACGATCTGCAGTGGAAGCGAAGGAGCACAGTTCTGGAACACCCCGTCACACTGACGCGGCGCACAGTATTTTCTATTTGAGATAAGCTGGTAGGACATTTTTTCTGTCTGAGGGTGGCTTCGAGCAGCCACCGGAGTAATAAAGAGACGAGCTAGCGCGGTAAAATAGGGGTGGGACGACACAGGGAATGAAAATTCCCTAAATCCGATGGCCGATGTAGTAACCAAAGTATACCAAGACGACCCCGTCCGTGGTGTGTGGTCGAACACAAATTAAACGCATGTGTTGACGCAAGCTCCTTGGCAACGGGTGTGGTGTTGGAACGATATGGTACTATTCTGGGGGATGCATGCTCGCCTCGCCCGTCGAACAATGCGTAGCATATTAATTTAGCTGAACTTGACGCCACGCCACATGGCCTTAATCTTGTGCTACAGTTGCAAGCCAAGGTGGCGCATTTCCACACGGACTTACTATGTGTTTACCACTGGCTGACCGACACTTTGACAGGTATGGCGGGAGTCAGGACCAAAGCCGCAAGTGAGATGTTGGTGCGAAGTAGATTGGCAATCGTAAAGCGACTAGTTGATGAATACAGCTTACGGGTTGACGTTACGCTGATTGGATCGGAGCAGAATCTGGCAGATAAGTTGACCCGAGTGCCAAAGAGGTGGCTTGATATAATGAGACAAGGATCTAACCCCTCGCCGCTGACGTGCCTCTGTAGTGACAGACCAATTAACACCGGAGCAGAACAGTGCCATACACCGACGAAGTGGACATCCTGGCGTTCGTCACACCATCTGCTTTGTCCGAAAAGAGTGTCCCTGAACTACGACGGCGATTATTAAATTTGCCATACGAAGTTGTGAAGAATGTCAAACGGTGGACCCAGATTCAGTAGATCTGAGCCAAAATACACTGCTACTAAAAAAATTATAGTCTGAAACTATTATTTAACACTTATCTGGTTTTATTAATGTCGACGTATATATCTTTATTCATTCAGTTGGGTCTGGGGAGCAGTTCCACACACGAAAGGAAACACGTCTACATTGTTCGACGGTTAAGAAACAACTCACTGAAAACCCTTTCACTATCTATCGTTCTCACGCTGGCTCAGCCAATCAAAATCGACTTCTTTGTTTTGTCTTCCATCTGACCTCAAAGGTCAACCCCAGGAAATTGGAGCAGCGATACACTTTCCCTTAAAAATCATAGTCTGCTAAACTAATATTTCACACCGCGTGTGATTTGTTTATAACTTATTCGTTTGATAATGCAAAAAATAGCTTTTAAAAGAAAAACATTATTTCTTCTCCAGAAAATCTGAACGTTTCTCATTTATAAAGCAAAATATTTTACACGTATGATCTTCCTTAATGAAAATCTCTAATTGTTTAAAATGCTGAGAACGTTACCGGGTTGCAAAATTCAGGAAATATCTTCATCACTGTTACGCATTTGGTTTAGTCGAAATGTCCTCACAAAGCAATAGTCATTAATAAATAAAAGAGATTCCTGTGTCCTACACTGTTTCTAATCTTCATTAACGATCTTCCTGATGTCATCAGCTCCCAAGTAGGCATCTACGCGGAAGACACTACTATTTACTCCTGCCTCAATAGTAAATCTGGTATCGTTGACAAAACTAACCTGGCTATTGGTCTCGAAAAGGACCTCCAATCTGTGGTTGACTGGGGCAGAAGAAAATGGCTTTTAAACTTTAATGCCTCCAACAGAAACTGCTCTCATTTACCCACCACAGAGAACCCTGCCTCTATTCAGAATGGCTAACGCCCAACTCCATGAGAGCGCCTTGTTGCGTCTGCCTGGTCTCAAGCAGGCAGAACAAATACATTGAATCAATAGCTTCATCTACCGCAAGAAAAGTTCGTTCGCTGTGTCGTGCCAGAAAGTTTTTCCCGCCTGAGTACCTCCTTCAAATCTATAAATCAACCATCCGTCCTTGTATGGAATACTGCTGTCATACACGGTCTGGTGCTGCCGCTGTACGTCTCCAGGTCCTTGACAAAATCCAGAGACGGAAATGCAATGTGATAGATCCTGATCTGACGTCTCGTCTACAGTCACTATCTCAAATATATGTGCGGTGGCGTTCCTCTGTGTCTTCTACAAATATTTTCACGGCAACTGCTCCGACGAGCTACTTTCGCTGGTTCCCAAACTGCATGAATTTAAGCGTGTTACTAAATTCGCATCTTGGTCCCACCCGTGCACTGTCGAAACGGTTAAATGTCGCCGTCTCTACTACTCCAAGAGCTTCTTCTTTCGCACTTCCCATCTGAGGAACTCCCTTCCTCTTATTTGCTTCCCTGATAACTATAATTTTCAAATATTCAGGTGTAATGTCTATCGACATTTTCTGATGCCTTGATCTAGTTCCCCGTCCTTCTCTTTATCCTTTGCTCAAACACGCCTCTTTAATCTTGACCTTACCTCCTGTAACCCCTTACGTGCTAGGGGCACTCCTTCCTTGCTTGAGTTGAAATGCTTAAAATAAAATAAGGTTATTAAGGCATTGAATAGTTATTTCGCGTTGACACCAGCTTCTCTTCACCTCATTGAGTGAGAGAGAATGTGAGTGAACAAGTGAAAATGAAAAAAAAACAAACACAAAATTTTAATAAACGTTATTTTCCTCATTAAATTAGGCATGCCATTCAGAAGGCCAAACGTGCCGCATCTAGCCCGCGGACAGCAATTTGCCCATGACTGACGTAGATAGTTACACTAGCACGGAGTCACAAGACAACGTGACAGAGTCGAGCTCAGTGGTAGAGACTCTGACTGACACCAAATCGCTTGAGTTTCAATCAGGGCTTGATGCATACGGATGTCTAGTCGCACTGAAGAGCTGTGATACAGCAAAACAGTACTGTCTGCGAATGGCATGCATATATATATATATATATATATATATATATATATAAATAAATAAGTTAAAAAAATTTGGTAATCCGTATAGGTAGTCCTAAGGAGGATGAAATCCTGAGAGCTCAATGTAAATTCAGAGCTAATAATTTAAATAATAATAGTAATTTTTTTGTTAGTTTTTTTTTTGGTAGTTATTTTTAAGTAAAATTTAAATTTGTTGTAGAATTTTATTTTTAGTAAAATAAAGTTACTTTAAAATATTTTTGCTTCTTTATAGAATATTATTATTATTTTTCTCACGAAGGGAACTTTTATATAATTTTTTAAATTTTTATTTTTTTTTTATTTTTCAATTTATTTATTTTTTTTTTTGTAATTATATTATCCAGTAGAGTTTTATTTTACATTAGAATTTTATTTCTTCGTGGAATCTGAAAATGAGGCCAGATTTTTGTAATTTTTTTTGTAAGTTATTTTTAAATAGTTTCTGTATTATTGTATCTTTAGTTTTCTTCAATAGAAGATATCTTTTAAAATAATATAATTAAAACACTGTACAATAGGGATTAATTTTTTTTAAATATGATTTAGTAAAATTTGCCTTCAAAATATGACGCCACGATCTATCACCAAATATCTCAAGTTAGACATTGTACATTAGTCACGGACAAACGACTGCCCGCGGTGCGCATGTGCCGTGTTCGTCTTTCTGAATGCTACGTCTAATTTCATGAGAAAAATAACGTCTCTTAAAACGTTGTTTGTTTTCTTTCATTCTTGCTTGTTCGTTCACACTCTTTTGTAAGTAACCACATGCATAAAATAGATTAAGTTCTTTGTGTCTTGAATGTGTGACCTATCGTTGAAGGTAACGTTTTCATCATTTTAAGCTGTAAATGCTGGTGGTGTTGAAAAGGTTGATGTGGCTGCGTGTTGAATAGCATTTAACAATTATACATTTTTGTATCAAGGAAAAACAATGGAAAACCGATTTTTGTTTCAACGATAAAATATATATTAAAATCAACAAATACAAAACATTTTTTGTAATGTGTGAAACAATAAGATAGGAGAAGTAGTTTCCCTTTACCCATTAGCTGAAAGATTAAATGTAAATAAACAAGTTTTCTGAAAGAATGTTCAGAGTTCTGTATTAGATAGAATGATGTTTTCAGAAGAACATGTAATAAATCAGTTGTGGATTAGATATAACTAACAGAGCTGTTGCAACTTGGCTTGTTACATAGAACTGATGGTGAATGATATTTAAGTTCTGTGTGCGTGCGTGCGTGCAGTGAGTAGAATGAATAGTCTGTGTAGACGCGTGTGAGTTGCTGAGTTCTACTGAGTTCTGCTTCTACTGTCTATTTTTGGAACGAATTCCGGTTTTTATAACCATGGGTAGGCTCCCAGGACAATGGCGGAAGAAATTTTGAGAACACACAAAAAAATATCTGATTGGATGAAAAATTACCCAATCGGTGATTTTGTAACAAAAGCATGTTTGTGAAATAACAGTAGGAAAAATTCAGTGTGGTGAATGCGATCAGTAAATTGTCCTGTGATAGTTAGTATTTATTATTTGACCAATCACAGTTGAGAAAAATGTGGGCGTGTCAAACATGGTAGCAATCGCTACAAAGCCATTGAGCATTTTCACTAAAGAAGATGATATGTGTAAATATCTTTGCTTTAGAAACAGGATATGTTCATATTCATTTTTTTTTCTCTGGCGAAGACATATTTTCTTTTAATTTTTTCTATTTTCAAATGAATAAATTAGAAACATTTCACACTCAGCGGCATGTGTTAATCACACTGTAATCAATGATTATATTAGGTTGGTGCAAAAATAATGTCGTTTTCTCACATGAAGTTGAACAAAAAACGACATTATTTTTGCACCAACCTAATATAATACTATGAATTCTAATCTTTTTCATTAGAGTAAAATATTTTCTCCAAAGAAAAGAAATCAAGTTTTTCTCAGTTCTAAAACAGTTGCATAAGCGTATGGTCTTCTCTAGTGAAAATAACTGAAACATCTTCAACGAAAACTTGCATTGAGCTGGCAATATATGTGAAAATTTCAAGGTTTTTCTATTTAAATATACTGATGAACCTTAATTCTTAAAATATTGATTAAATTCTGAGTTCTGCGACAATAAATATCTGTAGAAATTTCCCTATCGCATGGCTTGACAACTTTAACAAAATATCGCAATAACAATCATAAATATGAATGCTGGTTGTTATTTTAAGAAGTAAGGGGGTACAAATGAAGAGATTTGAAAGTGTCAACTTTTCCCTTGTCACTGAACTGCCGTTAAACACTTCTACCATTGTTTTTTTCTATTGCTACCAGAACTCAAGTAGCATCTTTCCCTGCGATCAAAACGGAATAGTCCATTATTTATGAGGTCTTGTCAGGAGACGTTATATCTTTCTTTCTTTCTTTCTTTCTTTCTTTCTTTCTTTCTTTCTTTCTTTCTTTCTTTCACTGATACCAAGTAGCGTCTCTGATATGATTTTTTCCGTCTTTCTACGCAATGTAACCTAAATAGTCCATTATTTATTTATTAGGTACTTGAAGTGCCTAACGGTCGGGCCAACTAAGATAAGAACAAACAGATTTAGGAGATAGTTATTTTTTGTGACCCGACTTATGATGAGCCATACCAAATGCGTCTCACTGCTTGAGAAAGTATGCCATGCTTGTTCCCTCTTCTTTCTTTTCTTCGTCCTCTTCTTCTCATACTTTTCTACCTCCACTTCTCCTTTTTCTTCTTCTTCTTCTCCTCCTCCTTCTTCTTCCGCTTCTTCTTCATCTTCTTCTCATACTTCCCCCTCTTCTTCTTCTTCTTATTCTTCTTCTTCTTCTTCTTCTTCTTCTTCTTCTTCTTCTTCTTCTTCTTCTTCATTTTTGAAAAATTTTCGTCTTCCTTTTTAATTTTAATTTTTTTAGTCTTATTTTTTAAAATTCTTTCATACTTCCAGCGGAAGATTCCGTAAGTGAATTGCCCTTTTTATCTATGCATAATGTATCATTTTTCGATATATATATATATATATATATATATATATATATATATATATATATATATATATGGAGGGGGTAAGGCTCGTATTGGCTGATGAATTATTTTTTCTCTCCTGATGACCACCTGCCCTTTCATCTGGAAGTGGCCATTGCGACAAATATACTAAGTTAAAACTTAGTATGGTCGACTTGTGATTCATTTTTGTTTGTTGTTTTTGTTTGTTTATTATTATTATTATTATTATTATTATTATTATTATTATTATTATTATTATCATTATTATTATTATTATTATTTCCTTTTGTCGATTGAGGGCAATTCTGTGGATGATCGTCTGTTTCAGCTCCTCAAGAATGGAATATTGGTTGATTCCAGTATCTGTATACACATTTTTTGCTATCCTTCCGAAACATTTTCTATGGAGCTGTGATTCTTACAAATTATAGCAACTCGAATTACCTTTCTAAATGATATTTTTTTTTCCTTATTCTATTGATAGCTTTGAGCTCAAGACGTATTTCGGCATTTCCTGGTATTTTGGTTGCTGTCAAACTTCCATTAGAAATAGCTAAAGAGCGTCGCCCAAAACCAGGAAATCAGTCGTAGAGCATAATTTCTCAAATTACTAAAGACCCTCCTCGGATACTCTACATTTACAAGAATCAGATCAAGCCAAAACTAGGCTGGTGCTGCTCAATCCCCACTTTCCTGTCTGGAAATTGTTTGAAAGCGTTTACACAGCCTTATGGGTGATGAATTCTTCTTCTCCTTTTCTTCTTCCTTTTTCTCTTTCTTTTGTCCATCTTCTCTTCTTCTCTTTACTTCCTTTATTTCGTCTTTTCAGTCTTTTCCGTCTTCTTCTGTTTATTATTATTATTATTATGATCGTCGTTTTCTCCACCATTATCTTCTTCCTCGCTTTTTACCTCTTGATTCTATTCTTTCCTTTTTTGTCTTTTCCCTCCACTTCTCTCGACTTCCTTCTTTTTCTTATGTTTCTATTATTATTATTATTATTATTATTATTATTATTATTATTATTATTATTATTATTATTATAGTTTCTTAGTCTTCTACTCCATTATCATTGTTTTTCTTCTTCCATTTTCATTTTTGATTATCTCCCCCCTCTTCCCTCTTCTTCTTCTTCTTCTTCTTCTTCTTCTTCTTCTTCTTCTTCTTCTTCTTCTTCTTCTTCTTCTTCTTCTTCTTCTTCTTTCCTTGGATTTCTGTTGTATACACATTTTTTCAAGATATTTTTGTGTAATGTTGATAAATATATCTGTTAAAATGAGATATCAGTCTTATTTCTATTTTTGCGTAATTTAGACAACAATTTATGCATTGCACACTGTATATATATATATATATAATTTTTACTATTACTTTAAATGCTATATTTAGTGGATACAGGTCTTTGAGTAAACATCTCTGTTTTTAAGCAGTGTAACAAAAGAAAGTGGACATAACAATAAATTAGAATATATTGATATGTATGATGACCCTAGAACACAAAACAAACACAAGATTAGAAGTAGAAATATATTGTGGTTTAACCCCCATCCATATAATTCAACGGTGAAAACTAACATAGGAAAAGTATTTTTTAGACTACTAGCTCAAAATTATAATACGTTATATAAAATCTTTAATAAAAACTGTCAAATTAAGCTATAGGTTATGCTCAACGTAGCTAGTTTTATCATGTACAATATGAGAAAAATTAAGGACAAACCACGTAAGCCTCCGCTCCAAATGTAATTGTAGAAATAAGAACGCCTGCCCCCTACAGGGAAAGTGCCAGCAAGAGTTCGTCGTATACCAAGTAAAAATATACGAGGATAAATTTAGTAATACTGATGAAAATCCAAAAGTATATATAGGATCTACCCAAAATGGTTTTAAAAAGTGATATTGTAACCATCTTAGTAGTTTTAATAACGAAAAATATAAACATAACACCACATTATCTACTTACGTATGGAAAACTAAACAAGACTATAATAAAGACCCCATTTTGAAATGGGAAATATTAATGAAATTCCCCAAATATAGAGCAGGTAATAAGTTTTGTCCTCTATGTATAGAGGAAAAATTAGCCATCGCTTTGTATAAAGAACCAAATAATTTGCTAAATCTAAAATCTGAAATCTTGAGTAAGTGTAGGCATATGGTTGCTAGAATAGTTTTTTTTTATTGAATAAATATGTATTAACCCCTCCCGTTGTTGAGTTACTGTTTTTTTGGTCACATGGTCATGTTTTGATGTTGTGGGCTATTTATAATCTGTTCTAATGTTACCACTTTGGCCGGCGTACCCTGACAATCCGCGTTCGTGAAACCTAGGTAGGTTCGTTAGTTATATATGTTAAAAGTAACATCACACAGATTTATTTATACTGACCAGCAAAAAAAAGCCTTGGTGTCTATTTTACCTGGACCAGCAAAATAGGAATATATATATATATATATATATATATATATATATATATATATATATATATATATATATATATATAATTATTTATTTAAAATTTATAACATAAATATGTTATGAAATCACTACAAAAATAGCCATTTTGTTTCAGCACCTTCGGTGTCTTATCAAGTGATGATGTTGAATGTAGAATAAAGGGTTTTAAATGTTTCAAATTAATTAACGATCCTTCGCAAGGCGAAACGCTGTTACATAAGGTGGAATGACCAATCAAAATACAAGTATGCGAGAATTCAAAAAACTTGACAACGAAGTAAGTTTATAATAGCTAGAAAGTTTTAAGTTGGGGTTATACTAAAATAGAATTTATTCTAACTAATAAGTATAAAATTATATGATAAAATTTGATATTAAAATTAAAAGTAAAAAATAACCAATTTTAAAATCTAAATTAAGTTTAAAATTATAAAATTTCTTTCCCTATTTTTCTTTCTCTGTTCTATATTCCTATACAAAATGGCTATTTTTGTAGTGATTTTATAACATATATATATATATATCATGTATAGCCAGGTTGACAGTGAATAAAAGACTGTTGGACGTCCGTGGCTCTGGTATAAAGACAACCTAAAGAGCAGAGTAACCTCTCAGCTATTAATGTGCCTCATACTAACTTTGAGCGAGTTGCCTTGGATTGAAGTAACTGGAGATATTTGTGCCATAGTGACAAAGACTGACAAGCAGTTTTGAAATCAGTCGAATTGACCGTCTAAGAGACGAGAGACAACGGCGAAAAACGTCTGAAAATATTCCTGTGGCTATGACCCGAGAGCATTGCTGCTGCACTCTATGTGGTCTTGTATGCATTTCATTAGCGAGACTGAAGTGTCACATACGACACAAACATGTCGATTGTCAGATGCTCATACGCCGAAATTGAAGGGAGTGTCCATCAAATATATAAAAAAGAAAGAGAAAAGACTAATGAGCGAGTGTTAAGTGAAAAAAAAAAATGAAGAAAAGAACAAATGATCAAGACATCGTTACACGTACTCAATTCCGAGCAGACGGGCGCATGCGCGCGAACGCACACTCGAACATAAAATATATGGAAAAAAAACTTACACCAATGACAAGTATATAAAAAAAGAAAAAATCGAAAAATATAAGCAGTAAATTGTTGATACCCCCTAAAGAGTGAATGGACAGGTCCGCCTAAAAAATCTGGAATCAGAATACTGAAAGTAACATTAATCAGCTAAGTGACAAACTTTTACTCATATTAATCCTATGAAACAGTACTGTCTGTGAATGACATATATATATATATATATATATATATATATGTGTGTGTGTGTGTGTGTGTATATGTATGCAGGTGTGCAGAAAAATAGGAAAGAACACGTTACGTAGATAATCCGGTGTTCCTTAGTATTTTGCTTTTATTTTCAAAAAGACAGTGCTCCATACAGAAGTAGAGCTTATATCATATTTTTTGTTTTTAAAAATATGATTCCTTCGCTACATAAGAGTTCTCATGTTTCAAAAGCGAGAGCCGAGACCCCTAACATAATTTTTGAAGTTATGTAGAGTTAAGGTGCCTGGAACCAAATTCTCACTTGACAAGGAAGCGGGTCCAGGCACCTTTACTCTACATAACTTCAAAAATTATGTTAGGGGTCTCGGCTCTCGCTTTTGAAACATGAGAACTCTTATGTGGCGAAGGAATCATATTTTTAAAAACAAAAAATATTATAATTTATATATTAGTGTGTGTGCATATATATATATCCCGCTATTTACCCATAGTTGGAGGGAGAAGAAGAGGATTCACACCTTTCCCAACGGTATTAGCACGTAAGTGAATGTAATTGATTCGACTGGAATTCGAACTCGGCTCTCCGATTCCTCAATCCAAGCCGTTATCCATTACTCCACCGTGCCTCCTACAAATAGCAGGACAGACTGGGTTCTATAGCCTTGGATGGCAACTGGTCTAGGAGAAGGACAACTCTGAATTCAAAACCTGCGGAGGGTCGTTTGGGGACCTTGTGGCATCCGTTGCACCAGGTCCCTGTATTCGTCCCTCCAAAAAGTGTGGATGGCCCTGCACAAGGCCTTCACCACTATAATCAAATCCTGTGCGGGTGTCGGGCTTTCAGTTTTGAGTTCGACGGGAGAGTCCATCATATATATATATCTGTGTGTGTGTGTGCATTTATATATATATATATATATTTAATATTTAATATAAAATTGATAAACCTGATTCATATGTACATAAAGGTCGGTAGGATGGGGCACATGGTCGGTTTAACGTGGGCTACCCATAGGCATACATGTTTGTAGAAAATATTCGTTTTCCAATAGGAATCGAACCTGTATTCCTATAAGGAAACCGTCATTTGACCTGACATGCTCTACTATTCAGCTACAGAGAAGCGTCTGATTAGCTAAGTTATATATATATATATATATATATATATATATATATATATATATATATATATATATATATATATATATATATATATATATATATATATATATATATATATATTAATTCTATTGTTTACAAATATAATTGTAGTTGCGGTGCTGACTACATAGGGAGAACTACTCAACGTCTGGACGTGAGAATTAAACAGCATATTCCCACCAAGATCAGGAATCACACAATATCTTTGCATGGACATCTCACAAATATCTATGGTTCCGCCATATGTGAGCACCTCTTAAATACCTGAGGGTTGGCAGCTAATTTTAGTGCTGAATGGTTCACTGTTCTGTCCCGGTCACACTCTTTACTTCATCTCAAGGTGCTATCGGGTCCCGCAAGCCTTCCCCGTATAAACAGCGTGAATGTTTGTTGGGGCTCGCTATTATTTGTCTCTAGCTCCTATATATATATATATATATATATATATATATATATATATATATATATATATATCGCACATACAGTTCTGGTGTTCATAAAACAGTGCTCGATGTTATATAACAAAGCTATTAAGTATATATTAATAAATATATATATATTATCCTTCAACGCTAATTCTGCGGGAAAATACCTATATTTATTAATATATAATAATATATATATATATATATATATATATGTGGGTGTGTGTGCCTGTATATATATATATATATATATATATATATATATATATAAGTGATCTTAGATGCTAGATGCTGGTTGTTGGTTATTGGAATTTATTCTGTATACACCAATCCTATGCTTATATATATATATATATATATATATATATATTTGAAGAAATATAGTCTTAAGATGTGCTATATTTATGTGATAAAGTGCTCAATATCAGAGATAGAGCGTGTGTAAATTGACGATTGCGTCTAGCATGAAACAGACTGTCGCCTCTAAGTGTTGACTTTTATGTTCACTTTTATATTTACACACGCTCTATCTCTGATATTCAGCACTTTATCTCATAAATATAGCACATCTTAAGACTATATTTCTTCATATATATATATATATATATATATATATATATCCATGTGTGTGTGTATATCATTCGCAGACAGTACTGTTTCGCTGTATCACAGCTCCTCAGTGCGACTAGACATCCGAATACTTCTAGCCCGGATAAAAACCCAACCGATCAGTCAGTTTCTACCACTGAGCTATCTTCATTCGACAGAGAGAAACAACTAAATCTAGCGTATTGTTTTTACGAATGTAAACAAATGCCGATCAGCTGGAGTGCTCCAATTCATTTTACTGAAGAGCTTTGCATTGAAGCAGGTGGCTGTTGTTTATAGAATTAGCTTATCATTCACCAGTGCTCAATTGAAATATATTTTCAAGAGCTAAATTATGTCGTCCGCAGACAGTACTGTTTCGCTGTATCGCAGCTTCTGAGTGCGACTAGACATCCGAATACTTCAAGCCCGGATCGAAACCCAAACGATCAGTCAGAGTCTCTACCACTGAGCTATCTTCATTCGACAGAGAGAAACAACTAAATATTCTTAATATAAAATTGGTAAACCTGACTCATATGTACATAACGGTCGGTATTTGCCGACCTCCCCACAGTGGTAGGCATACATGTGAACAAAGGACAAAAATTGCCCAGCCCACACTGTCAAGGTGTTATTGGGATGCACCGACACTCCCTCTTTAGTGCAATGAGGAATGTATAGTCGCAGAGTTTTCCATGCATAAAGGTCATCTTTTACGAGAATATGTTATCAGCAAAAAAAATAGATTCATCCTTCTTGGCTTGACATTTCTTTAGACAGTAGCAATAGAGTTAAAAACAGTTCCCCAGTCCCAATGGGCCTCATTATTGCAATTCTCCCCGGCTTCCGATTCCTCTGAGCAAATTGTAATGAACTTACATCAAAAGTAACAAGGCAAAGAATAAGAAAGAATTTCATATAAACAGAGCAAACGACAGCAGGCAAGTTAAATTCAGCGACTTATTTTGTTTGACTTGGCAAGTTGAACGATGACGTTACAACTCGTGAAAATGGTTGATTGCTTGCTGACCGTCTTTGCGGCTCTTGATTATTTGATTTATTGAAGAGTAAAAGCGTTTGGTGTTTGATGTTGGTGTCTGTCTGCTTCAGACAAACGAGGAGGGCACTCGGGGCCAACCAAGGGAAACAACAAATAAAGGCTTATTTGAAAATCATTTGCCGAGAGTGGATATATTTTCTGTTGACGACCGTCCCGAAAGAGGTGTTCTACTTAATTCGCTCGGGATGGGGAATAAAATAGGAAAAGAAAGAAAGAAAGAAAGAAAGAAAGGAAGAAAGAAAAAGAAAAAAAGATAGAAAGAAAGAAAAAAGAAAGAAAGAAAAAAGAAAGAAGTAAAGAAAAAAGAAGTAAAGAAAAAAGAAAGAAAGAAAAAAGAAAGAAAGAAAAAAGAAAGAAAGAAAGATAAGAATGCTAGCAAGTAAGAAAGAACAAAGAAAGAAAGAAGAAAAAAGAAAGAAGGAAAGAAAGAAAAAGAAAGAAAAGAAAGAAAGAAAAGAATGCTAGCAAGAAAGAAAGAAAAAAGAAAGAAAAGAAAGAATAACAGATAGAAAAAAAGAAAGAAAGCTAGCAAGAAAGAAAGAAAGAAAGAAAGAAAAAGAAAGAAAGAAAGAAAAAAGAAAGAAAGAAAGCTAGCAAGAAAGAAAGAAGCAAGGAAAAAAGAAAGAAAGAAAAGAAAGCTAGAAAGAAAAAAGATAGAAAGAAAGAAAAAGAAAGAAAGAAAGAAAATAATAAATTGCTTCGTAGAAAAAAAACGCCAAAAAACGGAGAAATAAAAATTAAACTAAAAGTAAAGAATAAAAGTAATTAAAGATAAAAATAAAATAAAACGAAAAATAAAAAAATAAAATTTAAATAAAAACAAAAAAGACAATAAAAACTGGGAAATTAATGTAATTTAAAAACAAAAAATGTTAAAACGAGAAAAGGTCTAAAAATGGAAAATTTTAATTAAAAGTAAAGGAAAATACAAGAATATCTGTCTATATTTCTGAAATGAGGTATTGTAATTATATACACTATATACATTGTTCGGACTATAGTCCCATTCTTTATTCTCATATTCACGACCTTTCATCCGTTGTACGCTCTGACTTTCTTCAGATAATATTCTTTTGACTTTCAAACCGAATCCTTTAATTCGTCCACCGGGGTAGATCGTTCTAGTTCCACGTGCCATACCTTTTCTGGATATTTCAGTTTCAGTTATTTCCCTTTAGTAACTCAACTCCCCAAGTTTTTGTTCACCTCTGCTGTGGAAAGGTATTGAACTCGCAATTCTTTGGTTCAAGTCACTGGATTACTTCAACAAACTGAGTCTTGTGAAATTAGAATAAACGTTTCACATTAAAACATCGACATGATAATCAAGGCGATTGAAGTCTGGGGAATTAGGTGGCCTGATATAAGGGTTGATGTGGTTGCAGAAATTGTCTGCATGGTGCAGATTCCTGTTTCCAGATATAGGGTCTTCAAGCAGCCATCCTCTTGACCAAGAGACACTTGGCATAGGCCTCCGTGTGGAATCTGAGGGCCTCTAGGAAGATGAATGGAGGCATAACATCGACAATACTAGCGACCACTCCCAAAGTTTTCGTAATCACCATTAGACTCATCCAACTCTTTCCGGATCCTCTGCAATGTCCTCAGATGGACACCTAAAAAATCTGAAATGTTCGTTTTGGTGCTTCCGGCGTAAATACTAAGCAGGGCAGCATGTCGTTTCCAAATTTCTGGCGGAATCAATTGGTGCTCTTTTTCTCACAGACGGTGCCCAACTGACCCTACTATACTATGCAGTCGACAAAATAAAAAATAAGCCACGCACATGCGCGAAATTAAAAATATATAATGGCGACAATTTACCCATCGCACTCAGTATCTTGAAGAAGCCAGAGATAGCAGGCAAAACATGTCCTTTAATTTTTCCACATTGTCGCATCATCTTTGTTTCGGATGCGATTATATATCCTACTCCCCCATATATATATATATATATATATATATATATATATATATATATATATATATATGATAGAAATTAGGAGGATTTGAGATAATTATAATTAAGTAATTCATCGAGTCAAGAAGAATACTCAACAGTTTCGTCCTACATTTGGGAGTCATCAGCAGTGCTCATCCGCTACCGAGAATTGAAACCCTGACAGTTACGTTATCAGGCAAACGTCATACCAACTGTTCCAACGGGCCTCGGCGACGAAGAGGTAGCGAATATATAGGACGAAATGTTTATTGTTAAAATACTTTGGAACGGATCAAAAACAAACAACGCGCATGCGCAAAATTAAAAATATAAAATTGACCCATTGAACCCTTCATGTTCAAATCCAATCTCTGCAAATGTCTCTATTAACCAACCTCCCCATAAGGCAAGATGTGGTACAAGGCCAGTTTCTAAAGTGGGCGCGTTCCGAGCAAAAATTGCCCGTAGACCCCGTATACAGGCGGTCGGGTTTGTCTAACTCCCCAAACAAGACTCTACCCTTCGACATAGACTTGTCTGGGTTCCTCTCCGCCCGGAGGCAGAGTGTTCGACAAGAGAGGAAATGGAAGAGAAAGCCTTCTTCCTTCTGTTGGTCAATCCCTGGGAATGTCTGCTTAAATTTCATCCTCCGCGAATTTATAAAGAATTCTGGGGCATGGTATTCGCATGCTGGGGTTTCCTTTTAGTTAATAAAAATAGACAATTCTTGGTCTAGTCTACATATTTTTTTTCCTTTTTACTTTTAGTCAGTAGGTTATAACCACATATGACTATATCCCGTTTGAAAACTGGTTCTTTTTTTTACTTTCTTATAATTACTTTACTTCGTTATTGCCTTATTTCCTTGTCTTGTATTACATTGTCCATTTCTTGTATTCTTTCGCTCTGTTCTTGTTTTTATTATTGCTGTTATTGAGAATTTTGTCAACTCCTCTTAAAAATGCCCGTTTATTCAATAATTATTAAGACACAACTTTGAAAAAATAGACGGTTATATTCCGTCCTCTTTAGATACCATAAATGCCCGAAATGGCGTGCGCCATGTAACCAAATGTATGGGATGAACATCTTGCAAGTGATGCTGACAGAAACACCTCCGACTACACTGATGAAGAAAATTCAATGAAGCAATCGATTCCACTGTCATAGAGATACCGCGGTATAAGCCAGTGGTTCCCAAACGATTTGGGGCCATGCAATTGATATTTAGCCATTTCTTCTCGCTTTCCTTCACTACATTTTGTAGGAGTTCTTTTAGATTCCTTTCTCTGTCTGTTATCAGCACTGTGTCATCTGCATCATCTGCATACCTTATGTTGTTAAGATTGTGGCCTCCGATAATGAATCCTGGTAGGATTTATCCGTAGATAATATTATCAATTACAACCAACGCCAGCACCTGTCGTTCAAACAAATATTTACCTTGCATTTTGCTACGTAGATGCGCGAGCTGCAGAGCAGTTATGAACGCGGTAAGTGGATTCGGCGTGAAGGGTTCAAATTCTGACAACGTCTATTTCGTTCACTTCGAAGTAACGTGTTTGGAAAAGGTATAAATCCATTTTCCTGACAAACTATAGGTTGGATAGCAGTGCATGCCAGGGACTCTTGCCTTGACCAGAAACTAGGGAAATAGGGAGAAAAAAATGAATCCCCCCCCTACACCCGTGAAGTCATCGTACCGACCAGACAAGTTGGCAAATCAACCAACGTAGAGGGCGAGTTAATCAACGTAAAATGCAACATCAGGCTAGTTTCTCTGAGACAAGTGATTCCCAAAGTGGGAAGCCACAGGTTGGCAGTGGCACATCTGAGCCATGGCATACACCACACACACACACACATTGTAGCTGATATGTGTCTTGCCTTCACGTTACAGTGTACCCCATTATATTCTAATGGAGAATTTGACATGCAGTACTAACACCCCAAAAAATCCAATCAAATATTGACTATACATTGGTGGCGTTAGTTTTGCGTTTTGCGGGAGCAGCAACCCCAAACGGTTTAGAAAACATTGCCGTAGATACACAGACTGCAGCACAAACGATCCTAATGGGTTCCAGTCTAGAAGGAAAGACAAGTCAAAACCTCGTAAATAATAGGGCAGACGTCGCTCTCAGCTTTGACAGGGTTGCCGAACTAGAAGAAAGTGTGGAGAAGTGCCAGGTGTTCCTAGCAATATCTGTCGGAAACTTCGGAAATAAATGTCATGGTGACCTATCTACATTAGAATGGAATCTTCCTCTTTCATAAATACTAACCTGCGAGACTTCCTAAGGAGGTAGTTGGGACACAGTGTAACCTGATAGTTCGGACAGAGACTTCGTCTGCTGAATAATAACACTTTTATTTTGTATATATGTTCTGTTATTTCAATACACTTGTCCAACCAACCTTTTTCTTTCCGTGTCTTTCTTTCTGGCCCCTAACAGGCCACAACAATAAACAAACACAATCAAAGGTAATAACAAATAACGTATGTTTATTTATTTGCTTTCGATTGGAGTGAGGCCCCTGTTATTCGGGTGGGAGAAAGTCCGTTCGGCTCGGTAGTTGAAAGTTTACAAGTTGGACTTTGGTAGCTGTCGAGAATGAGTTTACTTTGGAAACTCGTGGTGGACGTCAATCTGCAATTTTCTCGATCCTCAGGAAGGCGGAAAATGTCTTAAGCAGACGACCGCTTAAGTTTTTCACGCGGCATGCTGGACTGGTTTCTCTGGCAGTCCCTTCTCTCCTTTTGCCACTTGTCTGTTTATATCCCTTAAGAGAGGGATCCAGAAAACTGGTGCAAATCTTCGTTTCGTCTAACATCAAAAGTCTTTTTTTTTTTTTGGTTTTTCCTTTTGATTGACCAAAATTATTTTATTTCCCAGCGTTCCATTCTTTATCATTTTTTTTTTATTATAGTTATACGTGAAGTCTCTCTTATTTTGGTAGATTTCTAGTCACAATAATTAGACCCTGGTCCAAAAAGATTCCGTCGTTTTGCAGCTGTGTTAAGTTATTTCATCTTGTTTTTTCTATTTGAAGGTTGACTTCTCATTGGTTGAGACAGATAGAAAGAAGGGCAGAAAGAAGAGATATAAAAAAGAGATACGGATTTTAAATGAAAGCAAATGCCTTATTTTAATTTTAATTCTTCATATATATATATATATATATATATATATATATATAGGTTAATGGTCAGAGTTGAATCAGAACAGGAAGCAGTAGTATTAAAATGTGATCAATATACGTGAGGAAAAATATAAGTAAAAATAAAAATAATATGTAGAGCTTTTAACTTCAAATATCAGGAATGTCAATTAAAATACGCGACCATAGGTTCGACCTGACAGTCTCTTCGGGCGATACTTTTAAAATAACCTCTTTAACGCTTTATTTTAAAAAAACCCACAAAGAACGCTGCAGAATTATCTTTCAAAAAATAACAGGCTCATGATGATGGAAAGGCAGAACAATAATGGTCACATTAAAGCATATACAGGCTGCACGAAAGGCCCTTTGAAGCGCAGATGGTACAATCACAGATCGTCTTTTAAGCTATCAAACCTTAGATACTCGACCAAACTTGCCAACACATGTGGAATTTAAAAGAAAAAATAACAGTGATCCAGTCTTAAGGTGGAAAATTTTGTAAAAAAGGTAAAAATATAACAGTTATACGTGCACTTACAAACTATGCTAATATGAGAAATTAGCAATTTTGGCATACCTGGATCTAGAAAAAAATCTTTTAAACAACAAATCCGAAATTTCAAGCCCTTGCCCTCATATAAAAAAAAAAATTAAATGAATATGAAACCGGTTAAAAAAATCTAATTTAAAAACCCAACTGTTACACTTTAGAGACGCTAGCATCCCACCCTCTATAACAATTAAGGTACATACCTTTTTTCCTTCTTTACTGTATAGATCTACAATACACTTGCGTTCTCGTTACTTTTCATTCTTTTTTTTTTTATTCAACCTTTGTTTCTCCTTCCTTTCCATCGCACTTAATGCCCTGCCTTTCAATTATTATGAGCCTGTTTTTTTTTGTTTTTTTTTAAGGTATTTCTGTAAGGTTCTTTGTAGTTTTTTTTTAAATAAAGCGTTAAAGTGGTCATTTTAAAAGTATCGCCCGAAGTGACCGTTAAGTCGAAAGTATGGTCGCCTATTTTGACTGACCGCCTGATTTTTAATATATATATATATATATATATATATATATATATATATATAAAGAGAGAGAGAGAGATATTTAGGCATGAACAGAGGCATATATATATATATATATGTGTGTGTGTGTGTGTATATATATATATATATATATATATATATATATATATAGAGAGAGAGAGAGAGAGAGATAGATAGATATGAACAGAGACTAAGATAGATAGATAGATATGAACAGAAAACTAAGATAGATAGATAGATAGATAGATAGATATAAGCAGACTGAGATAGATAGATAGATAGATAGATAGATAGATGTGAACAGAGACTGTGATAGATAGATAGATAAATATAGAACAAAGACTTAGATATATATGAGCAGAAACTGAGATAGATAGATAGATAGATAGATATGAAGTGGCTGCAATAGGTAGATATATAGATAGAAATAGTGTATGTGCATATTAAATCTTTTATTCTTTCTTTTCTTCCCACTAACTGACAGATCTTTCAGTTTTCTTGAGTTCCATTTTTAACAGCAATCGACAAGCATGTATTGATTTTAGCATCCAAGTCAAAAGTGTATCCACACCCCCATTTTCACCATTCCATGTCATGCGGCGCCAATGTCCTGCAGTTCGCTACTAGTCAGTATTCGCTTTTTTTCAGAATTCACAGTCTTACACTTCATAGCAATGCCTAAAGCACTACGGCCAGTAAAATTTTCAAGTCGTTTAAATGGCAGAATTGTTGGCTAGTCCCATGGAGGACTAGTTTTTATATAAATTCCTTTAGATCATCTTTGATGTGCCATGTCCCTTCAGAGCGTAGGCGATCATGGCTCTCCGCCTCCTCCAGTCCCTTGTAGCTTCAATAAATGCTGTCTTTTTGTTATATCTCGCAGATTATGTTGTACCACCCACTTGCTTAAGCCCGTTAAATGTCACGCGTTGCAGGTTCGATCTTGATTAACTTGCGTAATCGCACGTGAACCGGTTTTTCAACGTGATACGGCCATAAGCGTAAGACTGGGATAGATATGGAGAGTGAGATAGACATTGCATATACATATTTGCACCAACTGCACGAGGAAGATGTACATCAGGACAAAAGACAACACCAATCTCAGTCCTCCGTAAAATCATAGCACAGACTGGATTGTTCTGCCTTGTTAGGAAAACACCTCTCGGAGAAGGATAATTCTCTAGTCAAACTAACCTCAAGACGAGTGGGCTCTATGCGCCTATCGTGCCACAGACGCTTTTCCTGCGCCTACAGCTCCCTTTCAAGTGGCAACCCAAGGACTTTAACGGGTTACAGATTCTATAATATGATCTCTAATATTAATGTTGACACTACTTCAGCATTGGGAACGATTGGTTAATCCCTTAAGTCAACCGATCATATATAATAGTGTCCGTCTATATTTCTGGGATGAGGTATTATGTACATTATTTACATTATTCGGTGTTGTTATCTTTGTCGCCATATTTATTAGAACATTTAGGCCGTTGTACACTCCGGCCTTCTTCAGTCTACCCCAGTGAGCTAAATAAAGGGTTCAGTTCGACATTCCAACCACCTGAAGAAGGCCGGAGCGTACAACGGCCGAAACGTTGTAATAAATATGGCGACAAAGATGAGGACAATAGTTCGAATAATGTAAATAATATACATAATGGAGTCCGTTTAGCTTTCCGGTAGATAATCTCTGAATTCACACACCCCTAAATAGTAAATAGACTAGTCTTTATTAAGCTTGTTAGAGCAACTATTTTATAAAGACATCTTTTAATTCAAATTTTGATAAATAATAGGGCAAACTAGCCGCTTTAACCTTGGTGGGGGCAACCAGTCTACAACAATACTGAATTTAAATCCAACTTGAAAAGGGTAAGTTTCGTTTTGCCGTTAAAAAATTTAATACTATATCTGTCTATATTTCTGAGATGAGGTATTGTAATAATTTGCATTTATTTACATTGTTCGGACTGTCGTCAACTTTATTGCCATGTTCACAACGTTTTGGCCATGCCTTTTCCGGATTTTTCAGTTATCTCACATCCGGAAGATGCATGGCACGTGGAACTAGAATAATCTACCCCCGTTGTACGAAATAGAAGGTTCAGTTCGAAATTCCAATCACCGGAAGAAGGCAAGAGCGTACAACGGTCGAAACGTCGTGAACATGACAATAAAGATGAGGACAACAGTCCGAACAATGTAAATAATATAAAATTAATGCTATGGATGGCCGTACGTGTAGTGATATTATGAGAGTAATTGTTAAGGTGCTCTTCAAGATGATCGCTATCGTGAGGCTTAATGATGAAGATCTTATGGCGCCAATATTTGAAGGGAAGCCAACTTGCCTGTTTACCTTGAAAATCGGCACTTGGTATCCCGATTTTTATTTAGGTTCAAATACGAGTGTGGTTCGATATATTCAGCTCCCCCTGCCACCAAGTATCGTTTATCGATATTTTCTAAGCCTAGCTTCACCGGTTATGGTACAATCACCGAAGTTAGGCAACGTCAATCCTGCTCATTACCTAGACGAGTGAACGCTTTGGAATACCGGGTGCTGTAAGCTTGGATGCGCGGGTGGTGAAATGGAAAATGGTTCGAAATTGTTCCGAATTGCCGAGTTCCAATTCCAGTTGGGTTCGTTATATTCACTTACGGGCAAATACCCTTTCGAAAGAAACGAATCCACCTATTCACCGTTCAGCTATCGATTAATTAGTAGGACTTACCTGTATCAGTAAATCATTATTATCTCTAAAAAGATTCTTACAATCTTAAAATATTTTCTGGCAAAAGGATGATAAACCGTAAAAAATGAAAAAAAAATCCACCTCTTCTCCAGCCAGCTATGCGTTAATTAGTAAGACATGAATCATTAAAACCATTACTATCTAAAAAAACCAAAAAAAAACATAAAAGAAATAAATAAAATTCTGTACAAAATATTTAGTTTTCGGCATTAAAGAACCCATAAAGGTGTTGATATGCCGCTAAACAAAAACAACCAAGTCAAGCGTTCCTTAGTAAATTGGTGTGAATAAGACGTAATCATTTTCTATTCTTCTCCTTTTATGTGCCGTATCCCTTCAGAACGTAGGCGCAAGGCCCTCCACATCTTCCTGTTCTTTGTAACTCTTAATAAGTTTTGTCTTTTTGTTATTTCTCCCTAAACCCTGACCTACCATCCATTTATTCACGCTGATCAAGTATGTTACGCATTGCTTACCCCTGTCAGTCTTTCCCTTGATCTGTCCTGTGAGTATCGGGTTTTCCAAGCCCTCTTTTTTCATTGCGTGTCCCAGAAATTTTAACTGCCTCTTCCTGATGTTAAATATAAGTTTCCTTTTCGTTTCAACTTTCTCTAAAACATCGTCGTTGCGCGCATGTTCGGTCCATAGTATTCTCAGTATCCTTCTGTAGAACCATATTTCTGTTACTTCGACTGTCTTCTTCATCTTCGAGGAGATTGTTCAACAATTGCTGCCATACAGGGTGGGGGACAGATATTACGTATATAATTCAGTTCTTTTTTTTTCTTTGTTGCTAACGAAATTTTCCTGTCTCTTGATACTCTGCTTAGCTTTTGGAATGCATCTTTGGCCATTCCAGTACGTCTTCGGATCTCAGTGTCGCACTTTCCGTCCCCTGTTAGAACAATTCGCAGATATTTAAATTTCTTTACATGCTCGATTTTAGTATCTCCGACCAGTAATTTGTATTTTAGGCTCGTCTTTTTACTGATGACCATGCATTCTGTCGTCTTGTAGTTTAAAATAGGATTAAATACCCACTTTTGAAAGCAGCAAACACCACTCTATTCAGTTTATATACGAGTCTACGTGTTTATGCGCGCAGTCACGGATTCCTATTACATTGAAGCATAGATAAGCGTATATACACTTGTACTTCTATGAGTCCAAAAATAAAAGAAAAAAAATAGACGGTATATCATGTTAGACGAGTAGGCGTTCGCATGTACGAACGGCTTTTTGCGCATGCTTTTCGCCGGGTTTTATTGACAATAGATGTATTTCAGTTATTTTTTGTTTTAAATTTCACGTTGCTTCGTGTTCTCTAAAACTATTGCATGGATTTTATTCAACAGTTAATTTTCTATGGGAATTTAAATGTCAGAGCCATCATTGGAAAAAGAAGAGCAAAATTCAGACAAAAATAACAAGCTATTGATATGAAGGCATAAATGTTGCTAGCCAGGGAGAGTATCTTACTTGTTTTTAATAATTTCACCCCTAGGAAAGCAATAAGGCCACTAAGGCACAAGAGGTTAATGGGCGTGAGAGAATACGAGAAAAATAAAAAAAAAACATTATTAAAGAGAAAGATCAATGAAAGGAAACGTAAGTAAGAACAGTTCTAGAGGAAAACAACATTTCCCTATTGAGCTTAGGATGATTTTTTCTTTTTTTCTTTTTCTTTTTACTTTCATTCCTTCTCTCTTTCTTTCTGTCACAGTCTGTTCATTATCTATCTCAATCTGTTCATACCTATCTATCTATCTATCTATCTATCTATCTATCTACTGGCATTATTTAATACCGATTATGCGATTTATGTCTGAATTTCTTGTATGAGGAGACATGATTATTTACAACCAGACTAATGTCCTCATCTTTGTTCTATCTATCAATCTAATCTAATCTATCTATCTATCTATCTATCTATCTATCTATCTATCTATCTATCTATCTATCTATCTCAGTCTGTTCATATCCATCTATCTATCTATCTATCTATCTATCTATCTATCTATCTATCTATCTATCTTAGTCTGTTCATATCTATCTATCTATCTAGCTATCTATCTATCTATCTTAGTCTGTTCATATCTATCTATCTATCTATCTATCTATCTATCTATCTATCTATCTATCTATCTTAGTCTGTTCATATCTATCTATCTATCTATCTATCTATCTATCTATCTATCTATCTATCTATCTATCTATCTTAGTCTGTTCATATCTATCTATCTATCTATCTATCTATCTATCTATCTTAGTCTGTTCATATCTATCTATCTATCTATCTATCTATCTATCTATCTATCTATCTATCTATCTATCTATCTATCTATCTATCTATCTTAGTCTGTTCATATCTATCTATCTATCTATCTATCTATCTATCTATCTATCTAACTATCTATCTAACTATCTATCTTAGTCTGTTCATATCTATCTATCTATCTATCTATCTATCTATCTATCTTAGTTACTTATCTACCTATCTATCATATTCTATTCATCTATTTCTAGCTATATAACGATCTGTGTCTACACATTTTCTTTTGTTCTTATCTATCTATCTATCTATCTATCTATCTATCTATCTATCTATCTATCTATCTATCTCTCTCTCTCTTCTCTCTCTCTCTCTCTCTCTATATATATATATATATACATATATATATCTTAGTATTTTATCTATCTATCTATCTATCTACCTATCTATCTGTTTATTCTTATTTTTTAATAATGTTCACCCAATACAAGGTCCAAGGGCCACTCAAGTTAGAGGATTACTGTGTGGAGTTGTATTAGCGAAATAAAGGGCAAGAAGTGAAATTCTCGAGGCTTTGCAGGAAAGATAACTGGTACATCTAGACTTGAAGATGTCAAGATTTAATTAGTGAATAAAATTTCAAAGTTCAAGCGGAGACATTAGGAGTAAAGAGTTGAAGTAGATTTTATATGGGAGCGGAAACCCAACCCTAATCAAGAAACAAGGGGAAAGCATCTACTCCTTTTCAAAAGACAGGTGAGGGTGTGAACCGGATCATGGGCGAACCTGTCTACACCTATTAAACCTATCTATTTATCTTAGCCAGTTACTTATCTATCTTTTTCTATTCATCTCTTTCTAGCTATATAACGAGCTGAGTCAAAACATTTTCTTATTTTGTTCTTATCTGACTATCTATCTATCTATCTATCTATCTATCTATCTATCTATCTATCTACTGATTAAAATAGTAGCGAGGTATATTCTTGCGTTTGCAAAATCTTCCTCATGCAATTAGTGCAAATATGTATATGCAATGTCTATCTCACTCTGCATATCTATCCCAGTCTTACGCTTACGGCCGTATCACGTTGAAAAACCGGTTCACGTGCGATTACGCAAGTTAATCAAGATCGAACATGCAACACGTGACATTTAACGGGCTTAAGCAAGTGGATGGTACAACATAATCTGCGAGAAATAACAAAAAGACAGCATTTATTGAAGCTACAAGGGACTGGAGGAGGTGGAGAGCCACGATCGCCTACGCTCTGAAGGGACATGGCACATCAAAGATGATCTAAAGGAATTTATATAAAACTAGTCCTCCATGGGACTATCCAACAATTCTGCCATTTAAACGACTTGAAAATTTTACTAGCCGTAGTGCTTTAGGCATTGCTATGAAGTGTAAGACTGTGAATTCTGAAAAAAAGCGAATACTGACTAGTAGCGAACTGCAGGACATTGGCGCCGCATGACATGGAATGGTGAAAATGGGGGTGTGGATACACTTTTGACTTGGATGCTAAAATCAACACATGCTTGTCGATTGCTGTTAAAAATGGAACTCAAGAAAACTGAAAGATCTGTCAGTTAGTCGGAAGAAAAGAAAGAATAAAAGATTTAATATGCACATACACTATTCCTATCTATATATCTACCTATTGCAGCCACTTCATATCTATCTATCTATCTATCTATCTATCTATCTCAGTTTCTGCTCATATATATCTAAGTCTTTGTTCTATATTTATCTATCTATCTATCACAGTCTCTGTTCATATCTATCTATCTATCTATCTATCTATCTCAGTCTGCTTATATCTATCTATCTATCTATCTATCCATCTTAGTTTTCTGTTCATATCTATCTATCTATCTATCTATCTATCTATCTATCTATCTATCTATCTATATATATATATATATATATATATATATATATACACACACACACATATATATGTCTCTGTTCATGCCTAAATCTCTCTCTCTTTATATATATATATATATATATATATATATATATATATATATATATATATATATATATATATATATATTATAAATTAACTGACTTATAATATGGTTTTTCGCTACAAAGTAATAACCATTTTTCAAAAATGGAAGCTAAAAGCTTCGAATTTAATTTTGTAATTAAATTAAAAACATTAGTTCCATTTGTTCCTCAAGCGAATTTTGGAGTAACTTATTTTTTAAATTTACTGAGTTTTTTTAAAGGGACAGAAAAAAAATCATAATTCACTGTGTCCAAGTATACAGAGAAATCCAATCATTCACGTCCATTGATGCATAGAAACCATCTTACCTGTGCCTGTCCGTGTGGCAAACAAAGTTAATATGCCAACCAGTCACGAACGGCAACGGCTACCCTGTATTGCCTTCATCCAGCAATAAAATAGCTTTACTTTTCTTTTCAACGCATCCAATACAAATTATTTCATCGATCTAGCTTGGAATCACCATATTATATCTATTAGTTATATAAAAGAAATTATTGAGCACACTTACGCTCCTCTTTCCAGGAAATATTAATTAATAATGATTGACCTATTATATTATTGGTAGTCATAGAGATTTGTTCTTAAAACATAAGACAAATTTTAATAGGTAATATCAAAATATTATATAGGGCTCATTGCAAAGAAAGACTCAAAATTCTAGAAACATTTGTAATACAAGGGAAGCGGCCATTATTAGATAGGTTATCTTTCTTGATAAGAGACCATATATTGAAGTGTGTATTAAAAAAAAACATGGACGTATTAATTGAGTTTAACTGTCGTTGATGGGGAAACTGAAAAAATACGTTAATAATTTTACTGCAGCCAAATGCAGAAAAATTACAAACAAGAATTCGTCATTCGATGTATTATAAAAAATACATAAATATTCCCGCTTCTTTTTTTAATTCTTGTCTTACTTTGATTTTTAAATGTAATGTCGATTGTTATCGTTTGTGCTGTGGATTCTGGGATGAAATCCGGTATCAAATAATAACAAACGCTAAGAATGAATATAGGAAAATAAATGTATTAACGTAATAATACAAACTGGTAATACAGGTTAGTAGTTCCAGGAATGCGGGTTAGTAGAAAAATATATATGAAGTCTTTGGTATCGACGTATCGCTGTATGACTTCTTACTGAGTCTAAGTGCTCGTGACTGTGACTCTTGGCGCTAAGTTTCAGAATACTAGAAACACCCAGTAAAAAAAGTTTACTAAACTTTCATTATCTGTCATATTCAACGAAGCATGTTTGAAAGAAATATTGCTGTATTTATATATATATATATATATACATACATGCATATATATATATATATATATATATATATATATATATATATATATATATATATATATATATATATATGAAGAGTAATACATTTCAGATGCAACAAGGAAGGTCTTCAGTGATGCACTGTCTTCATAGCCGATTTCGGGTTTTGCATCATATCGGCTCCAACAGCAACCCCGACCTAATTCCACAAGATTCAGGCTGCCTCCTTGATAGCGTTTTGCTACGCACTTCGACATTGCAAAAAAGATAAATAAAATATGGCTAGGATTCCGACCGTTCTTATTGACATACGTCAGTCAACATCAGCCAATGAAATAAGGACTTTCCCCCCTTCCCTCCTATATAGTCTTGTATTTTGCTACATCCGGTTTTGATTTGCGCTATTTGCTGGAATTCGTAACGAGGTAAGCTGGACTCGTTCTTGGAAGGTTCAATCCAATGTTTTACATTTCATTAAATACTAATTCAATAACTTAACTCTACCACTTACATTACCCCCCGCCAAAAAAAACCCTCAATAATTCTTACTATTCTATAACAATCTTTAAGTCTAACCCTATATGAAACCGTTCATTACAAAGTTATCTTGTACTATTTATTTTAAAATTTCTTACTAGTTTTGTAACCTATCAATTAAAACAGAACAATGGCCTAATCTAAGCAAGGAAAAATAATAATAAAAAATATTTAATTACTATAAAACCTAAAAAGCTAAAGTAATATAGACTAATTTACGAAACCGTTCATTGCAAACTTGTCTCGTCGTACTATCTATTTGAGATTTCTAGAAATATATATATATATATATATATATATATATATATATATATATATATATATATATATATATATGACTGGTTGGCACATTAACTTTGTTTGCCACACGGACAGGCACAGATAATATGGTTTCTATGCATCAATTGACGTGTCTGTCTCCATTCAATTGATGAAAAGCTGAAATGAATTCTTTTATATATACATATTAATATTTTACAGTACGTTTCGCCCTGTACAAGAACCGCTGGCTACGCCAGGTAGAGGGTTACGTTAGGAGAGAGTTTGTACAGACAGGAGGGAAAGTTAAAAATGTATATATTATTTTCTTCCATACTGTCATGTGTTTCATATATATATATAATAAGAACGTATAAACATAAAAAAATGTATTAAAATACACACACACACACACACGCACCACACACACACACACACACACACACACACACATATATATATATATATCTGTCTATATTTCTGAGATGAGGTATTATGTACAGTATTTACATTAGTCGGACTATTGTCCTCATCTTTGTCGCCATATTTGTCACAACGTTTCGGCCGTTGTACGCTCCGGCCTTCTCCAGGTGGTTGGAATTTCGAACCGAACCCTTTATTTCGATCACTGGGGTAGACTGTTCTAAATTCGAAATTCCAACCACCTGAAGAAGGCCGGAGCGTACAACAGCCGAAACGTTGTGACAAATATGGCGACAAAGATGAGGACAATAGTCCGACTAATGTAAATACTGTATATATATATATATATATATATATATATATATATATATATATATATATATATATATATATTGATTTTGGAGTTGGGTATAGAAAATTCACTGTCTGTTATTAGGTGTTTGCAAACTAGACAACGAGTTTTATTACATTCAAACATAGTTGCATTCCACATCACGTGACGTCCGCGTCTAACGACGAACGCTGTAAAGTGTAAACAAACTGCCAAATACAGTAATACAGTAATTCAATTAATTTCTGGAGAAGGACCGAGGTGGTCTGAAATATTAAATATATATAAAAACATAGAAATAAATACTTTCGCAAAAAAAAACACCCAATTCTTTTTCATTTATTTTATCCGTATATTATATACATATCAAGAAAGTATACGTGGCTTCTCATTATGCTATATATATATATATATATATATATATATATATATATATATATATATATATATATATAGAGAGAGAGAGAGAGAGAGAGAGAGAGAGAGAGACGTGCCAATGACATCAGGTACATTAAGTCATTGTAATTTTTTTTTAAATTGCCAGCTTATGTGTATGTGTCGCTTAGCGTTATTAGTAGATTAAACATTGTACCTATTAGAGTCATTTCTATTCGGAACTCGTCACCTAACTGTAGGTAGGTCGTGCGGTCTGTCAGTCCAGAGGCAACTCCACATATTGAGGTCTTCTGTTAGCCCGAATAGCGAGATTGTCCCCGCCTTGCTAGACCTGTCGCGTCACCCATCTAAATATGGACCAGGCTCAAATTTTGCTTAACTGTGCCGATCGGACGCGAGGCCACTGTTTGAACGTGATATGACCGTAAGCATTATTTTAATCATGCAGAATAATGTCACTTTTTTTTGGTTTCTTCTTTTATGTCCAATTCTACAGCCAGCTTGCTTTTTATATACAGTGAGCTTTTCTTGCAAGAGCTAAAGTGCTTTTGCAATGTTTTGTAATGCCCACCTTTATTATTACATGCTTAAATACATTAAAACTTATTTTGCCGAATATACATTACTGCAATATCTCAGATATTCCTGCGTGTTTTTACGCTGTCAAATACGATGATAGAAGTGCGCCCCACTTGTCAGCTATGATTTTACATTTAATTACATGCACACAGAGATGGAATTACAATTTGTCCATAGCGAGTTACTTTCTTTGAATGTAAAGGAACTCCAAGATTTGTCATCGTTTTTTTACATGTATAGTGGCAAATAAATGATTGAAACTCTCATGGTAGATGGTAGTGGTGCCATGATTTCAAGATCATCAGTCTTCATCTATGTCTTACGAACTTCCTTTGCCCCTTTGATAGCAACAACAAAGATGAAGACAATAGTCCGAATGTAATTAGTGTATATAATGATAACTCTTCATCCCAGAAATTCAGGCGGAAATGACATCGTCAGCATTAAAAAGACAGTTAATAGATAGATAGATAGATAGATAGATAGATAGATAGATAGATAGATAGATATGAACAGTCTGCGCTAGATTGATAGCTATATAAAAATAGATAGAGAGAAAATGAATACAAATAAGAAATGAACACATAGATAGATATGAACAGAGTGTGATAAATATATATAAACAGACTGAAAGAGATAGAGAGAGTGGGGATAAGTATGAACAGACTGAGATAGATAGATAGATAGATAGATAGATAGATAGATAGATAGATAGATAGATAGATATGAACAGAGTGTGATAAATATATATAAACAGACTGAAAGAGATAGAGAGAGTGGGGATAAGTATGAACAGACTGAGATAGATAGATAGATAGATATGAACAGAGTGTGATAAATATATATAAACAGACTGAAAGACATAGAGAGAGTGAGAGAGAGTGGAATTAGCATGAACAGACTGAGATAGATAGATCGATAGATAGATAGATATGAAAAGTCTGCGCTAGATTGATAGCTATATACAAATAGATAGAAAATGAATACAAATAACAAATGAACACATAGATAGATAGATAGATAGATAGATAGATAGATACATACATATTGAGCAGACGCACATATACGCACGCACATACACACACTATATATCAGTCAAGCTATCAGTCTATCTCGGTCCTTTCACCTCTGACTGTCTGCCCGTCTATTTATTTCTGTCTCTTTGTTTATTCATTTGTCTATCTGTTCATGCCAGTTCATCTCTGTTGATGTCTCCATTCGCCCCTGTTCATGTCTATCTGTTTATATCTGCCTGTTTATGTCTGTTCATATCTATTTATGTGTGTCTGTCTGTTCATATCTCTCTATCACATCCTCTTTCTTTCTTTCTTTCTTTCTTTCTTTAGATCGCACCGCCTTCTGTTCTCCGGAATAGCCGACAATCGCATTCTTTTATCCGGCATTTCGATTCCTCAAACCCGAAATAAAACAGTCCTTCACTGTATCGTTTATTCTGAACTAAATCGTTAACTTGATTATCTTCGGCGCACTTCTGAATCATAGACATTATGTTTTCTCTTTCGGCAAACAAGGCCCGTAATCCAGTGTACAAGACTGATATACCATTCTATATTTATTTTATTTATTTATTTTTTTATCAGGTTGCTGGCTTATTGACTATTTTTGGCGTAACGCAAATCGGACCGAACATCTGGTTTCCTCGTAAATTGGTTTCTAGACAAATTCTCTTGCATATATCATAAAGGTCAGACTGCGAGCGTTCGACTTTAAGAGACCTGTCGGTCATAAGTGGCGGGGAATGACAGTTTGATAATTTGGTGACTAAGTACATCGTGCCCGATTGTCGCAGAAAGGACAAATTACGTAGTCGGGAACGCAAAAACGTACCGGTCAACATTTGCTGCTTTTTAAGCTCGAAATAGCGGATACTTCTTTCCCAAATTCTTCTTAATCGTTGTCATGTGAAAAAAAAAATGGAGCATGAAAAATATTTCAGTAAACAACGTCTTTTTTCTTTAAGTTACTAATTCGGTACCCGTCGTTTTGCTGACGGCAAGATGATCAAATTTAAAATCTAAATTGTCCATTTAAATATTACATCTATCTATCTATCTATCTATCTATCTATCTATCTATCTATCTATCTCTATATATATAAAAGTGAACATAGAAGTCAACACTTAGAGGCGACAGTCTGTTTCATGCTAGTGCAATCGTCAGGCAACGATAGCACTAGCATGAAACAGACTGTCGCCTCTAAGTGTTGACTTCTATGTTCACTTTTATATTTACACACGCTCTATCTCTGATATTGAGCACTTTATCCCATAAATATAGTACACTTTAAGACTATATTTCTTCATATATATATATATATATATATATATATATATATATATATATATATATATTCAACAAACTCTGACCTTCTTTTCCACAAAAAACTGAGTAAAGGACGGGCTTTTTCGTTGACACCGCTATTATTTTAACTACCTCCACTCCTCAGCAATGCTTATTTATTTAAAAAGGGCTAATGAGAATTGTAATAAGACCTAAACATATGAAAGTGAATTAAAAAAATTTCTTTGTTCTTAAGAATTTACAACAAATATCTGTCTGTATTTCTGAGATGAGGTATTATAATTATTTACACTTATTTACATTGTTCAGACTGTTGTCCTCATCTTTGTTTCCATATTCATGACGTTTCGGCCGGTAAACGCTCCGGCTTTCTTCAATCTACCACGGGGGACGAAATAAAGGAAAAATTGAAAATCTCCTGAAGACCGGAGCATACAACGGTCGAAAATGCCGCGAATATGGCAACAAAGATGAGGACAACAGTCCGAACAATGTAAATAGTGAAAGAATAAACACTTTATTTATTATTACTTATACTCCTATACAGCACCCCTTACCACTCACACAACAAGATCATTCAGTAACCCTCTACCTTGAGTGGCTCTTGGGCATTGTATAGTGTGAACACTAGTAAAAAACAATCAATGTAAAAACTGAAGTGGCAAAAATTAGTGAATGCTATCTGATAACATGTATCTCCTCCCTTTTTCTGAATAACGGAGGTTACTCGACGTGTGTTAGAGTCTAGAGATGCTGGGGTCGTTGCATAGGTATATATAGAGAGGAAACATCGAGCGAAAAATGAAGTAAAGAAATAATCTTTAAACATAGCTCTACAAATTTAAATAATTTTTATTATTGAGTATAAAACCCATTTTTGTTTTCTTCCAAGTTGAAAAAAAACGAGTTACAAATTCCTCGCAAACAATGTTCAATGAAAAATATATTCTTTTTTTTTATAGCAGAAATGAATTGTGTTAATATGAGCGAAAAGGTTCATGTGGCTACTTAATTCGTATTTGCGTTGTAATATGTATGCCTGTAATTTTCTAGCAGGCAGCAATCAGCGCTATATTATTACTACTGTTAATATTCGTTTGTTTGTATATTGTCGTTCGTATGTTTTTCATGTTGTATAATTTACTTTTAAAATAAAGGGGAGGGGGTATTGTAGAATACTTGAACTCAATAATTATACAAAATGTGAGTAATCAGGAGAGTGGCGTACAACATTACTGGTCAATGGTTTACCGAAAAAATGAAAACTGTCTTTGTGAATTTACGTGATGATTATATAATAAGAATATTTTTTGTAAGAAAAATAGATGGATCAAGGAAGCTCAAAGTTAGTTTTACTAAACACAGAAGTTTATTGGTTAATAAATATTTTCTCGATGTTTAAATATCTATTTTTACGTGGGGATATCATTTTCTGGAGTGGTCTCTCAAATTTCGTCGCTGACAACACATATAAGGTCGTCTGTATTTGAAAGCCTGAATAGCGATTGGAATAACGTCACTGTTGGTTAATAAATACTAATTTCCGACATTACGAATTTATTAACCAACCAATGATGTTATCCCAATCGAATTTGAATTTGGAGATCGTTGATCTTACATTTGCACAAAGCTGAGATCATTTCTGCGTGAGCCGATGTTTGCACTGAATTGAGATTTTTAGTGATATTTCTTAAATCTACTGAATGTTTCTACAAATATATCTAGGAATTTCTCACGAATGTCCAAAACTGAGTTTATTTAATTAAATATATATTCCGTACATGCTATACGGCTTGTAAACCTAGCAAGCGCGTGAGCCAATGGCGTATGTGGAGGTCACCAGCATATGAGGCGGGAGGACTGCTTTTAAATTGCCGAAACAAATTATTATCACGGGGAATTATAGTGCGCATAGAAAAGGTTTAAATGGTCTGTCAAATGAAATTCCGGTTTTACTGTTGGTCCTTGCATGCTCCAACAGAACACACTCGAAATTATTTGGTCCTTGCATGCTCCAACAGAACGCATTCGAAATTATTTGGTCCTTGCATGCTCCAACAGAACACATTCGAAATTATTTGGTCCTTGCATGCTCCAACAGAACGCATTCGAAATTATTTGGTCCTTGCATGCTCCAACAGAACACATTCGAAATTATTTGGTCCTTGCATGCTCCAACAGAACACACTCGAAATTATTTGGTCCTTGCATGCTCCAACAGAACACATTCGAAATTATTTGGTCCTTGCATGCTCCAACAGAACACATTCGAAATTATTTGGTCCTTGCATGCTCCAACAGAACACATTCGAAATTATTTGGTCCTTGCATGCTCCAACAGAACACACTCGAAATTATTTGGTCCTTGCATGCTCCAACAGAACACATTCGAAATTATTTGGTCCTTGCATGCTCCAACAGAACGCATTCGAAATTATTTGGTCCTTGCATGCTCCAACAGAACACACTCGAAATTATTTGGTCCTTGCATGCTCCAACAGAACACATTCGAAATTATTTGGTCCTTGCATGCTCCAACAGAACGCATTCGAAATTATTTGGTCCTTGCATGCTCCAACAGAACACACACGAAATTATTTGGTCCTTGCATGCTCCAACAGAACACATTCGAAAGTATTTGGTCCTTGCATGCTCCAACAGAACGCATTCGAAATTATTTGGTCCTTGCATGCTCCAACAGAAAACACTCGAAATTATTTGGTCCTTGCATGCTCCAACAGAACGCATTCGAAATTATTTGGTCCTTGCATGCTCCAACAGAACACATTCGAAATTATTTGGTCCTTGCATGCTCCAACAGAACGCATTCGAAATTATTTGGTCCTTGCATGCTCCAACAGAACACATTCGAAATTATTTGGTCCTTGCATGCTCCAACAGAACACACTCGAAATTATTTGGTCCTTGCATGCTCCAACAGAACGCATTCGAAATTATTTGGTCCTTGCATGCTCCAACAGAACACACTCGAAATTATTTGGTCCTTGCATGCTCCAACAGAACACATTCGAAATTATTTGGTCCTTGCATGCTCCAACAGAACGCATTCGAAATTATTTGGTCCTTGCATGCTCCAACAGAACACACTCGAAATTATTTGGTCCTTGCATGCTCCAACAGAACACATTCGAAATTATTTGGTCCTTGCATGCTCCAACAGAACGCATTCGAAATTATTTGGTCCTTGCATGCTCCAACAGAACACACTCGAAATTATTTGGTCCTTGCATGCTCCAACAGAACACATTCGAAATTATTTGGTCCTTGCATGCTCCAACAGAACACATTCGAAATTATTTGGTCCTTGCATGCTCCAACAGAACGCATTCGAAATTATTTGGTCCTTGCATGCTCCAACAGAACACACACGAAATTATTTGGTCCTTGTATGCTCCAACAGAACACATTCGAAATTATTTGGTCCTTGCATGCTCCAACAGAACGCATTCGAAATTATTTGGTCCTTGCATGCTCCAACAGAACACACTCGAAATTATTTGGTCCTTGCATGCTCCAACAGAACACATTCGAAATTATTTGGTCCTTGCATGCTCCAACAGAACGCATTCGAAATTATTTGGTCCTTGCATGCTCCAACAGAACACACTCGAAATTATTTGGTCCTTGCATGCTCCAACAGAACACATTCGAAATTATTTGGTCCTTGCATGCTCCAACAGAACGCATTCGAAATTATTTGGTCCTTGCATGCTCCAACAGAACACACTCGAAATTATTTGGTCCTTGCATGCTCCAACAGAACACATTCGAAATTATTTGGTCCTTGCATGCTCCAACAGAACACACTCGAAATTATTTGGTCCTTGCATGCTCCAACAGAACAAACTCGAAATTATTTGGTCCTTGCATGCTCCAACAGAACACATTCGAAATTATTTGGTCCTTGCATGCTCCAACAGAACACATTCGAAATTATTTGGTCCTTGCATGCTCCAACAGAACACATTCGAAATTATTTGGTCCTTGCATGCTCCAACAGAACGCATTCGAAATTATTTGGTCCTTGCATGCTCCAACAGAACACACTCGAAATTATTTGGTCCTTGCATGCTCCAACAGAACGCATTCGAAATTATTTGGTCCTTGCATGCTCCAACAGAACACACTCGAAATTATTTGGTCCTTGCATGCTCCAACAGAACACATTCGAAATTATTTGGTCCTTGCATGCTCCAACAGAACGCATTCGAAATTATTTGGTCCTTGCATGCTCCAACAGAACACACTCGAAATTATTTGGTCCTTGCATGCTCCAACAGAACACATTCGAAATTATTTGGTCCTTGCATGCTCCAACAGAACGCATTCGAAATTATTTGGTCCTTGCATGCTCCAACAGAACACACTCGAAATTATTTGGTCCTTGCATGCTCCAACAGAACGCATTCGAAATTATTTGGTCCTTGCATGCTCCAACAGAACACACTCGAAATTATTTGGTCCTTGCATGCTCCAACAGAACACATTCGAAATTATTTGGTCCTTGCATGCTCCAACAGAACACATTCGAAATTATTTGGTCCTTGCATGCTCCAACAGAACGCATTCGAAATTATTTGGTCCTTGCATGCTCCAACAGAACACATTCGAAATTATTTGGTCCTTGCATGCTCCAACAGAACACACTCGAAATTATTTGGTCCTTGCATGCTCCAACAGAACACATTCGAAATTATTTGGTCCTTGCATGCTCCAACAGAACACATTCGAAATTATTTGGTCCTTGCATGCTCCAACAGAACACACTGGAAATTATTAAAGTGTCACCACCAGCTTGCGTAATATTCTACTGACACACCGGATCCATAACCTATACTGTATCCTCCGCATACTAACTTGGCTGTCTCCCTGAAAAAGGTGAAGATTTCACTCAACTGACCAGCCAAAATGGTTGCAGTCTTCCCCGGGCCAAAGGCAGTGTTCTCTAGCTTAGCTAGGTCAACTAACCGATACTATGGCAACAATAACGAACCCTTCTGATTCATGACTATGAAACCTCCTTGTCACAATATCATATGAGGTCATGTAGGTGGCTAGAAAAATTGGCTGAGGACCATTGTTGTTTTTCCGTAATTGGTCAAATCGGTCAGTTTCCACCGACTTCTTGAGACCGATATAACAAAATATCAACTTAGCTGTCTTTTCACCAGAAGAAAGTATTTGTTTTCTCGTATTTTTAAATAGCACACCGCATATGGTCTTTGTTGCTCTTAGTAGGGAAATGTGGCCAAATACTTGTCAGTGAAGGGGTGAGAGATGAATTGAGTGAAAGTGGTTCCCAATCCTTTTCCTCGCTATAGCTAGGGCTGCGTGGGTCCTCTAAGAGGCAGAAATTCCCGTTGAAAAAAATTGTGAGTTGTGGAGGATGGTTCCTTTTTTGACAAGGAAATCTCATCACCTCGCTATCTGTTTATTTTTAAATTATTTTACTCCAAGCAAGGTGATAATGCCACTAAAGCGCAAGGGGGTTCACTGGGAATGAAAGAGAACGAGAATAAGTTAGTGAGGGGAAAGGACAATAATAGAACGGAGTTTCGGAAAAACAGAAGATGGCGATTGACGTTACATTTAAATTTTTGAAAATTGTAGGTGGTAGGAAAGCAAGAAACCGGATGTGAGTTCCAGAGGTAAGAGATGCGAGAAAAAAACCCATTAAAATAGAACTACGGTTTATCTAGCTAATTCAACAGCAAAACAATGAGACCTAGTTGCCAATCTAGTACTGCGCTTATATTTATGCGCTCGAGCTATAAAGGAGGGAAGCTCATTGGAACAATTGCCATGAAAATATTTATAGAAAAGACAGAGGGAAGACACGTTATGGCGCTGGGACGCCAGATCAGGATTGAGTACATTACAGGCTCTCCTTTGAATTTTGTCGAGAATCTCCTGGTATATGCCAGGAGCATTAGACCAGATATAGTATCAATATTCAATATATGTCAATTCACGGGCGAATGAAAAAAAAACACGCCAATTCGGCCGCATCATTCTTTTTTGTTTTTGCAATGGCCGTTGCGATGACGAATGTGAGACATGTGACCATCAACTGATTCTATCAAACACACTACGGGCTAAAATTTGGTGGTCACCATGAATTTCTTTAAAAAAAAAAAAGTCTTAAAATGAGATAATTTTTGTAAAAGATCAAATTTCACTAACCTCAGTGTATTTGCATTTAATTCTCGGTCTTGCTACCAAAATGTTTAAAGTTGGTCTCAATGCATTTTGCTAAATTATTATTGTTTTTTTCACTACTAACCCCTCAGTAGATTTTTTGAGATTACCAAAAGGGGTGGAGATTTGATTCAAGTCAAGGGAATAATGAAAAATAACAAGATCATTCGATTTTACAAAAACATGCTTTACCATCGTTGCTACGCATAATTGGCAAAAGATTCTCCTTTGAAGATAACGAACCAAAACACTCTTTTAAATTATGTCACAATTACCTAGAATAATAATAAAAAAGAAGAAACAAAATTTTGAAAATTAATACATGGCCGCCTCAATCTCCTGACCTTTCACCTATTTAATTAGGATGGGGTGAATTGGGTAGAGGAGTTGGAAGAGAATACCTAAAACATGAGAGTGATCTTTTTCAGTGCGTGAAGAATACTTGGGAAGATTTGCTATCTATTACTCCCTCTGTTCCGAAATAGTTGTTCCATAGCCGGAAATCTCATGTGGAATATACTAATTCTTAGTCGAATTGTTTACCGTTTACATTAACAGGTTAGCATTGATGTTCCTCAAGTATTTATATTAGCATATTCAGGTAGAATAATTTGAAGCGCAAATTATATCACTTTTTCACCACATTAAAATTGTATTTTTTCCAGACCACCCGCTGGCAAGAGATTATGATGGGAGAAGAAAAGCCAATTGGCAGAAATGCTAAAGGAAATTGCAAGTAGCACGAATTGACAAATAATGAACGTAGTGCTGTGTTGCAAGCACTGCTGGAAAGATCCACAGATCTTGTCCTGAAGCGTGGTGCAATAAAACAGGTTGCAGATTAATTAAACCTAACTGCAGAACGTCTGGGTTTGCAAATTGAATTAGTGTGCCAGCCTCCAAATAGTCCTGATCTCAATGTCCTTGATCTGGGTTATTTTAATCAATTCAGCACCAGCAAGCTCCAAATAATGTTGACCATCTCATTGAAGCAGTGGAAGAAAGCTTCAATAAACTTCAGAAGTCGAAGCTTAACAATTCTTTTCTAAGTTTGCAGTTAGCAATGGAACAAGTTATTTTAGTTGACGGCGATAACAACTATAAACCCCGGCACATGTCTAAAGAGAAGCTTGAAAGAGAAGGAAAACTTGAAGTATCCATTTCTATTTCTGACGAGTTGCAACAAAAACTGCTTTTGTTAAAGTAAACCTTCCCCAGTTATTTTTGTTATTAATTTAACTGTTTATGTATATCAGTTTCGATATATTTCACACTTATTTATATGACAATTCACTAATATTACTCATTTACTGTTGAGTATGGGAATAAATTAATATTTTTTGTTCTTTTTGGTGTTTTTTTTTATCTACTGGAACAATTATTTTGGAACAACATGAAAATGTTTTTGGTACAACTATTTCGGAAAGGAGGGAGTACTTTTTTTTTATAAAACTGTTGGAAAGAATACGAAGAATCTGTAAAACTGAAATTAAGGCAGGTGATGGTTTTACTGCCGAAAAAAATATGAATCGATTATTATGCCAATTTTTTTTTAGTTCTGTGTTTATTTTTTGACAAAATAAAAGCAAATAGATTGTAGTTAACACTTTGAGACTTGACCACCGCTTTATTGGAGGTAGAGAAAAATGACGTAATGCCCAGCCACTGGCTGAACAGTGGCAGAGAAAAATGACGTAATGCCCAGCTACCGGTTGAACGGTGGGTAAACACTCGTAATTATTTTTATATCTACCGTGAAACATTACATACAAATTATTTGAGAATTTTGACACAAGAGCTCATGCAGAAGGGTTAAAATTGTTCTGGAACGCAGGGCTCAAAGGGTTAATAAAAATTTTATCTTTTACTTAAAAAAAATACTAAGATATCTCATTTAATTGTGATTGTCGGAGTTAGCTCCTCCTTAATTCCCTAATTGTTCACTAGGGGTTGCTCTCGCAATTTATTGCTTCGTTCTCTTTTCTACTTTGCATTTCACCGAACACATTTAAAAATGTGATCTCTCGTAGAGATCAGCGTTTTCACCCACTTATTGGAAAACGCCATGAAACACACCTACACGTACGTACGAACATTCACCAAAATAAACACTCTTTAAGTCCACACACAAACACAAATGTTAATGTCTTTGTCACTTGTAAATTTGTTGTTTAATTTGTTGATATTTCATCATTAATGCCTAATTGCATATTTATCATGAACGGAATAGGAGAGAAAGATATAGTTTCGTAGTAATAATAGTCTGGGAATTTCGGGAGTAGATGCTAATACTAATAGGTTAGATTTATTTTGAGAAATATTTAACAGATATTAAATATGTGTATAGGTTACTTAATTGAGTTTATAGTATAAATATTTATTTATTTTTATTAGGCCATCGAATTAGTTTAGTCGGCAAATGACAAAACGGGAAGGAAATCTAAATAAATTAGTTAATTTGTAGTGACTGCTTTCGAAAATTAAAGCAAACGGGGGATATAATTTATGTACGTGTGTCATTACGTGTGCTTTTGTTTGAATTAGAGTCTAAATTAAATGTAGATTTACAGATTAACCTGATAGTTAGAATAGCGAATTTCTTTTTAGAAAGTGGTAGTATAGTTTAGATTTGGGTGGGGTACGCGTGTAGGTTGAGTCAAAGAGTTAGTATTGTTATGGGATTAGTATTTAATACGTAATACATTGGATTGAACTATGCAATAAAGATGGCAGCTCACCTTGTTATGGATTCCGGAAGTAGTAGATCAAAGCTAAACCGGATGAAGTAAAAAGACAATACTATATAGCAGAGGATCATGAAAAACCTTGTTTTCATTGGCTGGCGTTGACTGACATATGTCAGTAGGAACGGTCGAAGTCCTGCCTCGCTCGGAATGTGATTTCCTTTTTTTTTTTGGCAATGTCGCGGTGCGTAGCACGACGCTTTCAAGGAGGCGGCCTGACTCGTCTTGAATCAGGTCGGGGTTGCTGTCGGAGCCGATATGATGTAAAATCGGCGATGAAGACAGAGCCTCACTGAAGACCACCCTTGATGCATCTAAAATGTATTATTTAACTATATATATATATATCGGTCTTGTTTGCTTTCTTTACATTTTCGGTTGGACTCAACTTGAGTCCGGCATGTTTTTTTAGTTGGACCTTTGTTATGGGAACTTACCTATAACGATAATGGACTCTTGCTGACTCTATAAATACTGCGCCTCTCTGAGACAGAGGGGAGGAACGAGTCGAGTCGCAGTTTCTGACTGTGCGCGACTCTTGTCGAACTCTCTGCTTTGGCAGAGAGGAACCCGGACGAGGCTTTGCCGCAGGACAAAGTGTCGTCCGGGGAGGTAGACAGTCCCTGGATCCGTTTATACGGGTTCTAAATGGGCATATTTTTGGCCGAGCCTACGGGCTCGGGGAGCCCACATTAAACCGGCCTTGTGCCACATTCGACCCACGTGGGAGGGTTGTTAAATATCGAGGAACGAGTCGAGCCGCAGTCTCCGACTGTGCGCGACTCTTGTCGAACTCTCTGCTTTGGCAGGGAGGAACCCGGACGAGGCTTTGCCGCAGGGCAAAGTGTCGTCCGGGGAGGTAGACAGTCCCTGAACCCGTTTATACGGGTTCTAATGGGCATATTTTTGGGCGAGCCTACGTGCTCGGGAGCCAACATTAAACCGACCTCGTGCCATATACGACCCATGTGGGGGTGGGGGGGTTGTTAAATATAGGAACGAGTCGAAACCTAACGAGTCAAGACAATATTAGTTCACTCTAAACCAGACTGACAGTTAATACTAACACCATCAACTTCTTGTATTATATTTCTGTTGTAATATATCTTTGTTATTTACTACTCTTGTGTTCGTGTTGTTCGTCCTTGGTCCTAACCTTGGACCATAACCGTGGTGCGAGGACATTGCACCATAACAACCTTCTAGCAAGAATAAAACAGCACGTGTCCCTAATTTAACAACACGCAAACCCACACGGTTCTCTACATGTTCTTTTTCAGAAATGCTGAGTGGCACTAAATATTTGGCCTTCAGTAAATATCGCAAATATTCCAGAACTACGATATATTTCCAACAACATTTTATCAGTTACATCTTTTTTTCTTTCCCTAATACTTAAGCTGAACTTATTCTCATCTGCTCCCAACACACATTGTTACATGCAGCGTAAACTGTACAGTGCGTTGACCATCGTTGTCTTGCGATGTAATTTGATTCGGGATGCGCCATCGTTGTGAAGCTACTATTTCGTTCGGTCACCAGCGAATTCGTTTTTTTGCATCAGCAGAGCGTACCAGCAGTTTTCACGCTTCGCTAATATCTACTCAGAATTCGTATATGACATATTTACTCATGCAATTGCGGCCTAAAGACTAGGTTTGACCGAATGTAAATGATGTAAACAATGAAAACTCGTCATCCCAGAAACTCACCATCCCAGAAATTCAAACAGAAATCACATATTATTAACAAAGTTACTTAATAGATAGATATATAGATAGATAGATACGCGCAGACCAAAGTAGCTAGTTAGCTATAGAGAGATAGATAGATACGCGCAGACCAAAATAGCTAGCTAGCTATATATATATAGATACGTGCAGACCAAAATAGCTAGCTAGCTATAGATAGATAGATAGATAGATACGCGCAGACCAAAATAGCTAGATAGATTGATAGATAGATAGATAGATACGCGCAGACCAAAATAGCTAGATAGATTGATAGATAGATAGATAGATAGATACGCGCAGACCAAAATAGTTAGCTATAGACAGATAGATAGATAGGCGCAGACCAAAATAGCTAGCTAGCTATAGATAGATAGATACGCGGAGACCGAAATAACGAGCTAGATATAGATAGATAGATACGCACAGACCAAAATAGCTAGCTAGCTATAGATAGATAGATAAATACGCGCAGACCAAAATAGCTAGCTAGCTATAGATAGATAGATAGATACGCGCAGACCAAAATAGCTAGCTTGCTAGCTATAGATAGATAGATAGATACGCGCAGACCAAAATAGCTAGCTAGCTATAGATAGATAGATACGCGCAGACCAAAATAGCTAGCTAGCTATAGATATATAGATAGCGCAGACCATAATAGCTACCTAGCTATAGATAGATAGATACGCGCAGACCAAAATAGCTAGCTAGCTATAGATAGATAGATACGCGCAGACCAAAATAGCTAGCTAGCTATAGATATATAGATAGCGCAGACCATAATAGCTAGCTAGCTATAGATAGATAGATACGCGCAGACCAAAATAGCTAGCTACCTATAGATAGATAGATACGCGCAGACCAAAATAGCTAGCTAGCTATAGATATACAGATAGATACGCGCAGACCAAAATAGATAGATAGATACGCGCTGACCAAAATAGCTAGCTAGCTATAGATAGATAGATACGCGCAGACCAAAATAGCTAGCTTGCTAGCTATAGATAGATAGATAGATACGCGCAGACCAAAATAGCTAGCTAGCTATAGATAGATAGATACGCGCAGACAAAAAATAACTAGCTAGCTATAGATAGATAGATACGCACAGACCAAAATAGCTAGCTAGCTATAGATAGATAGATACGCGCAGACCAAAATAGGTAGATAGATTGATAGATAGATAGATAGATACGCGCAGACCAAAACAGCTAGCTAGCTAGCGATAGATAGATAGATAGATAGATAAGACATACCTAGATAGATACGTGAAAACCAAAACCTCTATCTATAAAAGGCAGGATGTGTGTGTATAACGAATGCACGGCCGCAATTTTCGACGGATTTGCACCTAAATTTACATGCACCCGCTCCAAGTTAGTGGGAAGGCCAAGACCAACTTTGCATTTCCAAACTTCCATCGATAGTGGAAATAATCGTTTTTTTTTCATGCTTCTACGGTAGTTTCCATGTAGTATGCGGCCATTTTCTACTGGCCAGAGTGAGAGCCTATAGCTGGCTGCCACGAATAGGCAGGAAGATTCTATTGGCCAGCGTGAGAGCCAACAGCTGATTGACACGAATGTTAAATAGCATGCTAGCATGCAAAAACATCGATAGCTGCATCCGTCACAAGTCGGAAAAATTTAAATCTGCGTGGCACTTTACTCCAATTGGCTCATTTGCTTGCTTAAACTCAACGTTGATTCTGATTCCGCAGAACTGGGTTGGGTGTGAAAAAATATTTGTTGTTAACATTCGGTTATTTTCATTCGGTTTTTCCAGTTACGAGTTCTTTTTTAAAGCTGATCGTTTTGTGTTCATTTTGTTTAGTTCTTTTTTCATAACATTTAATGTTTAGTAAAGAGCTTAGAAAAAATTCGCAGTATGAGATAGGCAAGAAGTAAGGCATGTAGCAACATCAGCACGGCAAAGGGCACTCCTTTAAAGGTAAGGAAGGGCAAAAATATTTAAAGTCAAATGATAGAGATTGCTGTATGAGTCGTACGATTTTTGAATCAAGCACGGGCAACGCCGGGCCATGCTGACGAGCAGACCAAAATAGATAGATAGATGACAACAAAGATAAGGACATCTGCATCTAACTAATGATAACTGCTTACACCAGAAATTCACACAAACATATTTTTACGCTTCCAGAAATTATTGTGATTGTATTTCCCACATGTTCCGGTCTGAGGGATCCGTCCTGTGATATATATATGTATATATATATATATTTGTCATCCACAGACAGACTTTTTCGCTGTTTCACAACTCATCAGTGTGGCTAGACGTCCGGTTGCCTCTAGCTAGGATCGAAACCCAACTGAATTTGCGTCAGTCCGAACTTCTCCCACTAAGCCGTCAGCGTACGGTACGAGATGAGGTTGAATTTTAGCGTGTTTATTTTTAGATTCAGATAAACACACAGTGACCGAGAGTGACTCAATTCTGGCGAAGAGTCGTGCAGTATATATATATATATATATATATATATATATATATATATATATATATATATATATATATATATATATATATATATATATATATTTTTTTTATTTACTTAAAGCACTACTTACAATAGTTACCAGCCATTTTTGGTCACGTCACACCTCAGCATGTCTAAAATCCTAATGCGTCTCACCCGACATATAATTCTTATTATTCAAAAAGATGAACTCCTATTCATGTGGAGGAAGCCTAAAAGGCCATCAAAACTTTCTTTAAGAACTTGAGAATGCAGATATGTAATAGTGTTATCATTTAATCTAAGAATTTTACAATATTTATTAAAATATTGTGTTACTAATATATATATATATATATATATATATATATATATATATATATATATATATATATATATATACATTACATATGTAATTAAACCCGTACATACATACACACAAGTATTTTATGTATGCATATTGTATATGTAGTATATATATTAACTCACACACACACACAAACTTATACACAGATTGACATATAGGTAAGGTCTTCAAATATTATAAAATAAGTTTTAGACCAGATAGAATAATTAAATTCGTATTAAAATAAGGGGAATTTGTTTCTCTTCAGAATTTCGAGAGTTGATTGTTAAGTAAGGTCTCCAGTCTTATGAAACAAGTTTGATACCAGATAGAAAAATGAAACTGGTATCAAAATTAAAGAAATTTATTTCTCTTCAGAATTACGAGGGTTGATTGATAAGTAAGGTCTCCAGTCTTATAAAATAAGTTTGAGACCAGATAGAATAATGAAACTGGTACCAGAATGAAGTCAATTTAATTTTCCTTTAAATTACGTGTTTTAATTGATAAGTAAGGTTTTCAATTAAAAAAAAAAAAATGAACCAGACATTTTAAAGCCAGTCATTCCCAAAGTGATATGTAGCCCTCCACCCTCTGGCGTACTGTGAGGCCAGTAAATCTTCAATCGTACAGTAGGGGGACGAACGGTTTTCTTTCTCTCTTGTCGATCTCCTTGCTCCCCGGACGAAGAGGAACGCAGACGAGGCTATGCCAAAGTGTAGAGTCTCGTCTTGGGTGATAGACAATTCCGACCTGGTGTATACGGGGTCTACGGGCAATTTTTGCCAGAATTTCCGGGCTAGGAACGCCCTAAGTTAAAAACTGGCCATGTGTCACATTCTGCCTTGTGGGGAGATTGATTAAATACCGGGAACAGTGAAGTACATTTATTTTAACAATGTATAAGATTATTTAACTCTTATTACATATCCGAGTGGCGTAAGAGGGGTCGACAGGGAAATTAGAATCAACCGCTTTCAAATTGCGTTCTCCTATTTGTTAGCCACAGTTTGGCAGTTGCGTACACCATAAGCAAAAAAAAAAAAAAAAAAAAGAACGATGGTTCGGTTTGTGACAGTGGATTGGCTGTTCCCCTGATGCTTACTTCCGGTGAACAGTAAGAATTAACTTCGTGTCATTAACTGTTACATTAATCAGTATCATTTTAACATGGAGATCGCAAACTAGCGCGAATATCTAAAAGTGAATCGTTTGGGAAGAGAAGGTTAACTGCCAATGATATAAGCCGCTGTAAACAGATTTACCATCGTCTTCCCGCGGCGACAAAACGGTCTGGAACTTGTGTCACTTCCAATGCAAATTAACGCCTCCTTCAAGCAAATTGCCGCCATTTTTTAATTGGATTTGCACACCAAGTAGGGCTTCTTTTCTTTATTCTTTATTCGGTTGACGGCGACATCGCGCTGAAG
>OZ038501.1:29595364-29617864 GCA_964036315.1 Acanthosepion esculentum | reverse complement strand
TCCAGAAATTTATTATATATAACGGTTTTGGTTAATAACAATAAAATTACCGATATTGTTCGAACTGCAAGCAATTTGCTTCAGTGCTTTGCTTTTTATTATAAGTAACTGTATTGTGACTTTATTGTCACCCTTTATATATATACTGTATAATTTCTAAATAATTAATGGAATTATTTTTAACCGGATATTAAATTATTACGCCTGTCGGCATGCGCATTCAAAGTTTCGGATACGAAACCTGGTTGATATGAGCTTTCTAGAAAAATCTGAAAGATGGAATATACGTTCCTTAAAAGGGAAAACTTGTACCTTGCTGGACTGTGAAGTACGTCAGAACACACGGTGGTTTGTCCTCTAGAGGACGACACACGTTTGCACCCTGTGGAAGAGCCCATTTTCGTTATTAAAATTTCTCGATAGCGCAAGCCGATAGGCGTAATATACATTATTTAAAATAAGAACGGGGAGTCTATTTCAAACACGGGTATCTAGTAAAAAACAAAAAAGAATAATAACGCATGAAGTAATAGAAATAGATAGTATAATTTGTTGTAACCTAGAGAGGGTTACTGAATGAGGAATAACCAAAACGGAGGTTGGAAATGAATATGATAATCTTTATAATATCAACAAAATGCAATACTCGCCAGCGGCGTGAAGTAGGTAAACCACTGCTAGTGGTGGACTACTTACACAGCATATTACCCCACCCCGCACACACACACTTACAATAGTATCCAACGTATTTATGAAGACTAGGATATACACATTAGTGTTCATAGGTACGGGATATAATAATAGTATTTTTTATATACCAACGGAGGAATCGAAGATGGAGGTAACATTAATTGTAAGATCTCGTTGGCTAGTTTACTTTCGTGAAACGGGCAACCTACGTTTTGCAACAGCAACAGAATTGTTATAGAACCTGACATGCTATACAATTTAGCTCCAGAGGAAGTGCTGGTTAGCGAGGTTAAATTACTGTTTTTGAACTAACCTTACTAACCAGACGCTTCCTTTGTAGCTAAATAGTATAGCACATCAGGTTATCTGACGGTTCTGTGTAGGATACAGGTTCGATCCTTGTCGGAGGACACATATTTTCTATGAAAATTTCTCCGACATTCAGGCCGGTAAATGTTGTTAAAACTGTTTATTATAAACGGAGCATTTACTTAAATATTAGTATCTATAAAAATAACATATAAACAAAAATATATTAAAATAATTGTCGGGCTTAGTCCATATAATAATATATATATATATATATATATATATATATATATATATATATATATATATATATATCAGGTGGCCTAACGATTGCATCTAGCATGAAACAGACTGTCGCCTCTAAGTGTTGACTTCTATGTTCACATATATATATATATATATATATATATATATATATTTTGTCATCCACAAACAGACGGTTTCGCTATATCACAGCTCATCAGTGTGGTTAGACGTCCGGTTGCCTCTAGCTAGGATCGAAACCCGACTGAATTTGCGTCAGTCGGAACTTCTCCCACTAAGCCGTCAGCGCATGAATGAAGGTGAATTTTAGCATGTTTATTTTTAGATTTAGATAAACACACAGTGACTGACAGTGACTCGATTCTGCCGAAGAGTCGTGCAATATTAGCTTAAATAGTCACTGTTTACAAATTCACACCTATATATATATATATATATATATATATATATATATATATATATATAAAACAGAAGATGTTAGTCTGTAGTGTATGTGTCTGCTATTTATACACGCCCACATTTCTCGAACGATTTCCATGAAATTGTACATACATGATGCAAATTTAGGTCAAGACAAGCTTTTGAATCTCGAATACCTCAGGGTTTGGCAGGTAAAAATTGATAAAACTGACGGTGAGTAGGACATTTTGCAAAACCAAGGCAAAGTTACACTCGAACAAAATCTCGAATCGATATTCTTTGCACTTCATGCAAATAAGTTACAAGGTTTATGTAGAATGCTTGATAGTGTTCCTGCGACATTGGCTTCACACAAAAAATTGCAAAACACTGTGAAAAAATCGAGTTTTTCGTACTACCAAAATTAAAAACTTGAATAACTTTTTGATTTCATTCAAAATTGCCACCATGCAAGAAATAAGAGATTGCTTTTATCCCTGCTCACTCTCATGCATATAACGAAAAACAACGAAAATTGTCCAAAAAGCCCGTTTTTCGGCCATAATTCCCTGTTTTCTTTTAATCCCATGCTTTCCAAATTTGCCATGTAAATTACATATGACACACAAATTCTCTTGCATGAATGTTTGGCTTAGATTATTTCAGTTAAGTGGACGAAATCTGCGACAAGCTAAATCCAAAATCGGCCTTTGCCATTTAGCCAATAGTTTCTTCATATGATTCCATCCTAAACTGGCATTCAAACAACCTTTTAGTGCAAACATTGTTTGAGAAGGATTATTGAAGCGTTAAAAGGGAAACATTCCCGAAGAAACTCTTATTAACCCCAGCTTTGCAGTAAACGTGGGACGAAAGGGGGGATAACTTCATGCGTTTTCAATTGCAGCTGAATCAAGTTCTGACGCTTCAGCCCTGTTTTTGTTTGATTATTAGATGTGTGAAAGATATGAAAGCTATTACAGCCATAAAGAAATTTACTGAATATCTAAAACATTGAAACAATTTAACTCCGAGCAAGGACCACGCATGAAGATTTTATCGATGGAATTCCTTTATTAAGAACAATCAAACACATGCGAAAGACATCGTAAAAAAGATGAAGCAGGAGTAGTTTAATATACAACGGATGATGCATGCACGTGGTGTACGCAGGGAGACATTTCTAGACAGGGGGTGAGGCTATACAGATGGGTTCGGTTATACAATTGCAGCCATGTACACCCGGGAAACGCCGGGTATCTTGGCTAATATATATATATATTCCCGGTTGATTTTTTTGTTTGTTGACATTTGAGATCTTGGCTGGATGATCTACCTTCCCCACTGTGCGAGTTTGGTTTGCTTGGCAAATTGTACTCGACCGGTGGTATATAAGGTAATCATCTGATTACTGCAAGTTACTGGCTACCTGAAAATCAGGTGGGTAGGCAGCTGGAGCTGGCCACGTGCTAAGCTCTTAACTGTTGTCGAACTCTCTGTCTTCGGGCAGAGAGGAACGCGGACGAGGCTGTGCCTAAGGGTAGAGTCACGTCCGGGGAGGTAGACAGACCCGACCCCGTTTATGCGGGGTCTACGGGGAAATTTTGAACGAGCTCGGATAGAGCCACATTAAATTCGGTCCTGTACCACATCCTACCTCGTGTGGAGGTCGATAAATATTACTGGCTACCTGAGGATTGTACGCAAACGCATGAAACTTAAACTAGTGGCCAGTCATTGCCTACATAGTTATTGAATTAATATTCAAATGCTCTGTCATTTTTATGGCATAGAGCACTTTTATGCCAGAACGCTAATTTTGGGCAGACTCTATTTAGTGCTGCTTATTCAAACCTTGGAATCATATATATATATATATATATATATATATATATATATATATATATTAATGAAATTCGTCGATGCCGACGACGACGTCTGTTTCATCAAAGGAGAAGAATGAGACTTGAAGAAATCCCTGGTTGATGACATTATGTAGACGTCGATGGCTGCGAAGACGAATCTGAAACGCTTATTGCTGATCAGAGGTTGGACACTGAATGCCGACACCTGGTGACACACCCACACTAGGTGATCATAACGTTGTTGCCGGTCTTGAGTTCGGCTAGTTTCAAACCTTTCAATGGTCTGACGGCCTAACGCCCTTCAGCTGTTGCGACTGGCTGCTCTAACTTCCAGTTCTACAGGATTAATACCGCACTGTTTTAGCATTACGTTCAGGTTGACTTTCAAACTTTTTTTTCTGTCCGCCTACATAACACCGGCCTTCCGAGGGTTCCCCATAGAGGATTCTCTTTGAGAGACGGTCTTTGGGAATCCTGAAAACACGACCAATCCACCTGACCTATCGTTGGATGATAAAAGTCTCTGTGTTTCTGCTGCTGGTACGGTGGATAATATAAGACAGTAGATAACAATTGATATTGCATTTAAATCTTTGAAGATGAAACTTGACTAGAAAGCAAGATGGCTAAGGAGAGTTCCACAAGTGAGAAGTGTGAGAAAAGAAACTGTTAGCATTGAACTTACGGTTACAGCTAATCAATTCACCTGTAAATTGGTGAGATCTTGTTGCTAATCTCGTAGTGAGTTTAAGTTCGTAAAGTCTAGTTGCCATAGGGAAGAGCGATATTTATTTGTATTTACAAAATGTGGCACAAGGCTGAAACGGGGAATAAGGAAAAAGAGTGGTCTTCATCTGTCTTAACTTACACTGAGCAAGCCACAAACACTGACCCAAACATATCACAATATTCCTAACACCAAAACAACGCATTCTTACTTACCTTTCTTACTACATCCACCGTAATACCTCATTGTCTCTTTGAAAATCCTAACTAGTCCCCATATGTACAATTCATTGTCTTTGGGAGAGGAGAATAAAATAACAATTAGCATAGCGAAGAGCTCATCCGAACAATTATCATGAAAGTATTTATAGAAAAGACACAGAGAAGCAACTTTACGGCAGTGAGAAATATCTGACGCCGAGACGCCAAGTCAACACCAATAATATTGCATATTCGCCTTTGGATTTTATCAAAATCTCTAAATATATAGAATTACCTGAGCATATGTGGCATAAATATTCGAGGCTCAGAGATATGTAAGAAAGACAAATTGTCTAACACAGCACAGTGGACCAACTTTTTTAGAAGCAGACCTAGCAATGGATACAATATAGTCTTTTTGGTCAAAATTCCGTCCTTTGGTGATGAGACTGGAGTGCAGAAGGTGCCACAAGGTTCATCAGTATTGACAGCCAAACGCCTTCGGGGCCCCAATCCGAAATTTCCATCTGGATTTACTCCCATCTTTTTTTTTCCTGTGGGAATATAACCACAAGGTTCAAAATCGAGATATTCTTTCTGCAAGATTAACTGCTTTTCCAAAATGGCTAGCTCCATATACACAAAGTAGCTGGTTATGAGGCGACAGTGGTCCGCTTTCGCCCCTTGGATCTCGACTTACTTGTCAGAAGGTATTTGAGATGCATTTCTTGAGAGCATTTTTTTTTTAAATAGTGGGGGCTTGTCCCGACGAACACCAGAAGTTATGACAATCATTCGACATATATACGTCTATAAACATTATATACATCATAATGTGTTTCAGAAACTCAAAAACATTAACGGTTTGCATTCATATATATATATATACGTGGGTGTATATATATATATATATATATATATATATACACGTGGGTGTATATATATATATACACACACACCCGCATATATATATATATATACGTGAGTGTATATATATATATATATATATATATATATATATATATCTACGTGGGTGTGTATATATATATATATATATATATATAAATATATAAAATTAAAAGTAAATATGATGATCATAAAATATTTAATAAATGTAATAAAAGAAGTAATCATAATTTTTAATTATAGTAAATTCTTTTTGTAGTTGAACTTAAGTTTTTAGAGCTTCGAAAAGATTTTTTTACTTTCCAGAACTTGAAGATTTCTCTTGTCTTTTATAATATATTATTCGATTCTTATCTTTGTTGGTTTTCACGTAATATTTTGGCCAGCCAATGTATTCTTTGGTCTTTCAGACAGGTTAGTTTGGTTAATTTAGCGATATAGGTTTTAGGTTAATGTCTTGCAAGAAAAAAATCACAATGAATTTTGGAAATGATAACAATTGGCTCAGTTTGCCTAAAACTTAAAAAAGTAAACATAGGGCCAGATGTACACTAAAATAAAAACATAGGTCTGGTTTCCAGTTGATTAAACAGGTAGACATAGGTCTGGTTGCCAGTAGATTAAACAGGTAGACATAGGTTTGGTTTCCAGTAGATTAAACAGGTAGACATAGATCTGGTTTCCAGTAGATTAAACAGGTAGATACAGGTCTGGTTTCCAGCAGATTAAAGGTAGACATAGGTCTGGTTTCCAGTAGATTAAACGGATAGACTTAGGTCCTGCTTTCAGTAGAGTAAAACAAATAGCAGACATTAGTCCAGTTAATATGACGGGAAAAAAATAAAAGGTGGACATAAGTCTGGTTTACACGAGAGACAGAAAGGTAGACATAGGTCCGGTTTACACGAGAGCCAGAAAGGTAGATTGGGTCCGGTTTACACGAGAGGCAAAAAGGTAGACATAGGTCCGGTTTACACGACAGTCAAAAAGATAAACATAGATCTGGTTTACACGAGAGTCAGAAAGGTAGACATAAGTCCGGTTTACACGAGAGTCAAAAAGAAGACATAGGTCCGGTTTACACTAGAATCAAGAAGGTAGACATAGGTTCGGTTTACACGAGAGTCGAAAAGGTTGGCCTATGTCCGGTTTATACGAGTCAAAAATGTAGACAGCTTTTACATAGGTTTACGCTAAAATAGTTTTTACATAGGTTTACACTAAATTACAAAACGTATATATATATATATATATATATATATATATATATATATATATATATATATATATATATATATATATACATAAATGGTCGGTTATATTCTAACGTCTAAGCATAGAAATAGGTTCATTTTAAGCCAGAGTCAAACACGTCGACATACATCCTTTTTACACTAGAATCAAAACAGTAGACGCTTACTCTAGCCTCGGTACGGTGTAGTAATAGATGGCAGACCGGATTGCGGAATTGAAATGGCGAGTTCGAATGCCAGTCTAGTCCATTACATTCGTTTACATTCCCTTGGGAAAGCTATGAACCCATATCTTATGTTTTATACTAGAGTAAAAAAATAGTAGACATAGGTCCGGCAGACATTTTTCTTCATTTAAATTGCTATATTTGTAAAATTTGTCTGCCATCTGCCATCTAATCACTCAACTTCGTTAGGTCCGTTACTCTCTGTACGGCACTGATCTTGTTGCTTTAAGTATTTCCTCTCTGTGTTAAACTCTTGAACCTGCTTTTTTCAGTATGTGCCCCAGAAGTTTAAACTAGTGTACCTCTGTCATATATGGGCAGGAAATACCCAGTCTCCCATTACGAGTCTCGATAGAATCCAAAAGCGTATCCGCGTCCTTGTGAGTGATGAATTATTTTCCACCGTAAAACTCCTTTCCTGCGGACGAATCCTCGCAAGTTTCCCGCCAATCTATCACTATTTCAATGGAAAGTGTTTGAGAAGGTTGGAAGCTTTCTTTTTTTTCTTTTTGTATTATACTGTCAGTGGTAGGTCAAATTGTATCATGGGGGTGGCATCCTGACAGTGATGGATTGACTTTGAGTTTGGGACACAAGTCCAAAATGGCGCGAATTCAACAGAGAGTCGCAATGATTTTGATGCGTCGATACGTTTCCCACACCCAGGTTCAAGAGACAGGCTAAGACCACACTGGAAGGGACGCTAAGCCAACGAGCAACATGTGTTCCCTCGAAGTCCTTCCTCCCGCCGCCTCTTAGAATCCAAGCTGCCACGTCTGTCCCTCTAATAAAAACGAATAGGACAAAGATATCGTCTTTTCGTTAATACGATACGTGCAATAGTGTTGAGATGTGGTGACACGAAACGCAAAAATACGATGAATCTTAGGTGATTTTTAAAATCTGAGTTGTATATCCATGCACTATATAATTATTGTTTTGTTACCTTTTATTTATTCCACCAGTCCTAACCTTCACGGCTAAGACCCGCCAAGCCGAGTGCATTGTAGTGAACCACCCTCATTCCATTGATGACTCGAGCAGCTTCTTCACAGTGAATAGCTGCTTTTTGGAAACGACTTCCCAGATCTCTACAATGTTAATCTGTCTTGGTTTAATCTTTATCTTCGCCACATATCCACAAAAACCGTACCTCTTAACTCATACTTCATGATACTCTACATTGAGTGACTCTTGGGAATTGCGAACGTTATTGTAAAAGAAATATGTATTTTGAACGGGTTGTATTTTATTTTTCAAACACGCATCTTCATTCGAGTTCAACTGAGTGCGTGTTCAATGACATATAAAATGTAATTTACAAACAATTATATTTGAATTAGACGAGCATCACAGACATATTAGAGAATCGGTAAAGAAAGCTTTCCAGATGTTACTTGTGTGCTGAGTATGGAGATGAATCTATAGAAATGTTTGTCCAATTATTTGGAACTTATTGATTCTCCGTGTAAGGCTTTTTATTAAAAACAGCATACAGGGTGCGATGGATAAACTGTCGTCTAAATTACGCAAAAATGAAAAATATCATCTCATCGTAACAGATATATTTACATAAATGACGCAAAAATATTTTTGAATAATAAAGAGTAAATAGGTTCAATAAAATCGCCATTGGCTTCTACCACGACCCCCAGACGACTTCAGAATGACCTGTATTTCTTCTGGATGGTCTCCTTGTTTAAGTTCGTGAATGCTGCCATAATCTTTGCCTTCTGTTCATCTTTGGTGTTACAAGGAGTTTTGTTGGTCTCTCGCTCGACAATGCCCCACACATGATAATCAAGGGGTTGCATTCTGGAGAGTTAGGTGGCCAGATGTAAGTGGTGATATGGTCGCAGAAATTGTTTTACAGCCATAACTGTGTACTCCTGCCTGTGTACAAAGTCCTGTCGCCAGACACAGGGTCTTCCATCAGCCACCCTCTTGACCCAGGGCAGCACTACCTTCTCAAGCCCCTTCATGTAGGCATCCATGTTGAGTCTGAGGACCTGGGGGAAGATCAATAGAAGCAGATCATCGCCATTACTAGTGATCACTCCAAACACCATGATGTTGATTGGATATATCATCCAGCCCTTTCTGAGGACTCTACAATGATTCACACACAAAGACTCTGAAATGTCCGTATTATAGCTTCCGGTGTGAATGCCAAGCAGTTCAGCATGTCGTTTCGCTTCGTACTTCTTCAAGCGATATACTTTGGAATTTCGAACCGAAACCTTTATTTAGTCCACGGGAGTAGAAATTCTAAGGTATATCAGCTGAAGAAGGCCGGAGCATACAATGGCTGAAATGTCGTGAATATGGCGGTAAAGATGAGGACAACAGCCCAAATAATGTAAATGATGTAAAGATTATTTGAATAAATATATAAGTTTCCGGACATAAAATTACTCTTGTAAATAATTAATTTTTAATTCACTAATTCACAAAAAAAAAAAAACACTTTATAAAATTTTAATAACAATGATGAGGACAACAGTCCGAATAATGTAAGCAGTATAAATAGTTACAATACCTCATCTCGTAAATATAGATATCAAATTATATTGCCTATAGTTTATTGATACTTTAATAAAATTATGAATAGAAATCTTGTTTTCATAGTTATTTATAAAATGGTAAATAATAATTATATTGCAATGTAGTTGATTTACATACATTTATAATTTTGTAATCTAAAGACAGGTGAACATCTTGAAAGCGTTTGACAGGATTTAGCATACGGGTCTTTTTCACAAGTTAAAAAGTTATGGTGTCTCTGGACGAAGTTTCGAACTCATTCAGTCTTTCTTAAGTAATTTTCAAAATGAAAGTTATCTGGAACGGCCACTCTTCTAGATCTTTTTGTACTAAAGCAGGCGTTTCCCAGGACTCTATTCTAGGACTTATTTTATTAATAATCTTCATCAGCGACTTCCCGGTTATTTTTTAAATTTTTAATTTTTTTAAGCATATCACCCCAAGCAAGGCTGGAAGCCACTAGCACGTAAGGCGTTACAGAAGGTTTGGAGGAAGAGCAGATAGGAGTGGTAAAGGAGAGGATGTAGAGAAAGATATTAGATCGATCAAGGCAAGGGGGTTACAGAGGATTTGGAGCGAGAGCCGATAGGAATGAAAGGTGAAAGGATGTGGAGAAGGGAAGTGGATAGATCAAGGCAACTGGAGATGTCGATTGACATTACACTTAAATAGTTGGCGATTGTATTTGTCAGGGAAACAGGAATAGGGAAGGGAGTTCCACAGGCGAGACGTGCGAGAGATGACGCTATTAGAGTAGAAGAGACGTCTACATCTAACAGTTTCAACGGTGAAGGGGTGGGAACGGGATGCCATCTTCCTAGGACGTTTAAATTCATGAGGCCTAGGAACCAGCGAAAGCAGCTCCTCGGAGCAATTACCGTGAAAGTATTTGTAAAAAAGACAGAGCGAGGCAACGTCGCGCCTGTGAGAGAGCGACTGCAGACGATATGACAGATCAGGGCCAATTACATTGCATATCCGTCTCTGGATCTTATCAAGAACCCTGAGGCAAACAGCAGGGGCTCCAGACCATATATGGCAGCAATACTCCATGCAAGGGCGAATGGTCGATTTATAGATTAGGAGGATCGATTCCGGGGAGAAAAATTTCAACTTGATATCTATGCTGGTGACATCACCATTTAATCCAGTCGCGATAGTACGTCTGATAAGTTTGATAAGGTCAAATTGGCAGTTGATCTCAAGAATGAACTACGGTCTGTTGTTAACTGGGGCAAGGAATCGCTTGTTAGTTTTTACGCCTCCAGAATTAAACTTCTCTCTATCAACCGCCCGAAAGACCCCTTCCTGCCTCCCATCAGCAGGGCTGGTACTAACTTCCATGAGAGTGATTCGTTGCGCCTTTTCAAGCTTACATTCTCGGCTGAAATGAAGTGGAAAGATTATATTGGATTCATTGCTAGGTGAGCGGCTAAAAAGTTTGTTTCACTGTGCCGTGCTAGACAGTTTTTCTCACCTGAGTCTGTCTTACATATCTATGTGTCCACCTTTCGTCCTGAATATTTCTGTCACATATCCTGCTGTATATAGAGATTCATGATAAAACACAAAGAAGAATGAGCAATATTATTGGCCCTGACCTGGCATCATGGCTGCAGTCATTTTCCCACCGCCGTAATGTAGGTAGTCTTTGCCTTTCCTAAAGGGCGTTCCAACTTGGACCGATTTTAAATGTGAATTAAGTTTAAGCATCTAATGATTTTTTTTCTTTTTCTTTCAGATTTGGCTGACATTTGGGCGATATTATTTTTCTTACATGATTGCCATAACTTAAATAACATGATCCAATAGAGAAATAAATAAGTTTTCATCAATAACACTGATTTATTTACTGCTGACTTTGATCCGTCTTAATGAAACACCCTTATATATAATCCGTCTTAATGAAACACTCTTTATAAATACTTTCATGATAATTGCTGGGATTAACTCTTCGCTATGATACTTAGACTTTATGAATTTAAGCGCAGTACTAGATTGGCGTCAAGGTCTCATCAATTCACAGTTGGATTCGCTAGATGTAACCGTAAGTTCTATGCTGATAGTTTCTTTTCTCGCATTTCTCACTTGTGGAACTTTCTTTCGGCTCCATACAATTCAAGCTTGAATCTTCAAAAATGTAAATGTTATGTCAGTTGTTATCCATTGTCTTGATTACTCCTCTATTTTCTTGTTCCTTAATGTTGGGGCGCACCCACCTTCACAACCACAATAGACTGATCCTATTATTATAAATAGAACAGTAGTTCTAGAGACGAGTAGTGTAGCAGTGTAGTGCAGTGCAGAGTGAGACTTCTGTAGTGATCAGTTACATTTCCGTTTCTCGACCGGAAGATACCGTTGGACTTTATTACTATTACTTATTGTTACTACTAACCTACGTTCGTTCTACGACTAATCTCTCTGATGTAAATACCTCTCTGAATATACCAGTATTTTTCCCTACGACTGTGTTTGTTCGTTATTACCATATACTCACGTGGAAACACTCTACATCTCAACAGTGGTGACGAAGGATGTTTTATTGATCTCAACAGTGGCGACGAAGGATGTTTTATTGATCTCAACACTTAATAATACCCCCACGCTTTATTTTTTTCACACTCAGTAATCCCTTGTGTTTTAATGTCTCTACTGCCTTGTATCGGGTAATATGGTTAAAAAGATGTATGCAGGCGGTTTGCTGTTAGTATATGTTCTCGACTATTCGAATATAATTCCCAAATATGTCACTGTTAACCTATTCTCTTCTATTTAGTTTTAGATGTATTGTATGATATCAGCGAGACTTTTCATCATTGAGCTGTGAGAGTTAGATCAGAGCAGAGATCAGCACCAGGCTCTGGTCATCAAGATATCTGTTATTCATTATTTATTATTTGTTTTTTTTTTCGCTCTTTACTTTTTGCTTTTTTAAATATCCTTTTAGTACATTTAATGCCGAAATTTAATTTTCTTGGGAGCATTAGAAATTTCTTTTAAAAAATGTATTGCTGGTAATTTTTTTTCCTCACAGAAATGTGTTGCTGGTAATTTTTATTTTATTTTTATATATAATTTTTCAAAAATAATTTTTTTTCTGTGAAAATGTATTGCTGGTATTTTTACTATAAAATTGTGTATACTTTCATAGTTTTGACCCCAGTTCGGGGTTTAACCATTTGCCCATAGCTGGGACCCTAACAGGTGCTACCACCCGGAAACCTGGGAACAACAGCAATTAAGAGGTTGTTCCACGCTCCTTAAAACTTCCCGATCAGAGGCCTTGCTGCCGGATGTAGTTTATCGTCATAAACAGGAAGATATATGTAGGTGCACCCAGACACTGTGGTGTCATCTGCATATGTATTTGAATATATTTATATATACTTTTCAAGTAATTGTTTTTAAACCCTAATTAAATTTTGGAGATCCCACAGAGTATTGAAACTATTTATTTGTTTTTCTTTTGTAGGATGGGTCGGTTTTATCAGAGGGTGCTATTCTCCTGGTATGTTACCCGGTGTCAACGACTCCGCTGGATGTCGTTACTGGAGAGGAGCCAACAACCTCACGGCTCTTTACTGTTTCTGCACCAAAGACTACTGCAACAGCGCTCCGCCATTACACGACCTGACGAGATTTGGTTGGCTGTTTTATTTTGCGCATGCGTCTGGACTCTTTTTCATCGTTCAATGGATCATTTCAGCTTGCTTGAGCTGTTAAAAACAAACAAAAAAAAACATGTTCACAGAATTGTCAATAGCTGTTAATGAATAGTTATTCTAAGATCTAAGTACTTTTTTTTTAATAAGAAAATTCATCGTTTGATTCGTCAGTGTCAGACAATTTTTTTATGAAATGGGGAGGTTTTATTTTATTTATTTTTTCACCGTTTGATAAAAGTTTTTAACATTTATATAACAAAGATAATATATATGAAAAGGTAATATCAATCGTTTTTAATCTAATATAGAAACAATAACTTATTTTGCTTTTTGGTATAAACCATTCGCATAGCAGTAAAAAGATTTTTTAGTTCGTAACTTCGTATTAGAATCTGGAGTAAGGATCACTTTATAGTATCATATTATCATTATTTTAAAATTTGGTGGAAATTTTCGATGTGAAAATTGTGTATGTTTATTTTTTGACATTGAAAATTAAAATAATATTTCTTTTTTTTTAAATACATAATTTTTAAATTCTGTTTTAACAACAAAAAAGAACAAAGGCAAGGATAAGAAAAGATATTTGTAATGAAAAAAGTACGCGGATGTAGGCTTTAAGAAAAAATTATTCAACTGAGTATTTAACGTTCGCGTAGTGTTTTTTCATAGTCCTAGTAAACAGAAATAGCTCTCTCAAAGAGGAGAGTAACAAAACAAGGGGAGACCACTCTTGATTATTCAAAACTTTATTTCAAAGATATTAAATTAAAACAAAATATTAAGAAAACGAAAATAAAAAAATAAAAAAATTCTAACATTAAAAAGGAAGAAAATTGAACATTAGAAAACGTATGCCAATAAAGCATTAAAAAAAATAGAAAAAAATAAAATCAGAATTAACGCTTCAAAATTATTGCACGAAAAATCGTGCATATCTTTGGTTTGCTTACCGTTTAACTTAAGCGAGAACGAAGTCAGACAAGATTTAGAAAACGAAAAGAATGAGTATTTAATGAAAGCTGAAGAGGCACGTGCTGCAACGATCTGAAAAAAAAAGGATATAGAAAAAAATAATCAAGGAGTGTGCAGCCGTATAAACTCGTGTATAGTACGAGTTCTTATAAGTTTTTTAAGCCAAAAAAAAAAAAAAAGAGAGAAAGAAATAGCCGGTTGCATTATATAGTGATGTTTTTAAGAGCTTAAAAATGACGCGGTACAGCCACATCACGCTGCGCTGAAATACCGGTTCTCGTACGATCACCGAAATTAAGCAAAGCCGATACTCGTCGGTATCTAAATGGGTGACCGTTTGGGAATACCACTTGCTGTAAGTTTGGATGTGCGATGTATGACACATCAGAATTGTTAGTCGGGGAGCCGAGTTCCAATTCTCGTTGGGTTCGTTGTATTCAGTTACGTATAAATAGCCTGGGAAAAGGTATGAATCCACTTCTTCTCTCCCTGCTATGGGTTAATCAGTAAGATTAAATCATTATTGTCTCTTCCGACGAAAAAAAGAATCTTACAACCGAAAAAATTTTCTGACATTAAATAACCTACAAAGGGATGTTGATAAACCGTATAAAACAACAAGCAGAGACAAATTTCTTACCCTTATATGATTTGAAACTCAAGAGATATCATTCACTCAGGAATTATCCCACTGCTAATGTTTTGCACGTTTTAATCTTGACACAAAAATTAAGAGGGCGCACTATATACTGGTAATTTTTTGAAAAGTTTAAAAATCGGTTTAAATATTCGCTGCCTGGTTGAACCATACGCAGGTAAAATTCAAGCATAAAAATTTCAGGGGTCGCACTATAAATTAAATCGACTTATACACGAGTACATACGGTAGTTTAAAGGTTTTATTTTATGGATATGTATGTTTTCTTTTCATCTTTTTTCTTTTCTTTTTTCTTCATTTGCTTTTTCACGTTCTGGTGAATCTGGGTTGTTTGGCAAAGTTTGCCTTTTATTATCAACCTTTAGAAAAGCGTCCATTCAGGTTTAAAGACAAACATTATTGGATTCCAAATATAAACTATTTTGCACAGGGAAGAAGTGCATCTGATTTTACACCGCAAGCAAAAGTCAGCTGTTGGCTCTCACGCTGGCCAATAGAATCTTCCTGCCTATTCGTGGCAGCCAGCTATAGGCTCTCACTCTGGCCAGTAGAAAATGGCCGCAAACTACACGAAAACCGCCGTAGAAGCATGAAAAAATCGATTATTTCCACTATTGATGGGAGTTGGGAAATACAATGTCGGCCTTGGTCTTCCCTCTAACGTGAAGCATGTACATTTTGGTGCAAATCCGTCGAAAATTGCTGCCGTGCATTCGTTACACACACACACACACACACACACACACACACACACACACACACACACACACACACACACACATCCTGCCTTTTATAGATAGAGATATCTCTCTGAATAATTCCATCTATCTTGATTGTATTCATAACTAAGGAATTTTTTAAAGTAAATGCTACGAACAGTGGAATTTTACTCCATCTTTTCTTGCTCTCATTTGTATATATATATATATATATATATATATATATATATATATGTATATAGTTTTATAGTATGCTATATTTATGGGTTAAAGTGCTCAATGTCAGGTCTAGTGATTATGCAAATATAAAAGTTGATATTGAAGTCTATACCCAAGGGTGATAGTCTGTTGCATGCTAAACGCAATCGCCGCCATCCTACATATATATATATATATATATATATATATATATATATATAAAATTGTGTATGTGTGTATGGTACTGTGGTAAAGTTTTATTTCATTTTGATTGTAATCGGAACATTTTCAACCTTTCTGAACACTTTCTTTTTTCGTTCAGAAAAGAAAAAAAATTATACGAGAACAAGAAAAATTAAATAAAACCATAACCGCCGTACCTTGTCCGAACTTTTACCACCCCAAAGATATATATATATATATATATATATATACCTGGTGACCCTAAAAAACGGGAACTTTTTAACAATCCAATAAAACCAAGAGTGATGGAAGAAAAATATTTAATTCATAGTAATTGAAACCTTAAAACATGCCATTTAAGAAACAATGATGGAATTTTCATTTAAAAAAAAAAATTACGTCCTGTAGATGGCGTCCTCCTGTACGAATGCATTCTTGAAATCTGCTGTTGAGATTCCTCATTGACTGCTGCAACATCTCAGCTGGGATACTGCAAATTTCATTCTCATTACTAAAATGGCGAAATGTTTACTTGCTCAAGGTCACTGTCACGCGGTGTTGCCATTTGCTCATGTCTGGCAATACGCAATTAAAAAATTCCCGGTTTTTGGGGTCACCCTATATATATATATATAGAGAGAGAGAGAGAGAGAGAGAGTGAGACAGACAGACAGACAGACAGACAGACAGACAGACAGAGAAATGATGTAAATAAAGAGATACGATCAAGCATATGTATGACCGATTATGTATGCATACAGGTGAACAAGTAATTATTTATTTTATTCATTGGTGTAGACAAAACAGTGTCCAGTGTCGTCAATAATTTATATATGAATAATTACATATATAAATACGTTTTCAGTACGACTCAGAGTTTCATAGCTTTGCCAATCACCAAGTATAAAATTTACGAACTCTTCAATACGGTTGATTTTTTTTTAATGTCAGGGCCTCATGGGAACCACACTACATATGGGAATTTAATGTTCAAGACCATTACAAGTATATTCTTGGGGTATAAATTCAAAATATAGACTGTTGTAGGTAGATATCGAAAAATAAACTAAGTTATGAATAGTAAGTTTAATTGGGATATTGATCCGTTAATGTGAATTGAGTCAATGGATAAGATTATTGCAGTATGAACTAAAAAGTTTGTAGTTAGCAAATAAATGACGTGGGTATACAAAAAAGAATATAGGGTCAAGAAAAAGATAAGAAAAAATAAACAATAATAAAAAATAAAATATATACCATAATACCCCATGTATAATACGCCGTTCATCCATAATACGCACTCTTCAAATTGTGCTGAAAGTGTGGAAAAATGCTTCTACTCACGCATAATACGCAACTCTTGTTTGGTAATCAAACCCTATAAGTTGTCCCTCTCCAATTTCATTACGACCAGCGTTTCCTACTCTTATTAAAAAATGGTTTTAAATATAGAATAATATTATTCTAATTTAGTTTTATGATAATTCTCATTTTATTTTACATTTGTTAGTATTTTTAGGTACATAGGATTGTATTTGACATCCTTATGGGGTCACAATCGCCAAATGTTAGTGCCAAATTGTCATCTACTTGTAGTAAGTAGTCATTTCGCAACTGAAATCCACCTATGAAACGGCAATTTTTTAAAGATTTTTTTGTAGCTGTGCATAATACGCACCCCTAATTTTGCTTATGATTTTTAGAAAAAAATACGTATTATACATGGGGAAATGCGGCATATACATACATATATATATATATATTTATATATATATTATATATATATTATATATATATTTACTGCAGTAAATATGAAGGATATATAATATAAAAATTATATATCTAAATAATAGTGAGTAAATAATGTGACAATACGAAAATCTGTTGTGACGCGTTTCGTTTTGAAGTGATTATGTGTTTGAAGACGGTCTTTTTTTAAAATAAATATATAATATTTACTGAAATTAACTCGTACCTTTTGCCTCCGAGCTCATTATCTGAAAGTTGTTTACATGCCTGACTATATTATTCGAATTTGAATCATCATATTAAGTTATTAAAGTCTTTTGTTAAATGCCTTTATCAGTCTGCCAATTAAATGTCCCTACATTTATTCGTTTTTACGATCGTTGCACCAATTGCGTTAAGCCAATTATAAAGCACATTTTTCCACTTACGTTTGGTTAATCGTTAATTAACTTAGCTAATTTTCATTAATTTAATTTGCAAATATCGGATGATGCTGTACCTTACTTAGAGTGTATAATAAGTGGGTAATTTGACCCATTAACAGTGCTGTTGCACGCTTAGCGATTTTTCAAAATGGATGGTTATTTATTATTAACGTTACCGACAAAAGAACAATAGATCTTGGTAGCATTAGTAGCGTTAATTTTCAAAAGTCCCTGCGCGTGGAACGGCGTTGTTAATGGTTAAATATATATTTTTTAGAAATGTTATAGTTTATGCGTATGAAGAAGTCCTTTTAAATGTATTTTATATACAGTATTCTTATATAACTAAGAAAGGGATGATACAAATTATATATATATATATATATATATATATATATATATATATATATATATCATCTATAATATAATATATATACTATAGCCTATACGTGTGTGTGTATATATATATGTGTATGTATGTATGTGTGTCAGCAGGCACCCCTACTCCACCTTAATATAGTCTGATTTTCAAAGTAACTTATATTTGATACATAAGTTGTCTAGGGAAATTATCACCCCTTATCAAAATGATTGAATTTTCTCGTAACCTTAACAATTTAAAATATTAAGATTGTCTGTGCTTATAAATGAAGTAAACTTCGTAATAGGTTCTTCCAAATGTTGCTTGAGAATGGAACGGAGCTATGCATTTAAAATTTAATTTTATAATTAAATTTAAAATTTTAATTTCTGTTTTGAATCATGGTAATTCCTTTCTAGCGATAGGACTATATTTTTAAAATAGAAAATAATAATCATATATATATATATATATATATATATATATATATATATATATATATATATATATATATATATATATATATATATATATATACTTGGTGGGTCAATTAGACCTTTTATTATATATATATATATAATGGACTCTCCCGTCGGTTTCGACGTATGAGGATCTGACAACCTTTGAAATTTTGTGCGATAATCTTAAGTAGCACTTAAACCCGCTAGTGATTTACAAAGGAGGCTGTATATGGAGCAACAGTGAGGATTGTGGGATGAGATCAATATTAGATTGGCTGACCTTTTAGATATTGCTCTCGCTTCTTGAAGACAATTCAGACTAGCAGATTGAAAACTGCTGAGTAATACATATATATATATATATATATATATATATATATATATATATATATATAACGAAAGTGCTCAACGCTTTTAGAAATTAGGATAAGACAGAGCAGTAACACTAACAAATCAAATAAAGTAGAAAGAGACAATTGAAATTTCTGGGACACTTAATAAGGAAAGAAAGCCTGGAGAATTAGACACTCACAGGTATTATTACAGGCAAAAGAAGCAGAAGGAACGGAGTAATCTACTTAAGGAATTTGAGTTAGTAGATGACGGGAACAAGGACATAGACCTCGGTGGTAATGATTTAAATGTTACTTAGAGTAAAAAAAGGAAGTTGTGGAGTGTCATGACTGCACACGTCCTGAATGTACATGATACATAGAAGTTGATTTTTTTTTGCATTATTAATGCCACCGACCATGGTTGTAATTTTTTTTCCCATCCATCTTCTTCAGGTAGAATCCCCCGGTATTTTTTTCATAAGTATATCATTCCAGTAAACATTGTTTTTCTTTTATCTTTTCGCGAAGAACTGTTGGATTTTCTAGTTAACCTTGACATATTTGGGAAGGAAATTTAAAATAATCCGCAACCTATGCTGGCAGCAAACCGCCTGAATACGAATAGAAAACTAATTCAGCAACTATACAAAAATAGAAAGGGGCGTGACACAAGGATGTGTCTCCTCACTGGGTTTATTCAAAATATACAGCGAGGAACATGTAACAAGGAAATCAATATTTATGCTCAGAATGATATGAGGATGAGCGATACAAATGCAAAAGAATGTATACCTACGTTGTATAGATTATACAAACGCCTAAAGTATGTAACTGTTGAGTCTTGACTCAATGTTGAATCTCGCCTATTGCATGGAATAATAATGCAACACAAAATGTACTTAGAACAAGAATGTATTATAACAAGAAAGTGTACACAATAAGTACATATAGTATTTCTGTATATTTCTGGGAAGACGTCCCTGGAGAATGTGTTGACTAGTCGCAGTCGATCAGAGTCTCTAGTTGGATCTCGTGATTCCTCTTCTCTCTTCCCTCCCGTCTTCCGGTATCAACCATTATTTATATAGTTGGTAGTCACCTATGCAGATTAGGTAGATCCTACACAACAGTAACAAATAAGTCTTTGAACAGCGAGGTAACCTTGACATATTTGGGAAGGATACTAGAATAACCCAGAACCTATACTGTCAGCAAATCGTCTGCATACAAGTAGAAAAAGAATTCAGTATATATACAAAATGTACTATCAGGATTCCTTGTTGGTGGCTACAATCTTAACAGCACAAGATAAAACACAATGTTGATAACAGACGCTGAAAGAAAACTACAGCCACACCCACACAAAATAGTAAAGTTAACTAAAAGGAAAGGACTAAACATCAATTGCAAGAAAATGGAAACAAAATAGTTATTCACATGACTACAAGATCTAATGCATAGCTGTCTATAAACGGAACAGCTCAACATTTCAAATTATAAATTGAAGATGCCAAAAGGAAGTCAGTACAACAATTTTAATATCTAGGAATTGTTTTAACAGAAGACGGAAAACGTGACACCGAAATCTGAAGTCGCATTGAGATAGCGAAAGGTGCCTTCGAAAAGCTAAGTAAAGTATTCAGAAACAGGAAAATCTCATACAAAGAAAAGAGTATTGGATTGTTGCGTGATATCAGTCGTCCTGTACGGCTGTCAATGCTGGACAATCTCCTCAAAGATGAAGAGACTTGAAGCAACAGAAATATAGTTCTACAGAAGGATGCTGAGTATACCATGGTCCGAAGTTGTGGGCAACGATGAAGTTTTAGAGAAAACGGAACCAAAAAGGACACTTATAGTTAACGCCAGAAAGAAGCAGGTGAAATTTATAGGGCCAATAATGAGGAAAGAGGGTTTGAAAAATTAGACACTCACAGGAGATATTAAAGACTAGAGGGACAGAGGAAAACAGCGTATAGCCTACATAGCGAGCTGGAGTCAAAGGGTAGCAGAGCAGGATTTTAGGAAATATAACAAAAAGTGAAGTTTTATTAAGAGCTACAAAGGACAGGAAATTGTGGAGAGCCATAGTAGCAAACTGAAGGGGCAGGCACAGAAGAAGAAGAAGAAGAAGAAGAAGAAGAAGAAGAAGAAGAAGAAGAAGAAGATGATGATGATGATGATGATTCATGTATTTGACACTCGAAGATAATAAAGAGTAAGCTGATATTACTAATCTGAATGATTCGTCGAAGAATGCCAAAGGCAATACCTAAGAATTACAGACAATAACGTTTTTGTTTGACCTTTCAATACTTCAGTGTTTGAATTGTGCTGTGTACAAAGGTCAGATAATAATATAGGCGAAGAGGACTTTTCATATTTCTGAAAAGTAATTTTCCTATTCAAGTGACAGCCTCGAAGGACAAAACAGAAATGGGATTCAATCACATGATTCAAATAAAGAGGGCACTTCGACGCGGTGCAATGGTCAGCAATCTTTTCTCGCTAGATCAATTACAACTCTGTTGCAACCTAGGGAAGGTTACTGAATAGAATAATCACACGAAGGTTGGCAATGAACGATAATACTTAGGACAAGAACAACACATATAAGATTCGCCAGCAGCGCGTAGAAGAAGTAGTCAATTGCTAGAAGTGAGTCAAGAGAATTCCACAATGTAAGATGTGGCACAAGGCCGAGTTTATTGTGGAGTATCCGAGTACTTAGGCTCGGTCAAAAATTCCCCGTAGATCCCCGTAAAAGACGGGGTCGGGTAGCTGTCTCCCCAAATCAGACTCTGCCCTTCCACATAGCCCTCGTCTGGCGATCCTCTCTGCCCGGAGGTAGAGAGTTTGACCGGCACAGCTGGAGACGATTCTCCGACTGCCGAATATCTACACCCGCCCCACGCGGTCAGACGTGGCACAAGCCCGAATTTAATATGGGGTATCCGAGCCCGTAAACTCGGACAAAAATTCCCCGGTGACCACGTATAAAACGGGGTAGGGTAGCTGTTTCCCGAAACGAGACTGCTTTTCGACAAAGCCTCGTCTGGGGATCCTCTCTGTCCGGAAGCAGAGAGTTTGACTAGCACAGCTGGAGACTAATCTCCAACCGCAGACCAAAGACAGTATTTACTACTGCATTTATGTGAATGGGGACATAGCCATTATCGTCCGTAGGCATGCTACAACAAACTCAATAGGGAGTTCGATCCTCACTGGGTGGCCCGTACATTCGGACTTGTGCCACATATAAACTACGCTGAGAAAATCATTAAGGGATTTCGACGCGGTGTAATAGCTAGCAAGCTTGTTTTGCTAGATCAGTTACGACTCAGTATTGACTTTGATCCTCACTGGGTGCCCCAGATTTCCGGC
>OZ038501.1:29462864-29592864 GCA_964036315.1 Acanthosepion esculentum | reverse complement strand
CCTCGCCCCCAAACTGCAAATTTATAAAAGCACGTTACATCAAAACGTTCACGAATTACTTCGTCGCAGTGCCTTCTACGGAAGCAGAAATGGGGTTCGGCTAATTGTATTTCCTTCGCACGACGGGAAAAACGGCTTCTCGTCTGCCAACAGAAATTTGTTTCTGCAGCAAGCAAATATTGTGGCACCAAAATGCCTCCTCTGACGGGGAGTAACACTTTCCATCCATATCAGTTAGCTTGGCTGACTAGCAGGAAATGAAAGTTGACAGTCACATGTTGAAAGCTTTGGACACTGCGCAAGTCCGGAAATGGCAGATAATAGCATTTCCACTAATGCATGGGCACGCAAGCGTAAAGAAAACGATTAGTTTGTTCTCTGGCTCTTTCTGTATTCCCCACAATCTCTTCACACGCACACTCATGCATATATATATATATATATATATATATATATATATATATATATATATATATATATATATATATATATACTACAGTTCAAAAGTTTGAGAGGTCCCCAGGTAATTTTTTAAATTGGCCCCAAAAGTAGTTGTTTTGTACTTTAAATAATAGAAAATTATTATACATGGTAAAAATGCGAGACATGATTTTTTATTATTAATATTATTATGAAAAAAAAGAAAAAACATTTTATGATTACATTTTGGTCTCGTCAAAATATCCTCGTTTCACCTTGGTTGTTGCAGCCCAAACAAATTATTGGCCTTCGTTACAAAAGTTTGTAAAAATATAAGTTTGATAAGTAATTCTATTCTTTTTTCATTGACCCTAAGTGATCTTTTCCGTTTCTTTTTTCTTCTTCTTTTTACTCATGTGTCAAGTTCATCTGATGCTAATTCTGGGGGTAGCTTCAAACTTTTGATCTGTAGTGTCTATATGGCCATAACTCCCTAAATATATATATATCTTCATATATATATATAGTTGGATTGATGTGAGTTTGTGACCCTGGGTTTCACGCTATTTACGATCGTAAGAGTTTGTCTGACGATCGCAAATAGCGTGAAACCCAGGGTCATAAACTCACATTAATCCAACTAAATATATTAGCTCTATCACTGATATTGAGCGCTTTCCAATAAGTACTGTGCATATATAATATATAAATAATATATATAAAAATTGCATATATACATATTTATATTTACTTACATATACATTTTACATATATATATATATATATATATATATATATATATATATATATATATATATATATATATATATATATATATATATTATTTCTTTATTATTATTATTATTTTTCAAGGTTAGCTAAGGTGGTAACAGCCGGTACAGTAAAGGTGACTCTTTCTTCCGTAACAACTGTCGTGGGATGGCAATGCATTTTGCGAAGATATGTGCAGATGAGATAGAGTGCAGGAATAAGTGAGTTCAAGACTTTGCCATATGTAATCTTATTGGAAATTTCAACTCATTTCGCCGCTTTTGTTTTTCATGCTTCACCACTACACACAATCTCTCCCTCCCCTCTGTCTCTCTCTCTTATATATTTGTATATATACATATATATGTGTGTGTGTGTGTGTGTGTGTGTGCGTGTGTGTGTGTGCTTACGTGCGTGCGTGCGTTTATATATATATATATATATATATATATATATATATTGAAAATACTTTTATGCCCCCTAATACCCTATTTATTTAATATTCAACACGAAATAAGAGGCTAGTAAAATATTTCAAAATTAAAATACATTATTATAACCACCAACTCTATCACAATTACAATAGAAAAGAATTTTCTAAGCTTAACATAAAATGTCTTACAAATACTTCTAGAATAATAAACTGCTTAATTAATACAAAATAATAAACTAAAGTTGAAGGAAGAATTTACTCTACCACCTGTAATAATTGCCACAAGGAATACATAGGAGAAACTTCAAGGAATTTAAATAAAAGATTATAACAATACAAAATGAATCTTTTGCAAAACAATAAACTCACTGCATTAGTTGCTCATTGTAATGAGCCTGAAATTTAATGAAAAAAATTTATATGTTACATGTTCTTAAAAAACGTATTAAATATATTAAAATATATTGAATGTATTTCATGTATAAAAATATTAGGAAGTCTTAAAAACTGAAGTCTGAAAAATACAATGTAATGAGTCTGATCATAATTTTCATTTTAAAAATGGTACTTTAATTAAAATAGAAAGCAAATTATAAAAATATAAGTGTATAGAAAGTATTTTAATCGCTAGATTGTCGACAGTAAATTTGCGTCCAGTTTCATGCAACGTTTTGCCTTTCTTGACAGATCTTCGGTTCTCCCTTATTGGGATACATGATAACAAAAGGGATAAAAATATGAAGAAAATTAAAAAAAATATATACCAAATGACATTGTCTGGACTATAAACCCAAACACTTAATATTAAAAAGAAATTAAATTTAAAAGTTTAAATTTAAAATATTCAGCGTCCCCTCCCCTTCATGACCATGTGTAGTTTCATCGGCGTAAATATCACTTTAATCCAATGAAGTCCTAAACGACATAACGCGGCACACAATTTTCTTTCCCCCAGTTGGTCATAAATTTACCTAAGAATATTCTGGTATATAAAAATTCACACACACACACACACACAAACATATATATATATATATATATATATATATATATATATATATATATATATATATATAAATAAAAAGGAAAGAACAGTAAGATGTAAAATCCGGTGTTCTTATAGATATTTTTATTTTTACACAATAGTGCTCAATGTAAATTTACAGAGCATTAATATTATAAATTAATTGATTTAAAATATGGTTTTACCGCTACACAGTGATAACCATGTTTCAGAAATGGAAGCTAAAGCCCCTGAATTTAATTTTGTTATTAAACCAAAGACATTAGTTCCATTTCCTCATCAAGCGATATATATATATATATATATATATATATATATATATATATATATATATATATATATGCGTGTGTGTATGTCTGTGTGCGTGTCTGTGTATTTAAAGAGACACTGGACTATGTGATTTTTTTTTTTACCTGTATAAATAATAAAATAATAAAAATAATAATAATGATTGTACTCACATGTACAGATCCCATACTAAGAAAAGGTTTAAAATGTAGGTGAACTTCGGGTTTGTTTGTTTTTTTACAAAAATGATCAATGGAAAATGTCCTGAAGCTATTTCTGATCTTATGTCTACACTTAAGACCCGGAAGGAAATGTGTATACAACAGAAATCAAAGGATAATAATAATAATAATAATAATAATAATAATAATAATAATAATAATAATAATAGCATTGCCAGTCCCTCCAGATTGTAATGTATCTTTGAAGATCTTCAAAAACCACCAAAATATAAGGTTCCTGAAGTGGGAATCTTAAAAATGTGGCACATTTGGACATCAATAATTCTAGTTGTAGTTGGAGCCCTCGCCTTGATTGGAAAAGGATCCAATAGACTCACAGAAGAGATTCCTGATGGCCTATGCCTTAAAGAAATAGAAAGAATTGTACTCACAAGTACAATTCCTACATTATGAAGAGCTTTATCGATGTAAAATGTGTGTGATATTTGGTTTTTGGTTCCTGTTTTTTACAAAAATAATCAGTAAAAAAGACATTTCCGACCTTAGGTCACTGGTTGGAACCGGGGATGAAATGTGTATACAATAGAAACCCAAGGAAATAATAATAATAATAATAATAATAATAATAATAGCACTTAAAAATTAAATTCCTGTTGTCGTTGGAGCTTTGGGACTGATAAAGAAAGGAACTTAAGAAGAAATGAGCAAAATTCCTGGTGCAGCATCTCTCTTGAAAATCCAAGAAAATTGTTCTAATAAGCAAACGCGTATCCTGTAAAGAGCTTTGGCCATTTTTGTTTGTTTGTTTGTTAATAGCTGTCTTTTGTTTAATTAAGGGGAAACAGCAAACTATTTCATCTTTCTCTTGCCTTAGGTCATTTATTATGACCTGGGATGTGATTTTAAAACAAATGCAGCCCAAAACGACTTTTTAAAATAATAATAATTACCAATTCAATAACGACAAAAAATCAAAAAGAAAAAAATTATCAAAATTGGATATAAAATTTGTTAGACGAACTTCAAAAACGATGAGATATTTAACACATAAATATATAACAACATAGAAACTAAAGCATGAACTTAGAAATGAAACTATAAAATATGCATCAAGAAATACATCGGTGTAACATGTCGAAATTGAAATAAAAAATTATATGAGCACGGAGGGGCTTATTTTACAAAACAAAGTGCCCTATTTTCGAAAATCCTTCACGTCCAGGATCATCCAACATATCTCCTTTCCTAACTAAACTACTGCTGTTATAATTAAGGGTATTTAATAGCGATAAATTAAACACAAAAGCAGTCAAAAACCCAAATGAAGCGGGGTTAGAATAGCCGTCTGGAGAGATGAGTCACTGAAAACTTAAAAGTTTAAATTTCAAGCTATGAGACTCTATATCTTCTAGTTGTAGAATTGTAACCGAAATTTGTTACAATTCGTTTCAAACTCCCCTACCCGCTGCCATATAAAATTCCACCGACAAAATCATTATTAATCTGAAGAAGAACTTTTCAAAGTCGAAACGCGTAACATAGGATTTTTTTTTTATTCTAACATTTTCATTGCCCACTGTTACAAAAACTAGGAAAACCCGAACGGATTTTTATTTTTTTTGTTTTTTTTGTTTCCATTGTTTCAACCCACCGTTTCACTGTCGAAACAGTTAAATGTAGCCGTCTCTTTTACTCCAATAGCTTCATGTCTCGCACTTCCCGTCTGTAGAACTCCCTTCCTCTTACTTGCTTCCCTGGTAGCTGTAATCTTCAATTATTCAAATGCAATGTCAATCGACATCTCCAGATGCCTTGATCTAATTTCCCGTTCTTCTTTTCATTCTTTCCTCTATCACGCCTCTTTACTCTTGCTCCCACTTTCTTTAACACTTGCGTGCTAATGGGTGAAAAGCTTAAAAATATATTGTATTCAACTTTCATTTTTAATGTTTACTTTTATTGCCAATACCGACATTGAAAAAGATTATAGTGAAATCTTTAGTTATTGATATTGCCCAACAGTCGGCCAATTGATTTTGAATCCTGAATTTGAGAAAATTGCTTTCAAATTATCCGCAAGAATCTTTTTGAATGACACGCCTAATTTCATGGGGAAAATAACGTTTCTTAAAACGTTGTTTTCAATTGGTCTCACTTGTTCACTCAAGCAATCTCTCACACAGAACTACATACATAAACAATGATTACGAACAATGTTTTTTGAATTTTGTGAACTTTCGGTGAAATAACGTTTTCGTCATTTAAAACCATTGGCGATTTTCACTAAGGAAGATCAAAAGTGTAAAAAAACCTTTGAACCATAATAATAATTTGTTTCTCATTTTTTTTTTTCAAATGAATAAACTAGAAATATTGTGTTGACGCGAAAAGCTATATATCACTTTTTGGATTGTTCCAGAAGGATAAATTTTGCACACGGTTATTTTTTTTTTCTGACGAACTGTGTCGATAGAACGTATTTTCAGTGGTTCGTGTATCTCTGACATTATCAACTGAACTTAAATAATTGTCTCCCAATGTTAGATATTTATACTGACGTCAGTTCGGAAATATCAGTAGGGAATTGTCGTGTTCATTTTTGCATTTTGTTTTGGTGGGGGGCTATTTTTCTGTTGGTATTTCTTTCTTTCTCTCTTTATGTTATTTTATGTACAGAAAGTATATTAATTACTGCATAATTTTCCTTAATAAATTAATGGATTCCCATTGATAAACATCTGAATTGAATTTTGGGAGGCGGAGAATCGACATTAAATGACCCACCTGCTTTAATATGCCGTAAAACTAATCACTCAATCGATCGATCAATACTTTTTGTAATGATTCGTCGTAACGTTTCTTCGGCCTTCTTTCGTACTGATTATAATAATGTACGCTTCCTTTTTCTCATTAAAAACCAAACAACTTTGATATTTCGTTTTCTTCCTCTGGAGAGTGCGTGACGGATTTGCCAAGGGAGGAAATGCAAAATTAGAATATCGTCTCGTCAAATCACGATTCCCATTAGGGCACCAAGTTGTCTTCGGCAAGATAACCTGACGGATCCCATCCCTCTTCAGGCAACATTTTGGAATTTCACAACTGCTATACTATTTAACTATTATGGATTCATGCTATTTTTCCCGAGGGCCATAATCCGAAGTGAACGAATCAGAAACGATCGGGAATTGAACTCGGCACACCGAAATCTCTTTGAGCGTCGATAACCGTTTCTCAAGAAAGCAACATAAGCTGTTTATTATTGAGGATTTTGGGTATGATATTAAAAGGTGCAAACGAAGGCTAACAAAGCATGCTAAATAAAGCATGCCAAAAAAAGAATGCTAATAAAACATACTAAATAAGAATTACTAATAAACCATGCTAAATAAAGAATACTAATAAAGCATACTAAATAAGAAATACTAATAAAGCATGCTAAAAAAGGAATACTAATAAAGCATACTAAATAAAGAATACTAATAAAGCGTACGAAATAAAGAATGCTAATAAAGCATGCTACCTAAAGAATACTAATAAATCATACTAAATAAAGAATGCTAAAGCATGCTAAATAATAAATACTAATAAAGCATGCTAAATAAAGAATATTTATAAAGTATACGAAAAGAATACTAATAAATCATGTTAAATAAAGAATACTAAAAAAGCATACTAAAGCATACTATTTAAAGCTTAAGTAGATTATACTAAAAATTATACTTAGCGCATATAATAAGATATCCTAAAATATAAAAAAGGATACTGAAACCCATACGGTTTAATACGTAACATTATTTTATTCTTTTTTTTTTACCAGTTTTTTTACCCCATTTTCAAAACCTTCCCGCCCAATTTATCAGGTCCCTACATCTGGCCTCAAGAAATTAATATTTCTTTCTTGCAAAAATAAAATGCTGTAAAGAATATATCTTGACCGAAATGCAATCAACTTTTGCCTACTGCGTGATTTTAACTTGAATTCCAATCATTGAATCGCTTGTGACATTAAAAGAGTAATTGTCGTCTGTAATATGGAAATACTGTTGTGATTTGTTGTCGATGATTGTGTTGGTGTTGTTCGTTTTTTCTCCTTCTTTTTGCGGTGAATTAAAAAAACTAAACTAAGACGTGTATGTGTCATATATTTTCTCTTCATCACACGGACGCACATACAATGTCAGAAAAAAAAAGAAAAAAATTTCCGCTAATTTAGATTTTATTATAAAATAATTACTAATTCGTTTATTCATTTTATAGACAATAAACATTTCCTGCTCAAGTAAACATTCCACATTAAACAGGTTATAAATCTAAGAGTTCGTTTGTAAGAATTTTGTTCTGATATTATATATGTCACTACACACACGGATTCATATGCACACACTCTATATATCAACACCGAAAGACGATGAGGTAAAGTACAAACTTTTATTAACGATTCGTTTCGCCGGCGAAGCGTCCGCTCTCTTTCGTTTCCTCAGGTCAAGGTGAAAGAAAGAGAAAATTATGTGTGATGAAAATGCATCGGGATCTCTAAGGATAAGTTGGGAATCATAAATCAAATTAATTATACTTAGCTTATTACATTCCAATGAACAGAATTAGAACCTGAGGAAGCCAAAGTGTGCATAAGCTCTTCGGCGAAACGCGTTGTTAATAAAAATTTTCCCCTTTGTCTCATCATCTTCGCTTTTGCTTCGGACAGTATTAGACACAGACACACACACGCACGCATATATATATATATATATATATATATATATATATATATATATATATATATATATATATATATATATATACATATATATATATATATATATATATATATACAAGCATGCACACGCTTACACAAAAACACAGACGCATATAGAAGCATACACACATATAAACACAAACACACACGCATACATATAAACATAACTACACTCGCATACTTATAAACACACACACAAAAATATACACACATATTAACACAAACCCACATATATAAACACACACACATATAAACACAAATACACAAATACTTATAAATACATACACATAAACACAAACACGCGCGCGCGCACACACACACACACACACACACACACACACACACACACACACACACACACATATACAGGATGTACCAAAAATAATTTTACAAATTTTGGGGTCGGGTTCCTCACACTAAAACAAGCACAAAAGTCCAAATAAACATGCCCGCAAATCCTTCGTTTTTGAGTTATTAAATTTACAAAAATCCTCGCATTTATTACCATTCGCACGGCCATATGTAAAAATCAGTTTTTTGCCTGATCGCGATATGAATATCCGACCGTTGGTAAACGGAACATTTCTCAGTTACCTCACTATTACACACGTTAAGCCTTGAAGGCTGACTCGCCACAAATGTACACGAATGACAAATGTAACCTAGTCCAAATAGCAACATAGCGCCCTCTACTCTAAAATCTTTTGAAACTTATAAACTCAAAAACAAAAGATTTGTGGACATATGTTCGTATGGACTTTTGTCGTTCTTTTCGTAAAAGTATTTTGATGCACTCTATAAAGAGAGAAAAAGAAATGGATTTTATAGGCATCAAAACGAAACTGATAAAACAACGAAAGTACACACACACACACACACACACACACACACACACACACACACACACATATATATATATATATATATATATATATATATATATATATAGTACAGGTAATAGATCCGTTGGTATATAATCCAGGTGGATTCTAGTATCAGATATTAAAACTGATCCACAATGTATTTATTATAACAGGGCATATATTTTATACAGGAAAAAAATCACGAATTATCTCATGTGGCAATACCCACATTAGTTAATCTTGGATTTTTCATATATATATATGTATATATATATATATATATATATATATATATATATATATATATATATATATATATATATATATATATGTGTGTGTGTTTATGTATGTATGTATGTATGCTATCGAATCCAGACAAAGTTTCATGCATTCGAAATAGAAGGAAAAAAAAAACAAGAGAAAAGAAAACAGCCTACCCGTTCATGAATTAACATTAGCGTCCTACATACATCTAAACACACAAGCGTTTCTTTACTGCACACGCCTACATTATCAGACATTTTAACATCCTAAATGTTACTCACACATACTTATATTTTATCTATTGCGTTTATACACGAGATGCGTGTCTGACCAATGAGAAATAACAAAAAACATAATATACCAGTACACACACACACACACACTCTCTCTCTCGCTCTCTCTCTCTCTCTCTCGGCCTTTTTTCATTTCTATCTTGATCTCTGACGAAACCTTAAAAAAGGTGAAAAATGTTGAAATTCGTTGCCGACTTAGTTTTTTATTTCATTTTATCATCTTGTCGGATTCTTATGCATATCCAATCTACATTGTATCTGAAAAACACAAACACACAAACACATTAATTCTAAAGTATATATATATATATGTATGTGTGTATGCGTGCGTGTGTGTTTGTGTATATACTGGAATTATCAGATTTCACACACACACACGCACACATATATATGTATATGTATATGTATATATATATACACTAGAATTAGCAGTGTTTATATATATACACACACACACACACACACACACACACATATATATATATATATATGTAAAAAACAATAGGAAAACTTTAATATTAACCCACGCGTTTCGTCCTATATGGACTTTTTCACGGCTTTCTCATTTATTTTTTGCCTTGAAAATTCCAATTCGTCGTCTAATATTACAATTTTCCTATTGTCCTATTTTTACATTTATAAATATTGTTTTTTTCTACAGGTTAACTGAGAATATATATATATATATATATATATATATATATATATATATATATATATACTACAATTAGCAGTATTTACACACACAGATATTCATATATATATATATATATATATATATATATATATATATATATATAAATATAAAAGTGAACATAGAAGTCAACACTTAGAAGCGGCAGTCAGTTTCATGCTAGATGCAATCGTCCGGCCTGACGATTGCATCTAGCATGAAACAGACAACAGAAGCTAAAAACTTCAATTTAATTATAGAAATTCAATTAAACTACCTAGTTCTATTTCATCCTCAAGCGAATTTTGGAATAACTAATTTTGAAATTTACGGAGCTTTATAAGCATATACAGTAGTAATATTAATTTCTATGGAAACGGAGAAAACCAATATATATATATATATAACACCTCTTTCATATCTGAGAGGATACTGACTAGTAAAATTAAGATGGCAAGAGTTTTTTTTATAAATTCGTAAATAATTTTGTTTCTCTGTAATTTGGATCTTGCAGGTGAATTGTTATTTTTGACAATGAGGTTAGCGGTTTCAAATTTTTTATAATAAATAATTAATTTTCTTGTTCTTGTCAACTGGATTTGTGTATTTCTTTATAATGTTTCTAATATTCGTCTTGCTTATAGTTACTATGCATTAGATTTTTGTAGAAAATGTTATTGCTATTTTATCTGTATGTTCTTGTCATCTTAATTTTCTTAGTCAATATCCCCTCAGATATAAAAGAGGGGTTATTAAAATTTCCCTCATGAAAGCGAACGAATATTCATCTTCTCTTCTGCTTTTATTTAAAGAACTTAATAAAGTGAAACAAACTCTTGTTAATAACAGTTTTCCAAACTATCTTATAGATTACTATATATATATATATATATATATATATATATATATATATATATATATATATATATATATATATGTATATATATATATGTATATATATATATGTGTGTGTTTGTAAAAATTTCCCAGAATTAACCTGTAGAAAAAGACAATAGGAAAACTTGTTTTAGCTGACGCTTTTCGTTCAATGTGAACTTTTCAAGGCAAAAAAAACCAACTATTGAAACAAAGTATCTATAAATAACAAACAAAATTGTGTGCGTGTGTGTGTGTGTGTGTGTTTGTCTTTTATGTAGCATTTAAACCTGTGTACAAATATATTTTGTCTACAAACAAAAACAAATATAACATTAAGTTCTCTAACGTCTTTTGATGAATAATTATTTTCATTAATAAATTATATATTTATTTATTGGGTTCTTCAAACACTAAATGTATTAAAAATTATTTATTTCTCCCTAGACACATATTTTAATCCGCTAAGTCTTAAAGGATATCGATTTTCAGAATAATTTTGTTAAAAGTGTCATAGATTAAATGATCCAATTTAGAGGCTTAATTTTTCCTCTTGTCGTTTCAGTTGTCTATTGTGGGAAATAAAAACAAACTCGATTTAATGGAGGCCCATTAACCGCTCTCTGTTTCACAAATAAAATGGAGTTTTCGACACTTTAATTTATTGACCGTGACTGGAGTTATTTTGCGAGTTTATTCCAGCTTTCCATTTGTCTCTTGCGTATATTTGGTTCCGCCACCGTTTTATAATGGTTAGTAAGCTGCTCTAGCCTCTAGCGTATTATTTCGACTCAGTTCGTTCCTAGAGACTTGTACCGTGATTTTCGGCTTCATGACAAAAGTAAGATGCCTTCCAACAAGATGAGAAATAAGTAAGGTGTCACCCAACAATTAAACAAGTTCCCTCCCAAAAGCTAATCAAGCAAGACGACTCCCAAACGCTAAATAAATAAGATGCCTCTCAAAAACTAAACAAGTAAGATTCCTCCCAAATGCTAAACGTAAGACGACTCCCAAAAGCTAAATAAATAACATGCCTCTCAAACGCTAAACAAGTAAGATCCCTCCAAGAAACTAAACAAACAAGATGCCTCCCAAAATCTAAACAAGTAAGATTCCTCCCAAAAGCTAAACAAGTAAGATGACTCCCAAACGCTAAATATGTAAGATGGATTCCAAAATCTAAATAAATAACATGTCCCTCAAACGCTAAACAAGTAATATGTCTCCCAAAAGCTAAATAAGCTGCCCCCCGAAATCTGAAGAAGATGCCCCCCAAAAGCTAAACAAACTACTGAGAAACAGGAAAATTTCGTTAAAAACAAAAAGAATTCTGAACTTCAATTTAATATCAATCTCATGGCAGAAATTTTTCTTTTTTTCTTGCTTTCTTTCTTTTACTTATTTCGCTGGTTTTTTTTCCGTATTTTTTTCTGACTGCTAAATGTAAAATACATCCGATAATGGTCAAAATACACCCGAGAAAGTTCGGAGACGATATCAGTTGTAGACTGGTGTTCCTCTAAACAGAGATGTGAATAGCAGTCCAAATAATTCGTAGACTTCTGAAAACAGTCCATCTTAAAGATTCAGAGATTTTTCCGACATTTTCTTTCTTCTTTACAATTTTTCTGACTTTCTATTTTCGCTTGTTTGTTTTTTTTTAGGTGGGGGTAGGATTTATTTCCTTTCATTCATTTTTCTATTCATTGTTTCTGTTCCACATAATCTTCCTGATTTTTGCCATTCTTTGGCGCTGTAATTCTTCCATTTCATTCCCCATTCTGTGCGTTTCTTTTTAGTTACACAGTTCAACAAATATCAAATTAGTTTTGCAAGAAAACTCCATGAAAAGAAATACCTACAGTTTTAAAATTAAAAGAAAAACTAAATTGAACTACATTAAAAATATTATTAAAAGAAACAACATTAAAACTATATTAAAAAATTAAAAATAAAATTAAAACTACATTAAAGTAAAAATTAAAACTACATTTAATAATTAGAAAACTACATTAAAAATACATTAAAAAACTTGAACTACATTAAAACGGTATTCAACGTCATACACACGAACGTATTTTTTTACAAATTTGTTGTTGAATATTCTTGTGATATTCAAAAGGAATGTCATAGATTATTATAAATTTCATGCTACCGGATCATTTGTTGCCATACAGCATACTTACCTGGCACCTGTGCTCCGGCCTGTGTTGGTAGTATCACAGCTATGACTAGCTTAGACCAGCTCTGACCAGCTTGGACAAGCTATGACCAGCTAAGACCAGTTAAGACCAGTGAAAACACTCGGTTACCCACGTTAAAACCGACCTTGTGTCACATCCTGACTCAGTGGGGCGTCAAGTAAATACCTACAGCACTTTAGTCGGAATTATGACACGTGAGTCTACGAGAAAGAGTTGTGGTAGCTTTTGTTGCATATAACATGTATAACATTATCTTTAACAACACTTGTTTGAATGAACATTTACTGCATAAATGCAATAAAGGCACACACACACACACACACACACACACACACACACACACACACATATATATATATATATATATATATATATATATATATATATATATATATATATATATATATATGCAGAAATCTATTATAATATGAGCGACACATACAAATTCATTTTCCTACCTTTTTTCCCTCCTCACCAAAAAAACTATTTTCCCTCCAAAAGAAAAATAAAATAAAAATGTGGTTTTGTCTGCATGTAAAATTTTGCGCGATGCCTGATAAATAAAATGCTTCTTCATTTTTTTTTGATATTTGGAAGAATGAAAAAGTAAATCGAATCCATTTTCTGGCTTTTTCTTTTCTCTTGGCGTTGTTATTATTATCATCCTTATTCTGAAAAAAAAAATTTCTCTTGTTCAATTTTGATTGGACGGTGGACTGTCCACGTCATCTGTACAAAATGTTACGTTGTTTAATGCTATGAAATATATACGATGAACTTTTACTTTTTACAATGGCTCTCCCAAATTATACATCTTCACATATCAATAAATGTAAGTAAATACATAATGAAAGACGCAAGTCAACATACACGCATATAAACAGTATTTCCCGGATGCTAAGGCGTCACAAGCGGTAAGAATAAGTCTATAATTAGTTGAGAATTTTGGGGGAAATAGCTTATCTTACTGGCAAGTCCTAGTCGCCATTTCTACGATTCATTTTTTTGTTTTGTCACAAAAATACGTATCACCTTTGGACTTGTTATTAAATATTGTTGGTTATTACTAATTAGATTTTAAATAATTTAGCTCGATGTTATAAAGATTCACGTGAGAATCAACTCATACTTGCCACTACAAGCCCCAGGGCGTCTCAAAACGCAGCGTGTTTGCATCCAACTCCCTGATGATGTTTTACGGCTGCCTTCAAAAGCGCAAACAGGAAACATATGGAAGATAATTATAGGCTCATTTTATATGTCTGGTGTTCGTTTGGTTGATTTTGTTTAGCGTCATATCAACACCTCTATAGGTTATTTAATGCCGAAATCTAAATATTTTGAAACACAATTTAATGACTTCAACTAAATACATTTTGAATGCAATCGCATACCTTCAACTACAAATAAAATGTACTGCTTTAAATATGTATTAGTATTAAAAGAAAAACTAATTTGAACTACATTAAAACTATAATAAAAGACACAACATTAAAACTACATTAAAAATAAAAATTAAAATTAAAACTATATTAAAACTTAAAAAAAAAACTACATTAAAAATACATAAAAAAAACTTGAACTACATTAAAACTACATTAAAACAGCACTCAGCGTCCGGCACTTACAGCATCATACAGGACTTTGGTTGGAATTATGACACGTGAGTCTACGAGAAAGAGTTGTGGTAGCTTTTGTTGTGTATAACAGGCATAACATTATCTTTAACAACACTTGTTTGAATGAACATTTAATCCTTACATACATGCAATATATATATATATATATATATATATATATATATATATATATATATATATATGCACAAAACTATTATAATATGAGCGAGACATACATACATTTCCCTCCTTTTTTCCCTCTTCACCAAAAACTTATTACCCCATCCCCCCAAAATAAAAACGTGGTTTTGTCTGTTCATGTAAAACTTTGCGTGACACCTGATAAATAAAATGCTTTTTCATTTCTAGCTAGCGTTTTCTGGCCACTCGATTCGAGGATACCTGTCTACTAGGGAGGCTAGCCAATCCTTATTGCAGACGCTTGCACAGGCGTATTTGTGTTTGTTCAACACCCACAGAGCCCACATGTGGTTTATACTGCAACTATGCTGAGCAGACCGTAGCTACAGTTTCTGGGAGAGAGCGTGTTACATAGCGTGGTCAACAATTTGAACAAGGCCAGCACGCTCAAGCCCTCGGCCACGATGACTTGTAACTTCGTTCTAGCACGGCTATCGACGGCACCCAAGAGTTCCGTCTACTCAAATAAAATATGTATTGCTGGTAATTTTACTATATATTGGTATTGTCTGTAATTTTATTATAAAATGTGTTTTTATGCTTTCATAGTGTTTTGTTTTTGTTTGGAGGTTCACTATTTACCCATAGCTGGAACCCTAGCAGGTGCTACCACCTCGGGTTAGGGTGGATCGGGGAACAACATCAATTAAGAGGTGATTCCATGCTCTTCAAAACCTCTTCCGAGCAGAGGCTTTGCTTCCGGGTGTAGTTTATCGTCATACCCAGGACCACTGACGTTCGTGATTGCTTGTATCTCGTGACTGGGGTTCATAAGGGGTAGCAAGCACCTCCTTACCCCTAGAGTTTTCAGTGCTAAGACGCAGGGTGATTTTTTAGTCCATTTGGAACTGCTATACATATTTCGACGTATGAGGATCTGACAACTTAATTGATTCAGTTATGAAATTTTGTGCGATAATCTTAAGTGGCACTTAAGACCAGCTAGTGATTTACAAAAGAAGCCCCATATGGTTGCAAGAGTAAGGATTGTGATCATGAGATCACTGTTAGATTGGCTGACCTTTTAGATATTGTTCTCGCTTCCTGAAGACAATTCAATCAAGCTGATTGAAAACTGCTGAGTCCACTAAAACACGTTAATCCATTCTACCCGCTCCAAGGCTATATATGATATAATGGTATATCATTTTGTATAATTTTATATATGAACAAAAAGTATTTTGAAAAAAGATTACAAACTGGAAAATCATTTGTAACGCGTTTCATTCGTTAGGATTTCATCAGACTGGGCTTTGTTGATGTTGCCACGTCTACACATGCGCACAAGACTACCCGCCTCTCTTGTTTCGTGCGCATGTGTAGACGTCAACAAAGCCCAGTTTGATTAAATCCTAACGGATGAAACGTGTCAGAAAAAAAAACTTTCCAGTTTGTCATATTTTTTCTAAATATATATATATAAAGAATGTATAAACATAAAAATGTCTTAAAATATATATATATATGTGTGTGTGTGTGTGTGTGTGTGTGTGAATAGAAGTACGCAGCTTTTAAAATGAGTCCGCTATGAATGCACACCGGAAAGAAAAAACATGCCCCAGGCCATGTAAAATTACGAATAAAATTTCTGGGGCACATTTACTGACGGCAACTGACAGTTTCATGCTTTTACGCAGGCGGTCGGCAGCTGTAGTGCGAAGATGGGAACCTTTATTCCGCCAGGCAAGATTGACATGGAAAAAATATCGCCAGTCCGTGATATAATGGACACACCAGTTAAACTCACCTGGAGGTGGGGAAAGCACCCATCCGGCCAAGATCAAATAACGCCGTAAACAGACAATTGTACCCTCCACCACTCAAAAAATGAGAGAAATAGAGGGTGCTCATTAAAAAAAATGAAAAAAAAGAAAAGAAAAGGTAAATACAGGAAGAAATGTATTTCGCTATCATGATTCATGTACAGACTGAAAAATCATCGTAGATGTTTGAAATATTTGCCACAAAGTTGTAAGCGTGGTAAACAGGAGCTTTATGGATAATGTCAAGAGGAATTTAATTTCAAGCTTCAGTTAAGTTCCACGTTAAATGAGGCACGGTGGTGTAATGGATAAACAGCCGAGTTCGAACTTTAGTCGCATCCATTACATTCACTTACGTTGGAAAGGTATCGAATCCTCATCTTCTCCCACCCCATCCAAAAAGGTATCGAATCCTCTTTTTCTCCCACCCCATCCAGAAAGGTATCGAATCCTCTTTTTAACCCACCCTATCCAGAAAGGTATCGAATCCTCATCTTCTCCCACCCAATCAAGAAAGGTATCGAATCCTCATCTTCTCCCACCCCATCCAGAAAAGTATCGAATCCTCATCTTCTCCCACCACATCCAGAAAGGTATCGAATCCTCATCTTCTCCCACCCCATCTAGAAAGGTATCGAATCCTCTTTTTCTCCCACCCCATCCAGAAAGGTATCGAATCCTCTTTTTATCCCACCCCATCCAGAAAGGTATCGAATCCTCTTCTTCCCCCACCCCATCCAAAAAGGTATCGAATCCACTTCTTCTCCCACCCCATCCAAAAAGGTATCGAATCCTCTTTTTCTCCCACACAATCCAGAAAGGTATCGAACCCTCTTCTTCTCCCACCCCATCCAAAAAGGTATCGAATCCTCATCTTCTCCCACCCCATCCAGAAAGGTATCGAATCCTCATCTTCTCCAAACCCATCGAGAAAGGTATCGAATCCTTATCTTCCCCCACCCCATCCAGAAAGCTATCGAATCCTCTTCTTCCCCCACCCCATCCAGAAATGTAACGAACCCTCTTCTTCTCCCACCCCATCCAAAAAGGGATCGAATCCTCTTTTTCTCCCACCCCATCCAGAAAGCTAACGAATCCTCTTTTTATCCCACCCTATCCAGAAAGGTATCGAATCCTCATCTTCTCCCACCCCATCTAGAAAGGTATCGAATCCTCTTTTTCTCCCACCCCATCCAGAAAGGTATCGAATCCTCATCTTCCCCCACCCCATCCAGAAATGTAACGAACCCTCTTCTTCTCCCACCCCATCCAAAAAGGTATCGAATCCTCTTTTTCTCCCACCCCATCCAGAAAGGTATCGAATCCTCTTTTTATCCCGCTCTATCCAGAAAGGTATCGAATACTCACCTTCTCCCACCCCATACAGAAATGTAACTAACCCTCTTCTTCTCCCACCCCATCCAGAAAGGTATAAAATCCTCTTCTCCCACCCCATCGAGAAAGGTATCGAATCCTCATCTTCTCCCACCCCATCCAGAAAGGTATCGAATCCTCATCTTCTCCCACCCCATCCAGAAAGGTATCGAATCCTCACCTTCTCCCACCCCATCCAAAAAGGTATCGAAACCTCTTTTTCTCCCACCCCATCCAGAAAGCTAACGAATCCTCTTTTTAACCCACCCTATCCAGAAAGGTATGGAATCCTCATCTTCTCCCACCCAATCAAGAAAGGTATCGAATCCTCTTTTTCTCCCACCCCATCCAGAAAGGTATCAAATCCTCATCTTCTCCCACCCCATCCAGAAAGGTATCGAATCCTCATCTTCTCCCAGCCCATACAGAAAGGTATCGAATCCTCATCTTCTCCCACCCCATCCAGAAAGGTATCGAATCCTCATCTTCCCCCACCCCATCCAGAAAGGTATCGAATCCACTTCTTCCCCCACCCCATCCAGAAAGGTATTGAATCCTCATCTTCTCCCACACCATCCAAAAAGTTATCGATTCCTCTTTTTCTCCCACCCCATCCAGAAAGGTATGGAATTCTCATCTTCCCCCACCCCATCCAGAAAGGTATCGAATCCTCATCTTCTCCCACCCCATCGAGAAAGGTATCGAATCCTCATCTTCTCCCACCCCATCGAGAAAGGTATCGAATCCTCTTCTTCCCCCTCCCCATCCAGAAATGTAACGAACCCTCTTCTTCTCCCACCCCATCCAAAAAGGTATCGAATCCTCTTTTTCTCCCACCCCATCCAGAAAGGTATCGAATCCTCTTTTTACCCCACCCTATCCAGAAAGGTATCGAATCCTGTTTTTATCCCACCCCATCCAGAAAGATATCGAATCATCTTCTTCTCACACCCCATCCAGAAAGGTATAGAATCCCCATCTTCTCCAACCCCATACAGAATGTATCGAATCCTCTTCTTCTCCCACCCCATCCAAAAAGGTATCGAATCCTCTTTTTCTCCCACACAATCCAGAAAGGTATCGAACCCTCTTCTTCTCCCACCCCATCCAAAAAGGAACCGAAACCTCTTCTTCTCCCACCCCATCCAGAAAGGTATCGAATCCTCATCTTCTCCCACCCCATCGAGAAAGGTATCGAATCCTCATCTTCTCCCACCCCATCGAGAAAGGTATCGAATCCTCTTCTTCCCCCTCCCCATCCAGAAATGTAACGAACCCTCTTCTTCTCCCACCCCATCCAAAAAGGTATCGAATCCTCTTTTTCTCCCACCCCATCCAGAAAGGTATCGAATCCTCTTTTTACCCCACCCTATCCAGAAAGGTATCGAATCCTGTTTTTATCCCACCCCATCCAGAAAGATATCGAATCATCTTCTTCTCACACCCCATCCAGAAAGGTATAGAATCCCCATCTTCTCCAACCCCATACAGAATGTATCGAATCCTCTTCTTCTCCCACCCCATCCAAAAAGGTATCGAATCCTCTTTTTCTCCCACCCCATCCAGAAAGCTAACGAATCCTCTTTTTATCCCACCCTATCCAGAAAGGTATCGAATCCTCATCTTCTCCCACCCCATCTAGAAAGGTATCGAATCCTCTTTTTCTCCCACCCCATCCAGAAAGGTATCGAATCCTCATCTTCCCCCACCCCATCCAGAAATGTAACGAACCCTCTTCTTCTCCCACCCCATCCAAAAAGGTATCGAATCCTCTTTTTCTCCCACCCCATCCAGAAAGGTATCGAATCCTCTTTTTATCCCGCTCTATCCAGAAAGGTATCGAATACTCATCTTCTCCCACCCCATACAGAAATGTAACTAACCCTCTTCTTCTCCCACCCCATCCAGAAAGGTATAAAATCCTCTTCTCCCACCCCATCGAGAAAGGTATCGAATCCTCATCTTCTCCCACCCCATCCAGAAAGGTATCGAATCCTCATCTTCTCCCACCCCATCCAGAAAGGTATCGAATCCTCATCTTCCCCCACCCCATACAGAAAGGTATCGAATCCTCTTCTTCCCCCACCCCATCCAGAAAGGTATCGAATCCTCTTTTTCTCCCACCCCATCCAGAAAGGTATCAAATCCTCATCTTCTCCCACCCCATCCAGAAAGGTATCGAATCCTCATCTTCTCCCAGCCCATACAGAAAGGTATCGAATCCTCATCTTCTCCCACCCCATCCAGAAAGGTATCGAATCCTCATCTTCCCCCACCCCATCCAGAAAGGTATCGAATCCACTTCTTCCCCCACCCCATCCAGAAAGGTATTGAATCCTCATCTTCTCCCACACCATCCAAAAAGTTATCGATTCCTCTTTTTCTCCCACCCCATCCAGAAAGGTATGGAATTCTCATCTTCCCCCACCCCATCCAGAAAGGTATCGAATCCTCATCTTCTCCCACCCCATCGAGAAAGGTATCGAATCCTCATCTTCTCCCACCCCATCGAGAAAGGTATCGAATCCTCTTCTTCCCCCTCCCCATCCAGAAATGTAACGAACCCTCTTCTTCTCCCACCCCATCCAAAAAGGTATCGAATCCTCTTTTTCTCCCACCCCATCCAGAAAGGTATCGAATCCTCTTTTTACCCCACCCTATCCAGAAAGGTATCGAATCCTGTTTTTATCCCACCCCATCCAGAAAGATATCGAATCATCTTCTTCTCACACCCCATCCAGAAAGGTATAGAATCCCCATCTTCTCCAACCCCATACAGAATGTATCGAATCCTCTTCTTCTCCCACCCCATCCAAAAAGGTATCGAATCCTCTTTTTCTCCCACACAATCCAGAAAGGTATCGAACCCTCTTCTTCTCCCACCCCATCCAAAAAGGAACCGAAACCTCTTCTTCTCCCACCCCATCCAGAAAGGTATCGAATCCTCATCTTCTCCCACCCCATCGAGAAAGGTATCGAATCCTCATCTTCTCCCACCCCATCGAGAAAGGTATCGAATCCTCTTCTTCCCCCTCCCCATCCAGAAATGTAACGAACCCTCTTCTTCTCCCACCCCATCCAAAAAGGTATCGAATCCTCTTTTTCTCCCACCCCATCCAGAAAGGTATCGAATCCTCTTTTTACCCCACCCTATCCAGAAAGGTATCGAATCCTGTTTTTATCCCACCCCATCCAGAAAGATATCGAATCATCTTCTTCTCACACCCCATCCAGAAAGGTATAGAATCCCCATCTTCTCCAACCCCATACAGAATGTATCGAATCCTCTTCTTCTCCCACCCCATCCAAAAAGGTATCGAAACCTCTTTTTCTCCCACACAATCCAGAAAGGTACGAACCCTCTTCTTCTCCCACCCCATCCAAAAAGGAACCGAAACCTCTTCTTCTCCCACCCCATCCAGAAAGGTATCGAATCCTCATCTTCTCCAACCCCATCGAGAAAGGTATCGAATCCTCATCTTCCCCCACCCCATCCAGAATGCTATCGAATCCTCTTCTTCCCCCACCCCATCCAGAAATGTAACGAACCCTCTTCTTCTCCCACCCCATCCAAAAAGGTATCGAATCCTCTTTTTCTCCGACCCCATCCAGAAAGCTATCGAATCCTCTTTTTATCCCACCCTATCCAGAAAGGTATCGAATCCTCATCTTCTCCCACCCCATCTAGAAAGGTATCGAATCCTCTTTTTCTCCCACCCCATCCAGAAAGGTATCGAATCCTCATCTTCCCCCACCCCATCCAGAAAGGTATCGAATCCTCATCTTCTCCCACCCCATCGAGAAAGGTATCGAATCCTCATCTTCTCCCACCCCATCCAGAAAGGTATCGAATCCTCTTCTTCCCCCACCCGATCCAGAAATGTAACGAACCCTCTTCTTCTCCCACCCCATCCAAAAAGGTATCGAATCCTCTTTTTCTCCCACCCCATCCAGAAAGCTATCGAATCCTCTTTTTATCCCACCCTATCCAGAAAGGTATCGAATCCTCATCTTCTCCCACCCCATCTAGAAAGGTATCGAATCCTCTTTTTCTCCCACCCCATCCAGAAAGGTATCGAATCCTCATCTTCCCCCACCCCATCCAGAAAGGTATCGAATCCTCTTCTTCCCCCACCCCATCCAGAAAGGTATCGAATCCTCATCTTCTCCCACACCGTCCAAAAAGTTATCGATTCCTCTTTTTCTCCCACCCCATCCAGAAAGGTATCGAATCCTCATCTTCCCCCACCCCATCCAGAAAGGTATCGAATCCTCATCTTCTCCCACCCCATCGAGAAAGGTATCGAATCTTCATCTTCTCCCACCCCATCGAGAAAGGTATCGAATCCTCTTCTTCCCCCACCCGATCCAGAAATGTAACGAACCCTCTTCTTCTCCCACCCCATCCAAAAAGGTATCGAATCCTCTTTTTCTCCCACCCCATCCAGAAAGCTATCGAATCCTCTTCTTCCCCCACCCCATCCAGAAATGTAACGAACCCTCTTCTTCTCCCACCCCATCCAGAAAGGTATCGAATCCTCTTCTTCCCCCACCACATCCAGAAAGGTATCGAATCCTCATGTTCTCCCACCCCATCGAGAAAGGTATCTAATCCTCATCTTCTCCCACCCCATCCAGAAATGTAACGAACCCTATCCTTCTCCCACCCCATCCAAAAAGGTATCGATTCCTCTTTTTCTCCCACCCCATCCAGAAAGGTATCGAATCCTCATCTTCTCCCACCCCATCGAGAAAGGTATCGAATCCTCATCTTCCCCCACCCCATCCAGAAAGGTATCGAATCCTCATCTTCTCTCACACCGTCCAAAAAGTTATCGATTCCTCTTTTTCTCCCACCCCATCCAGAAAGGTATCGAATCCTCATCTTCCCCCACCCCATCCAGAAAGGCATCGAATCCTCATCTTCTCCCACCCTATCGAGAAAGGTATCGAATCCTCATCTTCTCCCACCCCATCGAGAAAGGTATCGAATCCTCTTCTTCCCCCACCCGATCCAGAAATGTAACGAACCCTCTTCTTCTCCCACCCCATCCAAAAAGGTATCGAATCCTCTTTTTCTCCCACCCCATCCAGAAAGCTATCGAATCCTCTTCTTCCCCCACCCCATCCAGAAATGTAACGAACCCTCTTCTTCTCCCACCCCATCCAGAAAGGTATCGAATCCTCTTCTTCCCCCACCACATCCAGAAAGGTATCGAATCCTCATCTTCTCCCACCCCATCGAGAAAGGTATCGAATCCTCTTCTTCCCCCACCCCATCCAGAAATGTAACGAACCCTATCCTTCTCCCACCCCATCCAAAAAGGTATCGAATCCTCTTCTTCCCCCACCCCATCCAGAAATGTAACGAAGCCTCTTCTTCTCCCACCCCATCCAAAAAGGTATCGAATCCTCTTTTTCTCCCACCCCATCCAGAAAGGTATCGAATCCTCATCTTCTCCCACCCCATCCAGAAAGGTATCGAATCCTCTTCTTCCCCCACCCCATCCAGAAATGTCACGAACCCTATCCTTCTCCCACCCCATCCAAAAAGGTATCGAATCCTCTTTTTCTCCGACCCTATCCAGAAAGGTATCGAATCCTCATCTTCTCCCACCCCATGGAGAAAGGTATCGAATCCTCATCTTCTCCCACCCCATCCAGAAAGGTATCGAATACTCTTCTTCCCCCACCCCATCCAGAAATGTAACGAACCCTATTCTTCTCCCACCCCATCCAAAAAGGTATTGAATCCTCTTCTTCCCCCACCCCATCCAGAAATGTAACGTAGCCTCTTCTTCTCCCACCCCATCCAAAAAGGTATCGAATCCTCTTTTTCTCCCACCCCATCCAGAAAGGTATCGAATCCTCATCTTCTCCCACCCCATCCAGAAATGTATCGAAACCTCATCTTCTCTCACCCCATGCAGAAAGGTATCGAATCCTCTTTTTCTCCGACCCTATCCAGAAAGGTATCGAATCCTCATCTTCTCCCACCCCATCCAGAAATGTAACGAACCCTCTTCTTCTCCCACCCCATCCAAAAAGTTATCGAATCCTCTTTTTCTCCCACCCCAGCCAGAAATGTATCGAATCCTCTTCTTCCCCCACCCCATCCAGAAAGGTATCGAATCCTCATCTTCTCCCACCCCATCCAGGAAGGCATCGAATTCTCATCTTCTCCCACCCCATCCAGAAAGGTATCGAATCCTCTTTTTCTCCCACCCCATCCAGAAAGGTATCGAATTCTCATCTTCCCCTACCCCATCCAGAAAGGTATCGAATCCTCATCTTCTCCCACCCCATCCAGAAAGGTACCGAATTCTCATCTTCTCCCACCCCATCCAGAGAGGTATCGAATTCTCATCTTCTCCCACCCCATCCAGAAAGGTATCGAATCCTCTTTTTCTCCCACCCCATCCAGAAAGGTATCGAATTCTCATCTTCCCCCACCCCATCCAGAAAGGTATCGAATCCTCATCTTCTTCCACCCCATCCAGAAAGGTACCGAATTCTCATCTTCTCCCACCCCATCCAGAAAGGTACCGAATTCTCATCTTCTCCCACCCCATCCAGAAAGGTATTGAATCCTCTTCTAAAACCGGTCTAGGAGAAGGAAAAATTCTGAATTTAAAACCGGCAACGGCTATGGGGCTCCCTTCTCGTTAGTTAACCTACATTGGGAGCCCTCCTTCTCTCTAAAAAAATGAATCAATATCGACAATGTCACGACGACGGTTTTGCAAGTAAGTTAGGAATATACTCCAGATGCAATAGTCCATGGCATTCAGATCTGGGCTTTTAGATGGCCACTAAGATGGAGCAATTAGAGGTGGTGTATTTTCTAGAAGAATAAATTTGCCGCTTTTCTTACTGGACAGCCTATAGTTTAAAAGTGCGCCAAAAAATTGTTCGATGCCACACGGAACAATGGGGTAATGCTTTCAACCAATGCTTTCAACCAAAAAAAGTGCTCAACAGAACAAGACACCCTTAAAGACATCCATGGTAGAGCTATCTAATGTCAATAGAAATAAGTAGCTCTTAAAGTGAGGCCACTGGCAGAAGATAGTATATCATTATTTTATATACTAGAAAGATGTTACGAAAATTAATGACATGAATTATTTTATCTGATGTGTTTTGTCCTTTGGAGCGTCATCGGACTGAAGGGATGTTTTTGTTGATGTAACTACACATGCGCACGACGGGGAGAGGAAATATAAAGTCGCAAACGTTGGTTATGCTTGTCTACAGAGACGAAGCGCTGAAAATGTCTATAAAAATGAATTTAAACGTTCTCAGGTCTTTTATATACGCATAATTATAACTGACACTTGCGTTATTATATTCCCCCATCAACTTCATGGGTCCTGGGCATGAATAGGAACTCCATCCGGTAGTAAAACCTCTGATCGGGAGAATGGAGGTTTTGAAGAGCAGGGAACCACCTGTTAATTGCTAGTTCTTGGTATGACGATAAAATACATCTGGCAGCAAGGCCTCTGACCGGAAGAGAGGAGGTTTTGAAGACAGATATTAATATATCTTAGATATCAATATAGATTAGGAATAGAAGTGCGTGGGGGTGTCGTGCGTGTATATTAGTAACTTTGATTGAGAATTCGACTAAATAAAAATTATATAAAACAATTTTGAAAACAATTTTTTTACTTTGACATTTTTTCTGACGAAGCTGGATTATGGTGGCTTCATCTACCATCACACCATTATGTGGGACGTATTTCTGGTATATATAGGTGGGAGGTATTTCTGCTAAACCATGTACACACACACACACACACACACACACACACACACACTCACACACACACACAAACACACACACACACATATATATATATACTACACACATATGCATAAATCCACACACACACGCGCACACACACACACATATATATATATACTACACACATATGCATAAATCCACACACACACACACGCACACGCATATATATATATATATATATATATATATATATATATATATATATATATATATACATACTACACACATATGCATAAATCCACACACATACACACACACGCACACGCATATATACATATATATATATATATATATATATATATATACACATACTACACACATATGCATAAATCCACACACACACAGATATATATATATATATATATATATATATATATATATATATACACACACACAGATAAGCTACAGGCACATCTATACATACAACACAGATATCTATATTTATAAAAAAATATACACTCACATATACACGCATTCCCACACCAATCACGCTATGATTGCAGTTATTTTTGTTTAATTTCAAAATTATATTTGGCAATTAAAATAAGCGGGATTTCTATATGTATATAAATAAGAAAATTAAAAACTTATATTTAGTGGGGAATATTCATATTTTAATTTTTTTCTAAATTATATAATTACAGGGCGATTATTTTTCCTTCTTAAAACATGAACATATTTATTTGATAGGAAGATATTAAAAACAAAACGAAATTATCATTATAATAGCAATTAAAAATTAATTAGAAATAAAAACATACGAATCTAAATATTAAAAATTGAAAATAAAGTATTATAATATTAAAAATAATACGTATATTTATTTATATATATTTAATAGCTCTGTTATGTGACATCGAAAAGTGTTTTATAAACACTAGCAATATATGTGAAATATATTATATGTAAATATATATATATATATATATATATATATATATATATATATATAATGTCATTCACAGACAGTACTGTTTCGTTGTATCTAGTAGTGTGACTAGACGTTCGAATGCCTCAAGCCAGGATTGAAACACAACTAATTTGGTGTCAGCCAGAGCTATCTTCACTCGGTAGAGTTACACAACTAAATCTCGCGTATTGTTTTTACAAATGTAAACAAATGCCAATCATCCAAAGTGCTCCATTCATTTTACTGAAGAGCTTTGCATTAGTGCAGGTGGCTGTTGTTTATAGAAATAGCTTATCACTCAACAGTGCTCAACTGAAATGTATTTTCAAGAGCTAAATTATGTCATTCACAGACAGTACTGTTTCGCTGTATCACAGCTCCTCAGTGCGACTAGACATCCGAATGCCTCAAGCCAGGATTGAAACACAACTAATTTGGTGTCAGCCAGAGCTATCTTCACTCGGTAGAGTTACACAACTTGAAATCGGAGATGTTAAAAGTTCATGGTTATTATTATTTGCTCTGTTATTACATTGTGCACATTGGATCTATATCATCTATTGAATTATCTATACGGATTACCAATTAATATCATTATATATATATATATATATATATATATATATATATATATATATATATATATATATATATATATATATTTATATTTATATATAGCAACATGTTGAAAACGCCTAAGAAGCAAACAAAAATTCTTTGTATTGTACCTGTATAAGTGGAATATGTCTCATGTATTCATATATACACACACACACATATATATATATATATTATTTTAAATATAGTTATATGTGTACATTTATATATATATATATATATATATATATATATATATATATATATATATATATATATATATATATATATATATATAATTGAAAGTTTCTCCTCGCAAACTATTTTAATATAACAAAATGTGTTTCTGAATTGAATAAAGCTTTGTATTGTCAACAGGAAGGCATATCTTGGCGTCTTTATTTGATTTTATTGAACTTATTTTTATCTTTCTTTTGAATTTCAGGTTCGTTTTTATGGTAATCCCGGTGGAATTTTTTTTTTGGGGGGGGGGTTCTGAAGAGTCAAAGAAAAATTAAAGGCCCATAAATCACTCTAGAATTAACGAGAAAAAAATGTTTTTTTCTTACTAAATGTCATCCTCTTTCTGACCTCCCATAACTTTACGACTCGATTGGCCACCAGCCACTGAAGAGTAAATCGACGGCGTAATTTTTTCGAGAAGGGCGTTTTAATAGCTTTGAAGCCAGAAAACGTCATCTATTTTGCAAACCGTCTTGTTTTATATATCACCAGAAGTCTTTAGTGAGGAGTTATCTCTATTTTCTTCCTTTCCCCATTATTTCTTCTTTCTTCTTCTTTCGGCCATTAATTATTTAACGTCTCTTCGTCCGTTTAATAACGTTTCTTACCCTGTCGATTTCCTGAAAGGTTTTACGACTCAAATACCGAATGTACTTATGTATAAGTCGATTTCGTCTCGGTTTGATTTGGGACAGAGTACAATTTAAATACAACTATGTATTAAGGTCCTTAATGATGAGCCTTTTTTAGCTTATAAATGCTTATCACTAAGCCCCTGTCAACACCGGTCCTAGTCCGATCATGGAAGGCAAGCAACGTTGAACATGGCCAGTACTCAGATGGGAGACTGTTGGGTAATACCAGGTGCTATAAGCTATGCGACAGGCCGAGCGAGATGGTGATGGACATAGATGCTTATACTAACACCCCGACGCGTAGAAGTGCTTCTGACCCGACAAGACGCATTACCTACGAAGAGTTGAGTGAGCGATTGTTTAAGGTAATACATATATTCGCATCGGGGTGTTAGTATAAGCATCTATGTCCATCACAATCTTGCTCGGCCTGTCATATACATACATATATATATATATATATATATATATATATATATATATATATATATATATATATATATGTGTGTGTGTGTGTAGACACAGTACTTATTGGAAAGCGCTCAATATCAGAGCTAACATACTAGATGTGAGTTTGTAACGCTGGGTTTCACGCCCTTGCGATCGTCAATCACACACTATCTCTCTCTAGTAATTTGAATTGAGTTATCCGAGCCATATTTTCGTATAGAGAAAAACGTTAAGACTCCTTTTCTTCCTGCCATGCAACGATGGCCTGGAGGTAAGATATCTGACTGATTTCGATCCTGTCTTGAAGCAACCGGACGTCTAGCCCCACATAGATACAGCGTAACAGTCTGTCTTTGTCTATCATATATATATATATATATATATATATATATATATATATATATATATAATAGACTATATATATATTTATTTATTTATTATAATTTTATCATATAGACAAAACCATTTTACTCACTACAAAGACGCAACTTGGTTTCAAGCACCCGTCGATGTGCAGTTGGAATGCACTGAAACCAAGTTGCATCTTTGTAGTGAGTAAAATGGTTTTGTCTATATGATAAAATTATAATAAATAAATAAATATATATATAGTCTATTATATATATATATATATATATATATATATATATATATATATATATATATATATATATGATATATATATATATATATGACACATAAATATATATAGCAATTTACTGAGCATAGTTTAGATGTGGGACGAGGCAGCGGGTATAGGGCACCCAGGTATATATGATTATTTACTGAGCATAACTTCCATGTGGCACGAGGCAGCGGGTATCGGGGGTATATATAGCGATTTACTGATCATAGCTTAGATGTGGCATGGGGTCACTGGGTGCCCCCATACTCCGTTATAATTGATGCCCTCATACGAGGAGCACGGAAGCTTTCGTAGACCGACCCCTTAACTGCAAATCTTAATCTTTGATCAGATTTTTTAAAATGTGTCTGCACATGTGTTGCGTAGCAGCTTGCTTTTAATCATTTCCTAACAAGCAAGGCGATAATGCCACTAGGTTTTTACCGATAATGCCGAGGGTTATACCTAGAGTGAAAAACAATGAGACAACTTTAGAGAGGAGAAAGGACAATAAAAGAACTGATTTTAGGAAGACAGAAGATGGCGATTGGCGCTGAATTTATGTTTTTGAAGATTTTAGATGGCACGGACACAAGATACCGGAAGAAATCCCACAGGTGAGAAGTGCGCAAAAAGAAACTATTAGAATAGAACTTACGGTTGCATTCTAGCTAGTTCAACAATAAAACGACGAGACCTAGTCGTCAATCTAGTGGTACGCTTAAATTCATGCAGTCCTGGTACCAATGAGGAAAGCTCTATTAGAACAATTGCAATGAAAATATTTATAGAAAAGACACAGAAGTCACGTCTCGGGAAAGTGATTGAAGTCGAGATGTCAGGTTAGGATTGGCTACATTACAGACTCTTCTTTGGATTTTGTCGTGAATCTCGAGATAGATAGGAAGGGAATCAGATCCGATATGGCAGCAATGCACGGACGAACGGTAGGTTTATAAATGTGTAAGATAGATTCTGACGAGAAAGATCGTCTGGCATGACACAAAGAACCAACTTTCTTAGCAGGATGTTGAAATTTTTTTGGGTACCTTGGTATACTAGTGAGCCAGCCAAAATGAGCTGACTCATTTTATAGTTCACCAATAGAAGGTGTTAACCAATCAGACGGCTCAAAATATTCAATACGACGTGTATAAAGGCGGCCATTTTTTTTCCCGGAATGTTCACAGCCAGCCTTTGATATCGAAGACTGAAAAATTACGGCACAGCTGCTGGTGGTATTTGCGATATAGTCAGATTCAGTAGAGTGTCTGACATGTGAGTGTTAATCTTTAACGTTGTTCCATTGACCAGATTACGTACTGCGCTGGATTTTATATTCATAGACTATGCTGAACATGGTCAACACAGGAGAGCTAGAAATTGATGCGTTATAATCACTACGCTTCGTGTCAGTGGAAAACGTGACACAAATAAGACGCCATGAGTTTCTCTCCTGGAGCCATGCTGGTAAAAGGCAAAAACTAACATTTACTGACGCTTTTCGCCGTTGTCTTTCGTCTCTTAGCTGGTCAGGACGACTTATTTCAAAATTTATGATACAACTCTGCCACAGATATCTCCAGTTATTTCTATCCAGGGCAACTCGCTCGAAGTTAGTATCAGGCATATTCACAGCTGAGAGCTTACTCTTTAGCTTGTCTTTATACCTGAACCACGGCCGTCTAACAGTCCTTTGTCCACTGCCAAGCTGTCTATACATGGCGACCTTAGCTATTCTGTCAGCATTCAACCTTGCAACATGACCAACCCAATGAAGTTTTGACTGCATCAGGAAAGTCTCAATTCTACTATTATTGCATTTTGCGAGAAGATCAGCATTGGACATCCTATAGTCAAATGTATAGCCACAGTGCAGGGATAACTTTTGTGAAAGACAACCAGCTGATTGATATGTGACCTATATGGGGTTCACGATTCTGAGCCGTACAACAGTGTGGTCAAAACGGCTGCTCTATAAACCAGTATTTTGTTGTCCAATTTGATACCTCTCTCACCCAATAGGCGGCGGTGAAGCTTCCGAAATGCACGCGCAGCTTTGGTGATTCGATTGGTTATTTATTTGGGATGCATTTGCATTCATCTTACTTCCTACTTGCGATAGATGAAACTGTTAGCATAGAACTTACGATTTCATCTAGCCAATACTGTAATATGATGAAACCTTGCCGCTAATCTAGTCCTACAGTTAAATTCATAAAGTCTAGGTACCATAGAGACAAGTTCATAAAAACAATTACTGTGAAAGTACATTACGGCGGTGTGAAAGTGACTGAAGCCGATATTGCCAGGTCAGGACCAATAACATTGCAGATTATTAAAATCTCTAAATATAGTGATTTTCCAAGCGGGGCTTGGATGTGGCACAATGCCGAACGTAAGGGGTACCCAGTGAGGACTGAACTCATTACTCAGTCGTAATTGTTCTAGCTAGACAAGCTTGCTATTACACCACCCCGATGTGTCCAAAATTCTCTCTCTATATATAGCAGTAATACCAGACCAGATGTACCGATGATGGTGGAAGACTATGCTGATGGTATAAGATATTCATAGTTCTAATAAGAATGAACTTGAAGAAAGAATAAAATCAGTATTCTTTATAAAGTGTTCCAAGAAGTCGGATTCAAGTTAGACCTTTTTCCAAAATTGAAACTTTGATCTGGAACCGGATTGAAAGCAATGATGGCACATACCCTGCATCCATCAACAAGTGTTGATGTCGTAACATACACCAATCGAAAAAGGAAGTTTTTTTAATCATTTCACTTCAAACAAGGCAACAAAGCCACTGAGACGCAGGTGCGTAAAAGGCGAAAACGATTGGAATTGGATTTAAATCATTTACATATTTTAGCAGTAATACCAGACCAGATGTACCGATGATGGTGGAAGACTATGCTGATGGTATAAGATATTCATAGTTCTAATAAGAATGAACTTGAATAAAGAATAAGCTTTTGTCGTTTTAGTTTACTTATTAGTTTGTTTTTATTACTTACTCCTTACAAAATATTTTTTCTTAGCAAACCTTTTAAGGTAATTTTTACCCCCTACTCCTAACTCAGAATCTAAGCTAAAAAAGTAAAAAACCGTGTACATAACCCCTAAACCTGGCCATACACACATATTCGTACTGGGATTTCTGCATTCATTTTGACGGTTTTTTTTGGAATGGGTCCCCTGAGATTCACCTTGTACAAGGCCCAAGAGCAACTCGAGGTAAATAGTTACAGAGTAAGAGGCACACATTGTGCGAATATGTGGGGAAAATAACGGTTATCCCTAGACTTGAACTGGTTAAGATTGTAGTGATCGGGAAAACACCCACTTGGGAGTCGGTTCCACAGAGCTGTGGTTTGCGCGAATAAGCTGCTTGAATACGGATTGAATGGGGGTAGTTCGCTACAATGCGCGTAGTACGGCGTGTCCTATCCGTGAAGGTTATGCCTAGTGAAATTAAATAATGAAGTTTGTCTGAGCACTTTACATAGAAATAGCAACAGAGCAGTAAGCGGCTTCAGACATCTTGTCATTGAGAGTGGAGTTGCAGGGCAGAAAGTAATTTGTCACCCACAACAGCGCAGAGACTCTTGTTTTTCTGGTTTGGAAATTTAGGACTGGGCAGCTCCTGCCCAATTAAGACAGCAGCATTCTAAGCCGGATCTAGATTTTGTAAATGTAGAGGATAGAACGAGTCACAATTACTGGAGCGGTACAAGGAACCGATCATTTTTCCTGCATCTTCAACGATGGAACGTCTGTCCGAGTTCCACTTGAGGCCCAATATTCGCTCAAGGGAACATGAACCAAGAAATCTTGCATTAATTTTGGTGGATACGTAATGCCATTCTAGAATATATACAGATCACAGTACTATGAAAATTGTTATCAATGTATTCGTCATGTATTACCAATAAAAGAGAGATATAGCGGTCTTTCAGTAAATAAGTTCTCACTCTATTTTTTAAGTGAGTTAACAGATAACTGCCACCTGGTGTAAAGACATTTTCGCTATATTATCAGAAAAAATGGTAGATGAAAAGTAGTTAATTGATCGTTTATTATTGGAGATTTTTTATTTAAAAAAAACTTTTGTTTGTCGCCATGCATCTGCTATGTCGTCCAAACACTGCAAAAATGAAATTTGTTTTTTTGATTTTACGTCTATCTTTACGCAGTTTTATTGTAAGGAAACTATTTAAAATTTTGCAAGGAAAATATTTAAGTTCTTGCTAGGAACTATTTAAATTTTTTACAAGGTCCCTATTGCTAAGAATCTAATTAAATTTTTGCTAGGAAACTATTTAAATTCTTTCTAGGAAACGATTTAAATTTTTGCTAGGGAACTATTTTACGTCTTTATTTATTTTTTCTTTTTGTTTTACACCTACTTTTAAGCGGTTTACTTGTTAGGAAATTATTTATATTCTTACTAGGTAACTATATCATTCTATTTATGCTTTCTTTATTTTTTATTTTACGTCTAACTTCACGCGATTTTCTTGCAAGGAAACTATTTAAATTGTTGCTAGTAAACTTCTTAAATTTTTTACGTCTTCTTTATTTTCTATTTTACACCTCCCTTTACGCGGTTTTCTTGCTAGGAAACTTTAAATTGTTGCTAGGAAACTATTTTACGCCTTCTTTATTTTTTATTTTACGTCTACCTTTACGCGGTTTTCTTGCTACGAAACTATTTAAATTCTAGAAACTAAGTAGTGTTTCCCCCACACTTTCCCGGCGATCAGAACGGACTAGTCCATTATTTATTAGTTATTGGCAGGGCGTAATGGCCGTGCGAATTAACGAATGGAGGGAAATGCCTCATTATAATAGGATAATTATTTATAAAATTATAAAAATTGTATTTCTTTTTTTACTTAATAACAAAAGTAAACATGCTAGCCTATAAATGCTTCCTCAGTAGGCCTAGCATAAAAATAAGTATGCTATGGGTGACGTTACTAAATAAAGAGAAATGACAACAAGGCTTCAACAGTAAGAAAAGAGATTGCATGATTGATTCGCTTTTTAAAAGCTTATCAACCTTTTGCAGGTTATTTAAAGCCAGAAAATATTTTTAGATTGTAAGAATTGGGGGGGCATAATAATGCTTTAGTCACACACGTCTTACTAATTAACCCATAGCTGGGGAGAAGAGTTAGATTCATACCTTTCTCAAGAGTATTTGTGCGTAAGTGAACCCAAATGGAATTGGAACTCGGCTCTCCGATTAACAATTCCGAACCATTATCCATTACACCACCCACACATCCAATCTTACAACACCTGTTATTCACAAGCGGTTACCCATGTCGGTACTGTCCAGGATCGACATTGCTTAACTTTGGTGACCGTAGGGGACTAAGAAATAAGTGACGTCTTCGTCAATGCTGTCAAAATCATCAGCAGAATTGTGAGCATTCGCTTAGTTTTTAATAACTTTTGCTCCCGAAATTGGTGACATTATCATTTTGAGTTCAATCCCTTGGTCGGGTAGTGCAGATATGAATTGAGCAGTACTAAATAAGAACAAGACGAGATATGAAGAGTGGAATGAGAACAATTTACCTTCACAGATTAATTAAAGAGTTCAATTTGAAAAATCCTTTAAGGTGACCAGGATCTACATGCAAATAGATGAAGGTTAGAGAGCCCAACGGCTGAACAGTTTTGGTAATAACAATAAAAATGAGGCAATCTGAACGTCAATAATTTAAATAATAGAAAAGGCATATCCATTTTAACGATCCATTCATTCATTCATTCATTTAACGATACATTAATTCATTCAGTTTGCGCCTCTATGACCACCACTCCCCGATGGTTCATGTTGATATTCAAGGTAAAATACTGCAATGTCTTGCAGATTCCTTTTGCACTGGAGATGTTGATGTTTACCATCCCTTCTCTCAGAATTTCATCCGTTCAATGGTAAAGCTCTCTGAGGCGCAAACATCTATGCCCAGGCTGGCGACTGGTTGATGACCGCTTGGGACAGGTAAGTTGGGAGAATCGTTCCCCTTCACCGGTCGGATCGGAAAACCCTTTCGACTACACTCATACGGTTTAGCCGGCTGGTCGATGCTGGTGTCTGGGGTGTGTGCCCATGCGACTGCTTGAAGCCATATGTGAGCGTTGGATGTAGGCCGTGAACCATTATATATCTGACGCAGTTATTTAATCGGAAAATATCCCTAATATTCGTAGAACACATAAAGAATACAATATCTATACATTTGCAGATGACATAATCGAGTATTACACACTTCACTTCCAACATTCGTTGTATTATAGCCAGTTCTAAACTAAGGGTTGACAGGGAGATGCCGTTGACTGGAGTGTGGCCATCGCAGTACCCAGCGACTTCTCGGAACCATGTGCGAGATTCGGATGTAGGCTGTCGGTCAGTACATTTTCCACATCCCAATTCACCTCAATACGACTGATACAGAGATTCTGAAAACGGACTGAAACCCACTGTTATGTACATATCAGGTGTAACAGTAGATTGTCCAATTGTGAGATTAAGCTTTGAACCGTTGTATCTTAGAAATGATTAAAGATATTTTACTGGAATTCGCCGAGACTTTTATAACACTTTTGGACTCGACTTTGAACAATAAGAAAGTATTTATATCTAAGTTGAAATGATGATCCCTCTTGCTGTTGTGACCTCATGGCCCAGTTTGCCTCTCTACCGTTCCCTCTTTTTTAAACTTATTCTCCGTTCTCTTGATGGTTCTTGAATGGACTTTGAAGGTGGAAGCCGGAGTATGAATGTTGGTACCATTTTTGAAGGCCTGAATGATCTTTTTTTCCTCTCGTCATTGCTCAGTTGGGAAGACAGCGGGGCTGACAGAAAAAAAGATTTTAAACTGTTCTCTTTCTAACTGAATAACTCAAAGGGTTTTTACAGTGATTCTTACGACAAACGGTGTCAAGATGGCTAAATGACTTATCTGAAAACCTGACAAAAAAAGAAACTTAATTAGTTCAGTGGTTGTTTAGATATTAAACATTTTGTGGGATGGCTAATTATCCCATGCTGTTACACGATTTGGACAATTTTGCTGTTACACCCGCAAAATACCGTATATACTCGTGTAACGTGCGACGTTTGTTTTAAATACAGCTGTACTTTTTGACTTCAGTAAATGGTTATATATTTTGGACAACTGCATATCCAGGGTCAGCAGTACATATGTTAATTTTATATCTCGTGTATGATGCGACCCCCTTAAAATTAGCTTCAAAATTAGATCTTCAAAAGCTGCATATGTGGGTTAAACCTCATGCCATCTTTTCGTGCATGCTTTTGGGGTTATATATGCAAAATACGCGGATATGCAAGCAGGGTAACAGTTACTGGTGCAGAAAGTAAAATTAGGGAGTTGGTTGTAAATACCACCCTAATCTGACGCGTTCATCTTTGCGGAAGTTCCCCTGGGGAAGTTCTATTATCATGTTATGGGTAAAATGGCTTTAAATGGCTATAGGTTAAATAACAGGGTAGATTAGGATCTCTAGCCTTGGATGACAACCATTATAAGATAAGGAAAATTCTTGAAATTCAGAACTCTGGAAAGTCAAGGAGGAAACTACTGCCAATTTAGTAATATAAATTCACAGAGATTAAAGACATAAAATCTGCAGAGGATCATGTCCTGGGTATGAGGATAAACTACATCCGGTAGCAAGGCCTCTGTTCGGAAGGTTTTGAGGAGCGTGGAACCACCTCTTAATTGCTGTTGTTCCAAGGTCCACCCTGACACGGTGTGGCATCATCTGTTCGGTTCCCAGCTATGGACAAATCGTGAACACCCAAACTGGAGTCCAAACTCTATGAGAGTATAAAGATACATTTTTATAGTAAAAATTTCCAGCAATAGATAGTTTGGTTTAGTTTGTTTTACGGCATAACAACTTCAATGGGTTATTTAATGCCAACAATTTTTATTCCTGGAAATATTTTTTTTCTTCTAAAAGTTTAATTCTGGTAATATTTTTTCCAAAAATGTATTGCTGGTAATTTTTCTTTTCTTTTTACAAAGTATTTCTGGTATTAAAACCTATTTTTACACTTTCATAGCGTTTTAACCCCAATTTGTGAGTTAATTATTTGCCCATAGCTGGGACCCTAACAGGTGCTACCACCCCGGGTTAGGGTGGAGTTGGGAACACCAGCAATTAAGCGGTGGTTCCACGCTCCTCAAAACCTCCTGATCAGAGGCCTTGCTGTTGGACGTAGTTTATCGTCTTACCCAGGACGCGGATGTAGTTTATCGTCATACCCACGACAGAGCAATAGGTAGTAAAAAAAAATATTTCCAGCAATAGATTTTAATAGTAAAAACGAAAAAAACTACCAAACTCCCAGGGTAGTTAGATTCCGGCTGAAATAACCCATAAGGAGTTAATATACCGTTAAACAAACCAAACTGCGCAGAATCATACCTGCCAAAACTTTTCGATTTGAATCATTAAGCATTATCATTGACTGACAGATATAGCTATTTAACAGTTTATTTTGGGCTCTATAAACATTGGTTCGGCGATAGGTGAATAGTGATTGATTATATTTGAGTCTATGAGCATTTACTTGATTCGGGAATAGATAAATATTGGTCGTTTATATTGGAGTCTAGCTTCATTTCCTTGGCTTGGGAATAGGTAAAAATATAGGTCCTTTATATCTGAGTCTATAAACTTGATTCGGGAATAAGTAAATATTGTTTATATATATATATATATATATATATATATATATATATATATATATATATATATATATATATGTGTATATATATATATATATATATATATATATATGTATGTATATATATATATGTATATATATATATATATATATATATATATATTTCAGTATGTAAGCGTTAAAGATTATATTGAATCAATTGCGAGATCTGCTGTAAAGAAAGTTCATTCACTTTGTCGTGTTAGACAATTTTTATCTCCAGAATATATCTTACATATTTATAAGTCTACCATTCATCCATGTTTTAAATATTGCTGCCACATATGGTCTAGTGTTCTTGCTATACAAATCCAAAAGCAGAATCTGCTATAGTATTGGTCCTTACCTGGCATCTCGGTTTCAGTCACTATCCCACCGTCGTAATTCAGCTTTCCTGGTCCTTTTCTGTAAATACTTTCATTGTAATTGTTCTGACGAATTTTCATTTATGGTCGCTAGACTTTTATAAGGGCAGTACTAGATTGGCGGCAAGGTCTCATCAATTTACAGTTGAAATGGCTAGATGCAACCGCAAGTTCTATGCAAATAGTTTCTTCTGCGGCACTTCTCTCTTCCGGGTTAAAAGTTAAAAGTTTAATCTTTAAAAATTTAAATGTAACGTCAATCTGTCTTAATTCTTTTCTGTTAAAATGTTGTCTCCTGAATAGTAATTTTTTTCTCTCAGTAAACCCATTGCATCCTAGTGGCTTTATTGCCTTGCTTGGGGTAAAAGGATTTTAAAAATTACTTTGTTCGGGAATAGATAAATACTAGTAGCTCAATATTTTAGTATATAACCATTTACCGCCAGGACAGATATCGTGTGCACATTCAAGAGTGTCCTAAAAATGGCATCGTTTTGTAGTTTAATAACATAGACTCAGATGACCTCAAATTTTAATATAATGTGTCAAAATAAAAAAAAGTTGAACGTTAATTTTTTTGTTTCTTCTCTTCAAGGCGAAGAATGATATTCACTAGAAATTAAAATGCATTTTGTATGTTCGAACAAAGTCAAGCAAAGGTGGGCAGCGTGCATTTTCAAGAAGATTCAAGAAGAATGCACCAACTGGAAAGTAGATTTGGACATGGCCCAAAAGATTTTCAAATAGGAATTCTTTATGTGCAGGGAAAATGGATCTGGGCGACCACCAGTATCGGAAGGTATCGTCATTCAGATTCGGGAAACATTTGTGCGAAGCCCCAGAATATCGGTAAGTATAGCATCTCTAGAAACCCAAATTCCTCGTACGAAACTTTGGCTCTGGAGAATGTTACGCAAGACATGCTACAGCGTGTTTGGCAGGAGCTGGTCTACCGACTCGACGTGCGTCGTGTCACAGGTTGCGTGCATATTGCATATTTGTGAAGCTTTGGGAACTTGGTTATAGAATATACACCCCTTTGGATATCTTGTTTGGCTTTTGATAAATAAATCTTTTATTGTTCAACATGAACGCTATTTAATTTTATTTACCTGGGACATGTAGTTACGCTGGTATTCACATTTTAAATGATGTTAATTTTGGGGGAGGGAGAGGCACCCAGTATTATATCAGAGTTATGCCTGAATATACAGAATAGATTCCTGCTATTTTCTGCAGATCCAGGCGTGCTACTGTGCTGTCTATGGTAGATCCCTATTCCAGTTGACTTAAAAGATATAACAGAAAGCACTGGTCGCAATATATGGAGTGAGTTACTTGTGTCCAACTGTCAGCAATTGGCGCCACTTATCGCAAAAAAATCAATTTGAATGACTTGTTGATGAACAGTGATTGGTCAATTTTGTGTAAATGTGTCCGTACACTTCTGAAAATTCTGTATATCTTTAGGGATTCTAAAGATAGTATAAACTATATAACTTCTTGTCCTTAGTCACTAAGAACGAGAGAAACGACTGTATAGCTGGCCACTCGTATTCGAGGATACCCGTCTACTAGGGCGGCGATCCAATCCCTAATGCGGACGCTTGCTCAGGCGCATTTGCGTTTATTCAATATCCACAGAGCCCATCTGTAGTTTATACTGCAACTATGCTAAGCAGACCTTAGTTACAGTTTCTGGGAAAGAGCGTGTTATCTAGCGTGATCAACAATTTGAACAAGGCCAGCACACTCAAGCCTTCATGCTAGCACAGCTATCGACGAGCACAATTTCATTCAAGAACCCTACCCTTCCAGTACGATAACATCAGGAAGTTTCCTTCTTGAGATTCGAACTCTAGTCTCATGTTCAGAATGCGAACGTTCTAACCTTTCGGCCACGTTCAACCTGGGTACAACTGTACTATCTATGTTAAATAATTTGTGATAAAAAGCTGAACAAATGTAATATTTGGGTTAATTAATGTTTGGGAAACAGCTGAACAAATGTAATATTTACATTAAATAATTTGTGATAAATAATATATAAAAGTACTATTTAGGTTAAATAATTTGTGATAAACAGCTGAATATATGTAAAAATTAGGTGAAATAATTTGTGATAAAATCTCACCAAATGAAATATAACGTTAAATAATTTGTGAAAACAGCTGAAAAAATGTAATATTTACTATGAATAAATTCTGATGAAGAGCTGAAGAAATGTAATATTTAAGCTAAATAATTTGTGAAGAAGAGCTGAAGAAATGTAATATTTGAGCTAAATAATTTGTGATGAAGTGCTGAAGAAATGTAATATTTAAGCTAAATAATTTGTGATGAAGAGCTGAAGAAATGTAATATTTAAGCTAAATAATTTGTGAAGAAAAGCTGAAGGAATGTAATATTTAAGCTAAATAATTTGTGATGAAGTGCTGAAGAAATGTAATATTTAAGCTAAATAATTTGTGATGAAGAGCAGAAGAAATGTAATATTTAAGCTAAATAATTTGTGATGAAGAGCTGAAGAAATGTAATATTTAAGCTAAATAATTTGTGACGAAGAGCTGGAGAAATGTAATATTTAAGCTAAATAATTTGTGAAGAAAAGCTGAAGAAATGTAATATTTAAGCTAAATAATTTGTGATGAAGAGCTGAAAAAATGTAATATTTACTATGAATAAATTCTGAAGAAGAGCTGAAGAAATGTAATATTTAAGCTAAATAATTTGTGAAGAAGAGTTGAAGAAATGTAATATTTGAGCTAAATAATTTGTGATGAAGTGTTGAAGAAATGTAATATTTGAGCTAAGTCATTTGTGATGAAGAGCTGAAGAAATGTAATATTTAAGCTAAATAATCTTTGATGAAGAGTTTAAGAAATGTAATATTTAAGCTAAATAATTTGTGATGAAGAGCAGAAGAAATGTAATATTTAAGCTAAATAATTTGTGATGAAGAGCTGAAGAAATGTAATATTTAAGCTAAATAATTTGTGATGAAGAGCTGAGGAATATAATATTTAAGCTAAATAATTTGTGATGAAGAGCTGAAGAAATGTAATATTTAAGCTAAATAATCTTTGATGAAGAGCTGAAGAAATGTAATATTTACTATAAATAATTTCTGATGAAGATTTGAAGAAATGTAATATTTAAGCAAAATAATTTGTGATGAAGTGTTGAAGAAATGTAATATTTAAGCTAAATAATTTGTGATTAAGAGCTGAAGAAATGTAATATTTAATCTAAATAATTTGTGACGAAGAGCTGAACAATTGTAATATTTAGGTTAAATCATTTGGGATAAACTGCTGAAAATATGTAATTATTGGGTTAAATAAATTTTCGATATGAATCTCATCAAATGAAATATTATTTTAAATACGTTTGTGAAACCAGCTGAATAAGTGTAATATTTGCATAAAATAATTTGTGATGACGAGCTGAACGAATGTAAAATAATTTGGGATAAAAAGCTTACCACGTGTAATGTGTAAGTTAAATAAAGAGCTGAACAAATGCAATTTTTAGGTTAATTGTCATAACGAGCTGAATAAGTATAAAAGTGTTATTTTTATTATTTTAAAAAATGTTAAATTTGTAGATGTATAATCGTCTAGGTTGTTTCGATTTTTTTAAATTTACCTTTTTGGAGAGAAGTCTATTTTCTGAAGGCCAGACGGATTGTTCGAAAATTGAAAAATCCAAAATTTCAAAATTAATCAATTTGTCTGACGATCGCAAAGGGCGTGAAACCCAGGGTCAAAGACTCACATCAATACAAGTAAATATGTTAGCTCTATCACTGATATTCAGCGCTTTCCAATAAATACCACGCATATATAATATATAAATAATATATGTGAAGGAATTGCATATATATATATATATATATATATATATATATATATATATATATATATATACGTACAGATTATATATATTGTGATGGTCCAGTTTAGGACCAAGGAAGAACAACACGAACACAAGAGTAGAAATAACGAAGATATATTACACGGAATAATAATACAAGATGTGGAAGGTGTTAGTATGACTGTCAGTCTGGTTTGGAGTGAACTACTATCGGCTCGACTCGATTCGTCTCTCTCTCTCTTGAGAGGCGTAGTATACATAGTGTTAGGAAGAGTTCATTCTGTAGTTATAGGTAAGGACCCATAACACCCCTTCCCAAGCTTTTACCTTGCAGGGGTCTTTAATATTTTTCCGGTTTGGATTAATCATCAAAGGCTCTGTAAATGTTCTTTTTCTGCTTGATTTCCGCGGTTCTGAAATTCATTGAGGCCTTTGCATATTGAATGTGTCAAATATTGTGTCCATGACTTCCTCTTCTTCTTGAGGTAGACCGTTAGAACCCTCTAACAGCCTCTTTCTGATCTGATTTAAGTACCTTTTATGCGAGAATTTCGGATACTGAATTATGTAAATCACGTTCTCGATTCGTTTCTCTATCGTACCTGGCTCCCAATAGGATGTGTTGTTTTTGAACATTTAAAAAAAAACAGGGTTAAATTTTCTTTTTGGTACGTACGACGTTGGTGATTGCTTTGTTTGTTTTAGTAGTAATTTGTCGAATACCGATCTAATTTTTTGGTCGAACATTACTTCCGTCGGCGATAATGCCGATGGCGTAGTACTGTTCGGTGTAATTCTATACACTTGCAAGAATTGTTGTAAAGCCTTTTCTGTTGGTACGTCATAAGCTTTCCTTTGTGTTCGTTTTAATGTATCTAAAAACCTCTCCGCTTGCCCGTTTGATCTTGGGTGATATGGCGGGGATTTGATGTATTTCACCTGAAAAGTTTCACAAAATTCTTGAAAATCCGCAGATGTAAATTGTGTCCCATTATCGGTGACTAAACAATCAACCACTCCGAAACGAGCAAACAGCTCGTGAAGGCAATTTATTGTAGTCTCAGAAGTAGGTTTTGTACAACGAAATACTTCTGGCCATTTGCTGTAACTGTCTACTACTATCAAGTAGTAGAAACCCTCTAATGGACCTGCGAAATCTACATGGATTCTCGACCACGGTCGATCTGTCTTAGGCCATGGCTTATGAGTGATCGGAGGTGCCTTGGCTGCTAAGGAACATCCCTTGCATTTGTCCACCATATGTATAATATCTTGATTCATGTTTGGCCAGTACACGTAACTTCGCATTAAGGATTTCATCCTGTTCTTTCCTAGGTGGCCCATGTGAAAATCCTTGAGGGTTCGCCTTTGTAGCGTTTTCGGGGTTACTACTCTTTCATTATATCGCAGAACATTATCAGATAACGAAAAACTGTCTGATATATGCTTATCTTTTCCTATAATTTTTGTTTTCGTTTCCTTTATAAATTCATCATTCACTGCTTCGTTTCTTATTTCTTGTAATGTGACGGGGAGGTCTCGAATTGTACTACATAATGATGTTCTAATATCTTCCTCATATCGAAGAGCTGCAATTACGGAATCTTCTAATGGCTCCGTTTTCTTTGGTATTAGTCTCGAAAGACCATCTGCATGCCCGATTTTGTTTGATGGAAGATACTTCAATTTAAAGTTATAGTTTAATAAAATCGGACCCCCCATCTTAGCAACCTATTAGCAGTATAGACAGGTAGACCTTTCTTTGATCCAAATATTGTCAATAACGGCTTGTGGTCCGTTTGTAAGGTGAAAAATCTACCGTAAATATATCTGTGCAATCTCGTAACCGCAAAAATAATCCCCAGCGTTTCTTTTTAGATTTTCGAGTAATTTTGTTCGGCTGGTAGTAACGTTCTTGACGCATGCGCGATGGGTTTTAGTGTCCCATCCAGCATTTTATGAAGTATACATGCCCCAACACCATAGGCACTCGCGTCACTCGCGACTATTATTTCCAATTTTGGATCATAATGCGCTAAAAATAAATCTGCTGTTAGTCTTAATGATTTTGTCGAATGTTTTCTGACATTCATATGACTATTCCCAAACTTTTTCCTTCTTCAACAGTTCGTTTAGGGGTGCGCGTAATTTGTGCATGTTAGGAATAAATTCTTGATAATAATTTATTAAGCCCAAGAAGCTTTGTAACTCTAAATATTTTGGAGCCGGCATTTTTTTTTTATTGCCGTGGCTCTTTCTGGGTCTGGTCTTCTTCCTTCTTCGTCAATAATATGGCCCAGATATTTTATCTCCTTCATAAAGAAGTCACATTTATTTTCCTTTACCTTAAAACCGTAATTTTGTATCTGCCGGAAAACCTCTTGAACGTATTCCCAATGTTGTTCAATATTTTTACTATTTATCAGGATGTCATCAAGGTATGCGATCGTGAAATCCAGCCCGCCTAGCATAGTGTCCATTATTTGCTGAAATATCGCAGGCGCGACCTTGATCCCGAATGGTAATCTCTGGAACTTATATAACCCTTTATGTGTGTTTATGCACAACAACCTCGAGCTTTCCTCATCTACTGGTACTTGTAGGTATGCTTCGCTCAAGTCTATCTTTGAGAAAGATTTTCCTCCGTTCATCTTTGTGAAAACTTCCTCTGGACTAGGGAGAGGATAATGATAAACCTTAATCGCTGCATTCAATCCCGTCGAGAAATCAGTGCATACTCGTATCTCACCCGATTTCTTTTTCACGTAAACCGTAGGTGCGGCCCATTGACTATATTCCACCTTTGTCAATATACCGGTTTTCACGAGTCTATCCAACTCTTCGTCTATTTTTTCTAATGATGCGAAAGGTACATTTCTTTTCTTCTTTAAAATGGGTTGTATATTTTCTTTTAGTTCGATTTTGGCCGCCATTTTTTTACACCTCCTGAGGCCGGCTGAAAATCCGTCAGGGAAACTCTCCTTTAATTTCTCCTTCAATTTCTTTGCCTCGGTCGATAACCTTTCCACTTTTTGGCAGAAGGTATTTATAGATAAATCCCAGAGGTCAAATTTCTGCATCCAGTCAGTTCCAAATAAATTTTCCGTATTTTTTGGAACATACATCTTTAATTTCTTGGTCATCCCGTTGAACGTCACATTGTGATAATCTCCCCCTCAAATTTGATTTTTCTTCTGTTACCGACCTGGCTCTTTTATCGGTTCTCAACATGGTCGGGTTGTTTAATTTCTTCCACGTCTGTAAGCTAATAATGGTTAAAACTGATCCGGAATCTAATTGTAATCTGATTTTTTTGTTTAACATTTCTACTTGTACGTATTTTCGTATATTTATCACGTCCGCTTGGTCAGTTCTAGTGACTATTACTCGGCTTTTGTTTCTTTCTTTGTTCTACAGTGCGAAATTTTATGTCCCACTTTATTGCACGACAGACAAGACTTATAGCAGTATGGGCAATCTTTGTACCAATGCAAAGTCCCACAGCGATAGCATGGACTGGGTGGTGGTTTCTTCTGAGGTTTCATTTGACTTTTTGTAGTAAAATAATTTGTTTGGTTTGTTTTTGAGGAGGGAGAAAACGTGTTTGTCATTGTACTTTTCGTATGTGTACTATGCAAGACTCTTCGATATCTTTCGAGTCCTTTTTTACGCTTATACATCTCTGACAGTCCTCAGCAAATTTTGTAGCGTCAATTCTGGTTCACTCTCAAGTTTTGTTAGAATTCTCCGTCTGATCTCCGCATCTTTTGTCGAAACCAGGCCTTGGACAAATAGCAAACATTTAAAATTGTCAGGGCTGAGTCCAGATAACTTAAAGTCATCGCAGTGTGTGTTTACTATGGAAGTGAATGTTATATAGTCTTCGCTATCCATTTTTGTTAAATTTAAACATTTCCACCTTTTGTGGAATAGTGAAATATTCGGACTAAATAATTCCGTTAAAAGTTTCACGGCTTCCTTGAATGTCAACTCATTCGTTTTCCTCGGTAGGATGTAGTCTACGAATTCAGTGCATTCACTTGACCCTAGTTTCCTCAGTAGTAGAAGTACTTTTTCGGGTCTGACCAATTCCCGCAATCAAACGCATATGAATCTTCATATCTTCTGAAGTAAGCCACGAATGTTTTGTCTTTGTCCGGTGCATAAGTGAAGTCTTTGATAGAGCTCCATAAAGCATTTTGCGAGAATGCCGCTTCATTTCAAGGATTTTGTCCTTTATTTGTTGCTATAATTCTTGTAGTTCGAGTTGCTTCTCTTCGTTTTTCTGTTGAATTTCTAATTGTTTTTATTCGGGCCTAGTCTGTCTTCCCTCAGTTTTTGTTGCTGCTCGAATTGCATTTTCATTAGTTCCAATATGGTTGCCTTAAAGTCTTCCATGTTTACACCGTAATTTTGTGTAACGATTTTTCCTATTTTCTCAGTGTAGACTTCAGGTCTTTGTCGCCTGTTGTTCTGGAATCTTAGTACGAAAAAATTTTCCTGCGTAGAATTCGATTCTGTTCTGGCTGACAGGTAAAATTCGTGTCTTCGTTACCACTGTTAAGGTTGGTGTTTTATTTTTCTCAATACCTCCGTCACCTCTGTTATGGACGACCGATAGCAAAAAGTTGTTTTTTTTTTAGATTCTCCGCGTAAAATTCGTTTCTTCAATATCCTTGTCGCCACGGTTATGATCCAGGTTTGGACCAAGGAAGAACAACACGAACACAAGAGTAGAAATAACGAAGATATATTACACGGAACAATAATACAAGATGTGGAAGGTGTTAGTATGACTGTCAGTCTGGTTTGGAGTGAACTACTATCGGCTCGACTCGATTCGTCTCTCTCTCTCTCTTGAGAGGCGTAGTATACATAGTGTTAGGAAGAGTTCATTCTGTAGTTATAGGTAAGGACCCATAACACACACACACACACATACACACACATATATATATATTTGATAGTTGTATATTTAGGCAGCAATCCTTCTTTTATGCAAGTTTCATTAAAAAGAACAGACAAGGTACTACGGTTAAGTTTTTTATTTAATTTTTCTTGTGTACGAACAAGAGCTTTCTTTGCTGGACAAAGGGTGTGTAAGAACTGTCCAAATGTTTTATTTTTCCGAGCGCTTTCGGCTATACCTTTAGCCATTATCAAGGATGATTTGATTTTTCAGCTTAATTGAGTGTGTGCATTATAATGGCTAAAGGTATAGCCGAAAGCGCTCGTAAAAATAAAACATTTGGACAGTTCTTACACACCCTTTGTCCAGCAAAGAAAGCTCTTGTTCGTACACAAGAAAAATTAAATAAAAAACTTAACCGTAATACCTTGTCTGTCGTTTTTAATAAAACTTGCATATATATATATATATATATATATATATATATATATATATATATATATATATATATATAATGTAAAATGGATAGCTTAGTCAATAAAATAAGGACAAAAGAAAGGGTACCAATATAAGTACAATAAACTCACATCAATCCAACTAAATATACGTAACTAGAACATCAGTCAGTAAGATTTAAGAAAGAGTAATAAAAAACAACAGAGCCTGGGGGGAAAAGCCATTGTAGCCGGACAAAAATCACCAACTCAAACCTTACACGACTCCAAAAATTTGACATATAATAAACATTCATACATTCATCACAATAGTGACTCTTTCATAACGAAAGAAAAAAACCCAGATTACACTTCCATTTCAAACCTATAAATGAGCAACGCATTTCTTCAATGAGTTATTCTAAACATCGCTTGAGAATGAAACTGTACTCTAAATTTTAAGTTTAAAATTGAAATTAAACTTTAGGACTTGAGTCAGGTTTCGAAACATAGTAATATATATATATATATATATATATATATATATATATATATATATATATATATATATATATATATGTTGTCGTTCTTGTTAATACTTAAATGAAGGTTTTGTGTGCCTAGATCGATCTATCGATCTATGGATAGTTAGATAGCTAGATAGATAAAGGAAGTTATGTAATACAATTGAATGGAGTCAAAGGAAATCTTACGCATTGTGTAGCCTTCAATATGCATTAATCTATGCCGATCGGATAAATTAAAAAAAAATAGAATATCGATTCATGGGAAATAATATTACTTGCCGGGAAAGTGCCGATTAAATGTTCAAGTACATTGCAGAAGAAAGAAAGAGACATCAGTAATGAATGAAAAAACATGGTATATGTAAAGAATGGAAGAATGAATTAAGAGAGAAAAAAAAAGAAATGTGGAATAAAAAAGAAAGAAAAAGTATTGAAATAAATAAATGGAAGGAAGAAAGTCCGATGATAAAATAGAAAACGACACACTGAAAGAAAGAAAGAAAGAAAGAAAGAAAGAAAGAAAGTTTATGTTTACCTTAATAAATATCTTGAGGGACACTGGTTTGCAAACACGTGCGCTTAGTACAGAAAATCTGTGCTCCGTAACTATTCGTGTGTAATACACGAACTCTTGCTCTGGGTTACAAAATTCCAAAAAGAAAATCTATCGTGTATAATACACAGTGTTCGTAAAATGTGTAGCCCATAGATTTAAATAAAATGTTAGATTTGCTCAGTTCATTATCACACATTTTTTAATCTAAATATTACATTTTTTTCACATCTTTATCACAATTTATTAAAAGTAAATATTACATTTAATCAGCTCGACGTAGTTTCTTAACATTCAACCATAGTTCTGCCTTGGCTGGTTGACTCATAATTCTAGCAATGTAATACGTAATTATTTTCCGAATATCCTAATAGAAGAGATGATATATACCATTAAAACTTTGTTATACCCCAGAGTCTTTTGTTTCAATAGACCTAGTTGTGTTATACACAATTACTTTCCGAACAGGCGTACAGAAGACACAACATGCTAATTCTAGACACAGTTTCCTGCCATGAAAAACTTGGTTGGATGGCTCATAATTCTAGCAGTGTAATACGTAATTACTTTCCGAACGCCCTAATAGAAGAGATAATAAATTAATTCTAGTCGCAGTTTGATCACATTCTTTGCCCCAGATAACAACAGACTGTCGGTCACTTTTGAGATCATCCGCCATTTTGACGTTTTCGAACCGCTCAGATTTATATCGAGACAGGAGTAAATGGTTGTGCCATCAGCATAGATACTAAGTCGAGAGCTGATGCGATCAGGAAGGTCGTTGATGAAAACAGAGTAGAGCCGTGGGGGATACATGCATTAGGACAAATGAATCTAATAGAGTGGCCGTTCAGGATAACTTTCATTTCACGATTTGATATGAAAGACTGAACCAGTTCATAAATTAGTACGAAGACGCCATAACTTTTCAACTTGTGAAGACCAGTATGCCAAAACTATTGGAACGCTCTGAGTCGAGATTCATCATTCTTATCTAAAGCTTAATAGACTCTTTCCGCATTAATCTTTAATACATCAGCAGTTGACCTAGAGAAACGAGAACCATATTGCTTGTCTGAAAGAAGACTCTACGATGGGAGATGCTTAAGTAATTCAACATTAATTAGAACCTCTAATAGTTTACCAGAAAGACGTAGAAGGCTAATGAGCAGATTGTTGGAAGGGATGGACGATTCACCTGAATTCTTAAAGACTGGGACTACAGATGATGATTTTCTACGAGGAGGAAAGCAAGAGGCAGTTTAGTTTATTATACAGTTTAAAAAGAACTGGTGTCAGTACGGGAACGTATTTCTTAAAGACTATTAGAATGATACCATCAGGTCCACTTGCTTTGGTATATCTATAAAAAATAACAAGCAGAACGTTTTAAGATCGCCGATTAGTTAATAAAAACTTTCTTCTGACAATATTGTCTCTTATTATAAAATCTGTCATCTGTATATCTTTAAAAACAATGAAACAGTTTATTCTTAAATGATGAAAGCATTACCGTTTCCGTCGCTTTTGAAAACTGCTGGTTTAATTTTAATTTCGAAGTAATGTAAAATCTTGCTTCTTCTTGAATTGTCAATTGGCCTTCCTCTACGATTTATATATCTTATTGGGACTGGAATTAATTCTTTTTCGAAATATTATAATGGCGAGTTTTGTACTAGCAAGGAACTACTTTCCGATAATCTCCAGATCTTTGAAGCGTCAAAAGAAATATGTTTGGCGTGAAAAGGTTATCGATAACGGGTTACCAAAATGGAACTAGCGGTAAACAAAGAAGGAGAAAAAGAAAACAACAGCAAAAAAAAAAAAAATATCAATTCTTGATCTCAGGAACCTATTCCGAAGTTACTGCTGCTGATGATATAGCGAAAGTTACTTTCGTTCAAACATTTTTTTATGCAAGTCGAAAGAACAGGTTATGTAAAGATAGTGACGTTTTTACCCATTCACCATCTCCGCAAAAAAGCATCTGTTTGTACTGGAATACACATGAGTCTTACATCAACGGACCGAGGAATAAGCAGAGAAATGGGATTTACTCACCAACAGATGCTTTTGAAGCTGGTGTATTTTCCAGTGGAAATCGTATTGTTAGCAAAAACCCGATCTCTGTCCGATTCCTCGATGTTCGAAATTTTTTGATTTTTTCATAAAAAGTTTCGCAGTTCGAGGAATCATATTGTTAATAATTAATACTTAATAAATGTTTATTGTACTGATTATATTGGTACACTTTAGTTTGTCCTTGTTTTATTAACTAACATATCTATTTTAGGTTACATATATATATATATATATATATATATATATATATATATATATATATATATATATATATATATATATAGAAGAGTAATACATTTCAGATGCAACAAGGAAGGTCTTCAGTGATGCACTGTCTTCATAGCCGATTTCGGGTTTTGCATCATATCGGCTCCAACAGCAACCCCGACCTAATTCCACAAGACTCAGGCCGCCTCCTTGATAGCGTTTTGCTACGCACTTCGACATTGCAAAAAAGATAAATAAAATATGGCTAGGATTCCGACCGTTCTTATTGACATACGTCAGTCAACATCAGCCAATGAAATAAGGACTTTCCCCCCTTCCCTCCTATATAGTCTTATATATATATATATGAGGAAGAGGTTATAGTGGTTCCAACGAGAGAAAAGTGTGTATATTAAAAAGAAGAGAGAGACCGCAAATATTTTTGGTTGTAGTGTGGATTTTTTTAAATATATATATATGTATATTTTTTTAAAAATATATATATATATATGTATATATGTATATGGATAATGTATATATATATATACATACATATATACATATATATATATATATATATATATATATATATATATATGTGTGTGTGTGTGTGTGTGTGTGTGTGTGTGTGTATGTGTGTGTGTATGTGTGTGTGTGTGCGCGCAATTTTATATATATTATTTATATGTATATGCGCGGTACTTAATGGAAAAATTCGCGATAGCTCAATACGGAGTTCGCGAACGTTTAATTTGTTTTCCCATTAAAAAGTAACAGTAATTTCTTTTTCGTTTACACCTTTTCACTTCACGAATATTTTCTTGATTTTTGTTTAATGGTTTTACCCCAGCAAGGCAGCAAAGCCACTAAGATGCAAATAGGATTACTGGAAGTGAAAGAGAATGAGAAGACATTAGTGAGGAAGAACGACAATAAAAGAGCAGGGTTAAGTAGGACAGAAGATAGTGATTGACGTTGCATTTAAATAATTGAAGATCGTAGGTGGCAAAAAAGCAAGAAACCAGCAGTGATCTCCACAGGCGAGAGAAAGAAATTATTAGAATAGAACTTACGGTTACATCTAGCTATTTAAAAATATAATAAAACGACGAGGCCTAGTTTCCAATCTCAGAATCGTTAGAACAATTGCCATGAAGATATTTATATAAAACACAGAGCGGTGGAAAAGTGATTGGAGTTGAGATGCCAGATCAGGACAGGTAACATTACAGATGCTTCTTTGGATTTTGTCCAGAATTTACGGATATATTGTAGGGATACCAAACCAGACATGCTAGCAATGTACTATGCAAGGATGAATGGTAAATTTAAAAGTATACGAGATTTAAATAAAAAAAAACTTAGCGGAAAAATGAGCCAACTTTCCTATGCAGACTAATTAATTGGTTCAATATAATCACTCCAGTTCCTGTCAGTGAAAAAGGTGAAACCAAGAAGGCTCAATGAGTCGCTCTCCTGAAGGTTAGCATCAGCCATGCTGATGGAGGGCAAAACTGGTTCTATATGATGATTAAAATATAAAATTGGAAATCCTACGGGGATTTAGCATCGGCGGCCACAATCTTAACAATATACGATACACAGATAACACAGGACTGATAGCAGACACGAAAAAGAAATTACAAAATCTCCTACAGAAGAGAGTGAGTGAGAGAGAGAGAGAGAGAGAGATAGAGAGAGAGAAGAATAAGCATAAATTGCAAGAAGACAAAATGCATGGTCATCAGTAAAAGGATGAGCCCGAAATGCAATTTGCAGGTCGGGAACACTAGAATCAAGCAGACGCGGAAGTTTAAATCTCTGGAAAATGTTTTGACAGAGGACGGTAAGTACGACACTGAGATCCGTAGACGTATCATGGACACATTCCAAAAGCTGGGCAGAATATTGTAAGATAAGAGGATCTCTTCGGTGACCAAGAAAAGTGCACTGAGAACTGACGTGACATCTGCCCTTCTTTACGGCAGCGAATGTTGGACGGTTTCCTCAAAGATCAGGAAGAGACTCGAGGCAACGGAGGTATGGTTCTACAGAAGGATGCTGAGCATATCATGAACCAAGTGTGTGAGCAACGATGAGCTCTTGGAGAGGGTGCAAACAGGGAGGGGGCTTATACTTAACATCAGGAAGAAGCAGCTGTAGTTTCTGGAACACGTAATGAGAAAGGAGGGCCTGGAGAATCTGGTACTCACAGGTCGAATAGTGCGAAAGAGAGACAAGGGAAAGCAACGCAAGACGTGCACTAAGTTGAAATGATGATCCCTCTTCCTGTTGTAACCTATACAGTTTTCTTCTCTATTGTTCCCTCGTTTTTTTTCACTTATTCACTTGAATGGACTTTGAAGATTGAAGCCAGAGTATGAATGTTGGTACCATTACTGAAGGCCTGAATGAACATTTTCCTCTCACCATTGCTCAGTTGAGAAGAGTGACACAAAACGATTTTAACCTGTTCTGTTTCTAGCTAAATGCCTGAAAGAGCTTTTCAATGATTCTTACGACAAATGGTATCAAGATGGCTAGACGTCTTTTCTGAAAATCTGGGAAAAAGAAAATAAATTACTCTAGTGGGTTTTTAGATATTCAAAGAAAATTGTGGGATGGACAATTATCCCATGTTGTTACAGGATTTGGAGAATTTTGCTGTTAAATCCGGTATTTTCCTCCTTTTTTCCCCCTGCATAATTGGAGAATGGTTGATTCTACATTTTGGTAATTTTGGTTCTGATGCTGATGCTTCAGATTGGTTAGCATAGAGAAATTACTGTTTAACTGATCGAAGTACTTCACCAAATTCCCTTTCATGGAGATCCTTTATAAAGATAAATATGTTTAGTTTAGTAGGAAAAAGTTGTGCAGTATAAAATTATTTTATCATAAACTGAATTATTTAAAAAAAAAAAAAAAGACATTTAATTATCACGCTGATGAAATTTTCAGACGTGCTGTTCGATTTTTTCGATTAAAAATGTATTAGCACGTTAGCATATCTCGTTATAAGTTAACTTTTCTTACACTAAATTTTAGTCTAAGGCAACTTATTTTTCAATAAAAAGTCGCTGAGCATATTTTAGTAAGTGCATTTTTAGTACAACTCTCAGTCTGGATAAAACAGGTGGTAACATTGGAGATTAGTTTACATGTTCTTTGTCGATGTGCTTGGCTTCAACATACTGCTGTTTTAGAAAATTTCAACTCTTGGAAAAATTTGGCTCAGTTCCTTTCGAGGGTGTTAGGGCACAGTTGGCCCTAACGAAAATTATTAAGAAGCTATTCCCCTTTTACGGGAGGGATGAAACATAAGGTTTTTCTTACATCCCCTTTTTGGAAGAACAGGGCATGCTGGGTACGGGGCAGTTCGGCCATGATACGAATATAGGCTACACAGATCACCGAAGTCCACATCTTATCATTACGCATCCGGCGGCTCTGCACACCACCCGTACTGTATTTTCTTCTTATCTTTCTTCACACAACCACATTTCACCCCCCAGGTAATATAGGGTGACCCCCCCCCAAAAAAACGGGAACGTTTTAACAATCCAATAAAATCAAGAGTGATGGAAGAAAAATATTTATTTCATAGTAATTGAAACCTTAAAACATGCCATTTAAGAAACAATGATGGAATTTTCATTTTTTTAAAATTACGTCCTGTAGATGGCGTCCTCCTGTACGAAGGCATTCTTGAAATCTGCTGTTGAGATTCCTCATTGACTGCTGCAACATCTCAGCTGGGATACTGTGAATTTCATTCTCGTTACTAAAATGGCGAAATGTTTACTTGCTCAAGGTCACTGTCTCGCAGTGTTGCCACTTGCTCATGTCTGGCAATACGCACTTTAAAAATTCCCGTTTTTTTGGGTCACCCTGTATAACAGAGGGATTTTTGCCGCATTATCTCTAGTTTTGCAGGCTTGCTAAATATCAGGAAGTTATTATTTTTTTATATTTCCGTATTTTTTTAATCTTTCTTTTTTTTTCTTTTTCATATAATTCATCAAATCCAAAGGCTCTTTTGATTTCTATTCTTTTATTTGTTTGGGAGAAAACAATAAAGTCATTGGCGCAGTCGTACAAGATTTGTTTCCAGTCAAAAAATTGTCCCTGATCTGGTATCTCGACTTTAGTCACTTTCCCATCACTGTCATGGAGATTTCCCTGTGCCTTTTCTATTAATATTTTCATGATAATTGTTCTGATGAACTTTGATCTTTGATATCTAGGCTTTATGAATTTAAACTCAGTACTAAATTGGCGGCAAGGTCTCATCATTTTACAGTTGAAATGGCAAGATGTAACCGTAAGTTTTATGTATCTTCTTTCTCTATTGACCCTGAAAGAATTTCCCAGCACTGTAATGTAGCATCCATGTGCTTTTCCTATAAATATTTTTATGGTAATTGTTCTAATGAACTTTCCGCTATGGTACCTAGGTTTTATGAATTTAAACTAAGGTAAGGTCTCATTATATTACATTTGAAATGGCTAGATAGAACCATAAGTTCTATGCTAACAGTTTCTTTATTTACATTATTCGGACTATTGTCTTCATCTTTTTCGCCATATCTATTACAACATTTCGGCCGTTGTACGCTCCAGCCTTCTTTAGGTGGTTGTAATGTCGAACTGAACCCATTATTTCGATCAATGGGGTAGACTTTTCTAGTTCCACGTGCCATGTTTAATGGATGTCAGTGATCAGTTACCTCTTGTTAATTCCCCTCTCCAATTTCTCCACTGCCTTAACCGGGTATTGAACTCACAACTCTTTGGGTCCTGTCACCGGATCTATCCAACGCCTTTATCCACTGTGCCATGTGTCCTTGAGGACATCTGTGTATGAATTTCTGGGTATTATAATGTCTTCAGCAACTCTTTTTTACCAGTGCTCATATTGTTTTGTAGCTATATTTATTACAACGTTTCGGTCGTTGTACACTCGGGCCTTGTTCAGGTGGTTGGAATGTCGAACTGAACCTTTTCGGGTAGACTGTTCTAGTTCCACGTGACATGTTTAATGGATGTCAGTTATCAATTATCTCCTGTTAATTCCCCTTGCGAAGTTCTCCACTGCCTTAACCCCAGTGAGCGAAATAAAGGGTTCAGTTCGACATTCCGACCACGCGAAGAAGGCCGGAGCGTACATCGGCCGAAACGTTGTAATAAATATGACGACAAAGATGCGGACAATAATCCGAATAATGTAAATAGTGTACATGATAACTCATCTAAAAAATATAGGCAGATGCTAATAGTTTTTTTCTCGCACTTCTCGCTTGTGGAACTCTCTACTGGTTTCTTGCCTTCCAGCCAAGTTTGATCTTCAAACATTTAACTTCAATGTCAATCATTATCGTCTGTCTTCTTAATTCATGCTCTTTTATTGTTCCCTTGCTTTTATAATGCCCTTTTTCATATCCTCTAACTCCTTGCATCTTAGTGGCTTTCTTGTTTTGCTTGGGGTGAAATGATTACAAAAACATTTTTTATGTGCCATGTGTGATACATGCTTAAGCAAGCATGTATATTTTGATACATGACTGACAAGGTAGATTTTTTCCTGCAGAAGTTTGCCATTTCTTTCTACAGTAGACCAATTGACATCCAAGGCTACAGAACCTGGTCTGTCCTGCTATTTACCCATAGCTGAGGGGAGAAGAAGAGGATTCATACCTTTCCCAAGGGTATTAGCACGTAAGTTTGTTTGTTTGTTTTGTTTTATGGCATATCAACCTCAATGGGTCATTTAATGCCAATGGCTTTTAAAAAAAAAATTATTGTTTTATTAGAAAACCATTTCTGTTTCTCCCCCTTTTTTTTTCTTTTTCCCTTTAAACGTATAACTTTCTTTTAAATTTTCTGGTAGAGGCCGATTTTCTTGAAATACGAAAAAATGATTTGGGGGCTGTTTTTTTCCAATATATCTTTAATATTTTTTTCTTTGTAGAGATTATTTCTTGTTTCTGTGAAATCAATTCAGTCTGTTAGAATGTGTTTAATTGTGAATGGGGTTTGACATGGTATACAGAAAGGTTGATCTTCTCTTTTCAGGAGATATGAGTGGGTTAAAAATGTATTACCTATTCTTATTCTTGCAAGTGTAACTTCTCCTTTTCTGTTTAGCTTCGTATTATGTTCTTGTCTTTTAATTTTTGGCATGATTTCGTACAGTTTGTTTTTGGGGAAATCCTTTCCAGTAAGTTTGCCATTTTTTCCTTGTGTATGTATTGATGTGTCTTTTAAGATCTGTGTAGGGAATTTTAAAGTTTACGTCAGTTGGGATATTTAAGGCAGCTTCAGCTGCTGAATCGGCTAATTCATTTCCTCTGATACCTGTATGGCTTGGAATCCAGCAGAAAATAATTTCTTTTTTGCTTTGGCTGTTTAGTTGCGAGAGCTTGTTGAGTAATTTTGCAATTAGAGGATTATCTGTTTTTTTATTCTTTATTGCTTTTAGAGCAGACAGTCTGAAAAGATTATGTATTTGGGATTTCTGTTGTTAGATTGAGTGCTAAGGTTAGTGCATGTATTTCTGCACTAAAAATAGAGGTTTCTTTTGGGAGGTTTGATTTGTTGAGTACCGCTGCACTGGCTGTTGCATCATTTTGTTTAGATCCATCTGTGTAAATGTGTATGTGGTTTGGATATTTTTCTTTGATTTTGTTAAAATCTTCTTGGAAAGTAGTTGGATGTATTTTTTCCTTTTGGTGTTTATTTAAACTTAAATCTATCTTGGGCGTTATGATTTCCCAAGGTGGAATTTTGGATATTGTGGGTTGGAGTACTCTGGTTGTGGGTAAGGCTGCGTCGTTGACGGTAGGGATTATTCTGAGGCCGAAAGGTTTTATTGCGTTTTCTTTTTGTTCAAAGGATTCTTTGTATTTAGGGTTAAGAATATTGTCGTATATAGGGTTGTTAGGATTTGCTTTTACTTTAGTGTAGTACTTAAGAGCTAAGTTGTTGGTTCTGATTTTTGGAGGGGGTTCAAAAGCTTCAGCGTACAGACTTTAAACTGGGGTAGTTTTGTAGGCTCCCAGGGCTAGTCTCAGCCCGGTGTGGTAAATGGGGTTTTAAATTTTTAAGTAGGATTTCCTGGTAGATTGATAGATGAAGTATCCATTGTCTAGTTTTGATCTTACTAGGGATCTGTATAGTTTCATAAGGGTGTCTTTGTCAGCTCCCCAATCATTGTGAGCTATGACTCTTAGTAATTGTAGTGCTTTATGACATTTTCCTTTGATATAGTTTATATGTGGGATAAAGTTTAATTTTATATCGAAGATTATTCCTAGAAATTTGTGTTGATTTACAAATGGTATGTTTTCACGTTCGAGCTTTAAGTTGGGATCGTTGTGTAGTTTGCGCTTGTTACAAAAATGAATACATTTGGTTTTGGTTTTGGATATTTTGAAACCGTTATTGGTTGCCCAGCTGTTGATTTTGTTTATGCAATATTGCAATTTTCTTTCAATCGTGTGGATGTATTTGGATTGATAGCTTATGGTGAGGTCATCAACATATAGGGATCCATTTATGTCAGGGGTAAATTCTTTAGATATATTATTTATTTTGATATTGAACAAGGTTGTTGATAGGATGCTACCTTGTGGTACTCCTTCTTCTTGTTTATATATAACAGATAGAGTGGATCCTAAACATACTCTGAAGGTTCTATTAGATAAAAAATTAGAAATGAAAACAGGCAATCTACCTTTTAGTCCAATATTTTGTAGATCTTTTAGAATTCCATGTTTCCATGTTGTGTCATAAGCTTTTTTGAGGTCGAAAAAGATAGTTGTTATATGTTGATTCCTTCTGAAAGCCTCTCTAATGTAGCTTTCTAAATTGGTTAAATGATCGATATATCCACGATTTTTACGGTAGCCACATTGTATGTTGGTTATTAGATTGTTTGTTTCGAGGAACCTGATTAGTCTGTTATTAATCATCCTTTCTAAAGTTTTGCAGAGGCAGCTAGTTAGAGAGAATTGGTCTGTAGTTGGCAGAGATCGATGGATCTTTTTTGGACTTGAGTATTGGAATAATTATGGCTTGTTTCCATAGGTTAGAGATGTTGCCATTAGTCCAGATATTATTGAAAATGTCGAGGAGGTATGTCAGGGAGTTATCTGGTAACTGGTTAAGGAATTCATAATATATGTCATCCGGACCCGTTGCGGTATTATGACATTGTTTTAAGGAATTTGATAATTCTGAAAGGGTGAAAAGTTGGTTATAGTTTTCAGTGTTGTTGGATTTGAAATTTAATTTTTCCTTTTCAACAATTCTTTTAATGTTTTGAAATTTTCTGCTATAATTGGTAGAAGAAGAGTTCTGGGGAAAATTTTGGGCAAATGTGTTTGCGATTTCTTTTGGGTCGGTAATTATTGTGTTATTATTAACAAGGTGTTTAATTGCGGTGTTTTTATTTGTGTCAGCAATCTTTCTGATAATATTCCAGACTGTCTTTGTGTTTGTATCTGAGTTTATTTTGGACACAAAATCTTTCCAAGAAGAGCGTTTGGATTCCTTTATTGTTCGTCGTGCCATTGCTCTGTATTTTTTTTAAAGAATTCAGATTCTCTGCAGTTGGTTGTAGATTGAATTTGCGAAGGACAGCCCGGCACAACCTGATCGCTTTTTTTGCAATTGTCATTGTTATATTTGGTGGATTTGGAGGATTTTGGAATGCATTTTTCGGCAATAGATATTATTGTTTCTGAAAAAAAGGTGACGTGGTCCACATTTTCAGTATTCGCATTTGAGATAAGCACATTAATTAAAATTTTTCCCAGTTTGCTTTTTTAAAATTCCAGTTGGGAGTTTTATCATTTAGATTTGGACTTAGGTTATCGAGAATTATGGGGAAGTGGTCGCTTCCACAAGTATCATTGTGAACTGACCAATTAAAATCCATGAAGCTGGAGGGATCACATAAAGACAAGTCTATTGCCCTGCGACTACCGGAGGAAGGGCATATATAGGTTGGGGTTTTGTTGTTGTAGAGGCAAAGATTGTTATTATTGATGAATGATTCTATGTCTTTTACTCTTCTGCTAGTGTTTTTGCAGCCCCATATGGTGTTGTGGCTGTTGAAGTCTCCGAGAAGTAGGTAAGGGGCGGAAAGTTGATCTATAATTTTCTGCAGTTTGTCTTTATTTATTTCTGCGTTAGGTGGTATATATATATGGAGCAAATATCGATTTGTTTATGTAAAGTTATTTTGACAGCTATTGCCTGTAGATCAGTTCTTAGGTTTATGCGACTATGTGGTACATTATTTCTGACCAGGATAGATGTACCACCTGAGGCTCTAAGGTTAGAATCTTTAATATAGTTGAAATGTTGATATCCTTTCAAATTAGTTTTGTTGTCACTTTTAAGGAAGGTTTCCTGAAGGCAGATAACAGCTGGGTTTATATCTGCTATTAGCAGAAGTAGTTCATTAATGTTGGCTTTCATACCACGGCAGTTCCATTGCAGTATTTTGTTTGGATTTGTATTCATTATGATTAGGGTGATTTTTTTTTTGGGTGGATTTAGGATTTGACCTTCCCTCGTAGAGTTCAAGTAGGAAGAGGGATTTTATCGGAGTTTGTTGTTGAGAGGAAAAACAGAAAGCCGTTCAACTTTTATATTTTTCATTTTTTTTTCCCCAAAGATTTTGTTCGCTGGTGGATTTGGTTTCTATTTCCATATCTTCCCATTCTTTTGGGTTGAGTTGTTGATTCATTTAATTTTATGTTTGACTTATCTCTATTACTAGAGGTTGACCAAGATCGTAGTTTGGTGTTTACGGGGTTGATTTTTGTTGAAGAATTTTTTCCATTTGTTATTTTTGTTTGCTTAGAGGATGTTTTTTTTTGTACCATTGTTTTTGTTGTCGTTTCTTGATTTTATATTTAAGCTTTTGTGGAGGATTGGAGAACTCGCTTTATTGTGAGAGCTTTGTTCTTTAAAGTCTTCTGTTTCTAATATATTATAGCTGTTGTGGAGGGGGAGTTGTTGGTTTATTCGTATATTTTGATCGATTCGGTCTGGTTCTGATTTACTTTTAGGGATTTGTTTCCGATTTTGGTCGTTCATCAGGGTTTTAGTAGACACTGTTATTTGATTTTTGTTAGTTTCTTTTTGAGTTGTTTTTAAAGTCTCAATAAGCTTTTTTAGCTCAAGGACCAGTTTGCCGAGCAGGTCACGATTGCTTGCTTGGTCTGGCTTTTGAATGATATTTGCATAAGTATTTGCTCCCCAATAAGAATCTACGATCTACCTTGTTTCAGGGAATGATATATTTTTCCTGTATTTTATTTCTGTGATCTCTTTTTCCTTTTTGAAAATCTTACATGTTGTTGAGTACGCTGGGTGATTTTCACTGCAGTTTGGACATTTAGTTTCATTAAGGCCCTCATCTTCGGTATGATTTGGCTCCCTAACGCCACACTTTCCACATGTTTTGTGCCCTCTACAAATATCCCTGTGTTGCCCAAATTTATGGCACTTAAAACATTTCAGGGGGGCGGGTATATAAAGGTTAACTTTTTGAATTATGTACCCAATTTTGATCTCCTTAGGTACTTTAGGGGTATCAAAAGTTAAAATATAGGTATTAGTAGTCATGATTTGACCACCCCTTTTTGTGTTGATCCGCATGTGATCAATTACTCCTTGCTTTTTAAGAGCATTTCTGATTTCTTCATCTGTGGCTAAGGCCAGTTCATGACTTCTTATAATGCCTTTTCATGTGTTTAGTTTTTCATGCGCAAAGGTCTTACATTGGTAAGTGTGGAATTTTTTCATTCCTAAGAAATATTTGGTATCTTTGTGATTATCTACTTCAACTATAAGATTTCTGTTTATCATTTTTTTTATTGTTTTATGGTTACTGTATTGGGATAGAATTCACTCATCTTTTTTTCTTCTAAGGTTTCAATAACTAGAATTTTGGGAAATTTTTCCTTTCCATATATTCAGAAGAAATGTTTCTTCCTGATTTGGATTCCCACTCACCATCTGAGTTGGCGACATCAGAAACATCGGAATGTGTTCTTTTGGTTTTTCCATTGTTCTTTATTTTGTTTCTGGGATTTTTATTGGGGTATTCGATTTCCATGTAAATATGTTTGATTATTTCATCTTTCTTGCTCTTCACCCTCCTCGGAGGCCAAATATTGGAGATGTTAGGGGGAGGGAACCCATTCGCCCTTTCATATCAATGATACAAAAAAGCTATACTCAGTTAGTTGAGTTTCCACCGTCATTTTCTGATTCATCCTTCGGTTTTGTCTTCCCAGTTTTATAGACACATCAGGTAAGGAACAGTAATGTGGTTTTGTCTCAATAATTGATTGATCCTTGCCACCGCCTTCTAACACTTACTTGATTTGCCTGTGTTTATGATAAGAGTAAAAAAAAGATGTTGTAGTATCTTTGGATTTTATTCTTGGATGTTGTGATAGACATTTGCAAGTGTAAGTGTTAGGGCTTGACATGACTAGCCGATTGATCGGATCGGCCCTCTCCGACCGCCCGTCTAGCCCAGGTAAGGGCCAAAGTGATGTGTTGCATGACTATGACTTTTTTGCACCCGAGCCGTAGCTTGCTCAATCACCAGGATCCCATCCCCAGACGACACAGGTCGCCACCCACGGATAACAGGTGGGCACCATTGAGGTACTTTTCCCTCTGCAGAGGTGCAGTCGACGTATTCTGAAACCCCGCCAACAGGGCGATAGAACGTAAGTCAATTTCAGTCAGTTATGTGCCATGCGTGATACACTCTTAGGCGGTCGTGTATCTTTCGATACATGACAGCCGAGACAGATTCTTACCCACATCCTGCAGTAGGTTGCCATTTCTTTCTGTGGTAACACTCACTAACTCCTTGCATCTTAGTGGCTTTGTTGTTTTGCTTGGGGTGAAATGATTAAAAACACATTTTTGAATGTCAACATCTTGATTATCTTACTAATTTCTCTTTGAGTTACACGTGCTATCGATTTAAGTTGTTACTACTGTTGATAGTCCTCAAGTGATGTGGTTTCTGTTATTTGGAAAATGTCTTTGTTTGTGATTCTGTAGCGCTAGTCCACAATGTTCAAAGCAGGGTGATCTTTGCCAAGATCCTTAGTCTTTACCTGCTGAAAACCTTTTAAAAGCTTCAAGAATAAGCTTGACAACTACATGTGCTTATAAAAAATATATTGCTTGATACATGCACACACTGACATGACAAATTAGATATTATCATTGTAATCATCATGGATATTTAAATGTAAATTGCCATTTAGAAAGTGAAAACAATTTATATATTTTGATATTATAATGATATATAATAATCTAATAATAATATTAATAATATTTTACAGGAAAATAGGTTTCTCAAGTTCGGTAGCTGATATCACTCTTTCCAGTAATGATGGGGGTTTCTTTCCTACATGTTTCTATCCATTTTAGTTGTTGCTGCTGTTGGTAGTCCTCAAATGGTGTGGTTTTTGTTATTTGGTACAGTTCCTTGTTTGTGATTCTGTAGTGCTAGTCCAAAATGTCTTTACCTGCCTTTTAAAAGCTTCAAGAATAAGCTTGCCAACTACATGTGCTTATAAAAATATATTGTTTGATACATGCACACACTGACATGACAAATTAGATATTATCATTGTAATCATCATGGATATTTAAATACAAATTGCCATTTAGAAAGTGAAAACAATTTATATATTTCGATATTATAATGATATATAACAAACTAATAATAATATTATTAATAATAATAAGAATCCGCAATGTTATTGGTCGTGACTCTCTGACAGCTTCAATCATTTTCCCAATGCTGTAACATAGCTTTCTTGTACCTTTTCTATAAATATCTTTATGGTAATTTTTCTGATTAACTCTCCGCTATTGTATAGGGTGACTAAAAAAAAACAGGAATTTTTGAAGTGCGTATTGCCAGATATGAGCAAGTGGCAACACTTCGAGACAGTCACCTTGAGAAAGTAAACATTTCACCATTTTAGTAACGAGAATGTAATTCATAGTACCCCAGCTAAGATGTTGCAGCAGTCAATGAGGAATCTCAACAGCAGATTTCAAGAATGCATTCGTACAGGCGTACGCCATCTACAGGACGTAATTTAAAAAAAATGAAAATTCGATCATTGTTTCTTAAATGGCATGTTTTAAGGTTTCAATTACTATAAATTAAATATTTTTCTTCCATCACTCTTGGTTTTAATGGGTTATTAAAAAGTTCACGTTTTTTGAGGTCACCCTATACTTAGACTTTATGAATTTAAGCGCTAAATTGGCAAGAATGTCTCATCAATTTACTGTTGAATTGTTTCGATGTAACCGTAAGTTATTTGCTAACAGTTTCTTTTCTGAAACATCTCGCTTGTGGAGTTCTCTTCCGGCTTTATACTTTCCAGTTTTGATCTCCAAAAATTGAAATGCTATGTTAATCGTTATCTACTGTCCTCCTGATTACTCTTTCCTTTTCCCGCTCATTGATCATAGATAATCTACTCAAATACGAATATCCACTAAAACTAATTCTTAAGTAATGATATATGTCAGATTAATAAATAGATTTAAAAAAAATGTTATATTGCATTATTGTACATTGTACTCTGGGTTTTGCATGTTTTCCATCAAGGTTAAAAAAAAAATCAGGTATAAAAGAAAGTTTATTGTAAGAGTATGCCAATGAAGGTGATTTTGTTTCCACAACATCACCAAGAGGACCCTGATCTTTCACTTATCATGATGGATGGGTGTTCTCTCAATAAAACTTCCTTGAGTTTCTTCTTGCGCACTTCAAGCTTGTGGAACTCTCTTGTGGCATCTTGCTTTCCGGTCAACTTTGATCTTCAAAAATTTAAATGCAATGCCAATCGTCATCTACTGTCATCTTGATTCCTCTTCTTTTATTCTTCTCACTCCTGAATAATGTTTCTCTTTTCATTATTATTTCACACTCAGTAACATACCCACTTGCGTCTTAGCGGATTTATTGCCTTGCTTGAGATTAGAAGTTATCATTTTGTTCTCAACGACTTCAAGCCAGAACCAAAAATTGTACTTGTTTGATTTTGGTATCTCCAAATTGTAATTCGCGTGTTCGGCTCTTCGTTTTTACAGACAACCATATATTCTGTTTTCTATCTTTAGTCTTTTCTTCTAGCTTTCTTTTACCTTTATTTCTGTAGGAGTTCCTCTAATTTCCTTTCTGTGTTTGCTACCAAAATTGTGCCATCTGCATTCTGAGACACTTAGCATCAGCTCACTGTATAGACTGAATAATTCCGGCGAGAAAACAGATCCTTGTTTTACACTCCCTTCTATTTTAGCATAGTAAAAAAAGGGTGTAATTCTAAAGCAGTGATTCTCAAGTAGAAATTCGCAAGCAGTGGACCAATTTTACCCTTAATTCTTGTTGAAACTTTAAAGAAGGTTGCAAACGGACAAAGGTGTTACCCGAGTGGAACGAACAGCAACACGTGCGTAGATGAAAGAAAGAGAGGTTTACTGTAAAAGAGAATACACTACTGAAAGACAGGGAATCGGGTGGCAGGCTAGTAATTCCCGAAACAAGGATATCTACCAACCTCCCCAAGTGGTCAGATGTGGCACAAGGCCGAATTTAACGTGGGGTATCCGACGAGACTCTGCCCTTTGACATAGCCTAGTCTGGGGATCCTCTCTTCCTGGTTGTTGGTTGGTTGTTTGGGGTTTTATGGCATATCAACCACTATGGGTTATTTAATGCCAGATCCAGTATTTACTAAATATATCAAAAACGTATAGCTGGCAACATCATTGTTTCAAAAACTGGCAACATCATTGTTTCAAAAACGTATAGCTAGCAACATCATTGTTTCAAATAAGTGTAGTTGGCAACATCATTGTTTCAAAAACGTATAGCTGGCAACATCATTGTTTCAAAAATGTATAGCTGGCAACATCATTGTTTCAAAAACGTGTAGCTGGCAACATCATTGTTTCAAAAACGTATAGCTGGCAACATCCTTGTTTCAAAAAAGTGTAGTTGGCAACATTATTGTTTCAAAAAAGTGTAGTTGGCAACATCATTGTTTCAATAACGTGTAGTTGGCAACATCATTGTTTCAATGTGCTAGAAAAGACCTGGAATTTCACTATTCTCCCATAGCTGGGACCACAACAGGTGCTACGACCCCGGGTCAGGGTGGACCTGGGAACATCAGCAATTAAGAGGTGGTTCTACGCTTCCTCAAAACCTCCTGATCAGAGGCCTTGCTGTTGGATGCAGTTTAACGTCGTACCCAGGACGTCTCTTCCCGGAGACAGAGAATTTAACCAGCACAGCTGGAGACAAATCTCCAACTAATTACCGAAGCAAGAATATTTACCTTACCTGACCTTTATAGAAGAAACATTCTAGAGAAATCTAGGCATACAATGCATGATCTGCATACATTGTTTTTATCAGTCGAAAAATGTCTAGGCATACAATGCATGATTTGCGTACACGAACCCTTCACCACTGTCCGCATTCCACAGCTGTCGAGTTTTGCCCAGGTATTCGATACTCTCGTCACATTTCTTCTCCCAGATTTGTCAGAAAACATCTATTTATTTGTCTGTTTCTTTCATCCTTTCATCAATGGCGGGGAAAAAACGCGCGCGTCGGTCGCCATTTTGAAAAACTAAGCGCTCTTACACAAAGACAATGAGCAAATGGAAAATTCCAAAAGATTTGACCTCAAAAAAAAAAAAAAATAGCTTCCCCGCCCATGCACACATACAAACGCTACATCAGAACCAAAAATGTATTTTTCTCAGCGGAAGATCTCACCATTCTTACAGAGCTAAAAAAAAAAATCGTATTCTTTCTTTTTAGGCAAGAATAAAAATTGATGGATCGTTCTTCACTTCTGTTTGACAACAGCTTCGCTTTTACTCATCTTTGACATTTCAAAGCTGAACTTTTCTTGGGGTAGCGGAGTGTATCTCCCTGAAGTTTAACGCTGGCCAATGGAGACATAGTTTCAGGTTGCTGTACGGAAATCATGAGATTGAAAAAGAATCATGAGATTTAAAGCAAAGCTGCATTGACGGAGACCATAGCTGGAATGACCAAACTTTCAATAAGAATAAACTGATTTATAGGCGCCAAATATATTGAAGAGGACTTTTACTGTTGTTATATAGTAATAAAGTGTCGCTGCCGACACTTTATTACGCCAGTGAGCAAGCACAGGCGATCCCATTATTGAATTAAGTAGATCACGCATAAGTAGGAAGTCACGTGACGTCTAATTGATCAATGTTTCTACTCTATCCTATATTGCTATACAGAGCGTTATTCTCGATACTATTCACTATACTATTTCTCTATTCGGATTACTATTTGGTGGTTACTTTTCGAGCGAGTATTATCGAGCAAGTACTATTAGTGCGAGTGCTATTCGAAGGTGTCTGACACCAGTATTGTTCAACGGCGTTACTATCGTTGTATCTGCGATTACAAAGTCTCAACTACAACGAGCATTACGAAAGTGACAACGAGTATTCGTTGACTTTACAAAAGTGTCAAACGAGTGTTCGTTGACATCACAAAGACTGTATTTTATTTATTTATTACTGAAGAAAAAGAAAAAAAATCCGTCCCTCTTCGAGCTAACCCGTTCAATAATTTTGCACTGAAAAATGCTTTCCCCGGCATGGATCGGACCAGCATCCACCTCTGTAGGAGAAACCCCTATTAGATCCGTCGTGCTTTAAATCTCGGCCACATAGGACGTCACAGTTAAGCAAGGCTCTGTTTTTTTTCCTTTTTAAGGAAAGCACATACTCTTCCCTCAGATTAATTTTTATCGGGAGTCCATATCTGCTCCGAAACGTAAACAAAGCAATTTCTAAAGAATTAACGGATTTATTTATAATCCGACATCTGTATTACTTCAGAGGATTTTATTAGTGGATATTCGCATTTGAAATAGACGCCCTATTTTTATTTCTACTTTAAATGTCATTCGGCATGCGTATTCGAGAAAGCTTAATACAGAAAATGTGTTTTCCAGGCGGAATCGAATCTGCATCCCCTTTGTAGGATAAACCGGCATACTTTACCATTCGGCTACGAAGAGCTTAACAGTTCAGCAATGCTCCATTTTCCTTTGAAAGAAAGCTCACTTCCACACTATGGTATTTTTCTCAAAAGCCTATATTTGCTTATTTTCCTATCCGAAGCGTAAACCAAGCAATTGCTGAAGAATTAGTGTATTTATTTTTAATCTGAGATTTTTATAACTTCAAACGTTATTATAATGAATACTCGTATTTGAAATAGACGCCTCATTTTTTCTGTTTCCTTTAACCCGTGTGTATTACGCATATCGGTCTGCATATTTGAGACATCTTAATAAAGAAAATATGCTCTCTGACAGGAATCGAACCTGCGCCCCACTTTGTAAGAGAAAACACGGTTTGAACACGGCGAGCTTTGGGACCATGTTTATTAATTTTGCACTTTTTGACCCTTTAAATTATTTTCCAATTCAACGCCTTCTTTTATTGCGTATTGAAACTTTTAATAAGATTCTTCCTTATGTACAACTACAAATGGCAGGAAATTGTGGAGAGCCATGATCGTCAATGTCCTGAGGTGACACGGCACATAAAGAATAAGATACTTGGCAAAAAAAAAACAAAACTTCCTTATTTTTCGCCAAGCTATCTATCACTAAATCATTTTTATGTTTAACCCATAGCTAGTGGGGAGGGAAGAAATAGATGCAGCAAACAAGGCTAGAATTTGAACTCACGATTTCCACTTTCCGTAACTCTATCCATTCCATTAACTACACTATTTGAGTTAATAAATAAGTCACCATTCAAAATCAGGATTTTTTTTGTATCTGGGTTAGACCATTAACCACATGTTCCTGAGACAAGCACGTGACTCATTCATCTATCAGGCCACAAACACACAGATATGTGTATATGTTACCGTGTTATTTGGTGACAATCGAAAATCATTTATATTCTGTCTACTGAAAAATTGCTCAGTTAACCTGTAGAAAAAGTCAACATTTATAAATGTAAAAGACAGTAGTAAAACTGTAATAGTTGCTGACGCGTTTCGTCCGATGTGGACTTTTCCAAGGTAAAAACGGAATGAATTTATTAAACAAAGTAACTAATAATAACAAAACAAAATGTCCTTAGCAACTGGAAGAATTTACAGAACGCTATTTTCATACTGTTAACCGAAAATTACGTCAATTACTGTCACGTGTGGAGATATTGTTTTTATTGCTGTGTTGACGGATTCAACTATTTTCTTTTTCCCTATTTCACCTTTCTTAACAGAATTACTCCTCTCCCAAACATGTGTGATAATATATACACATATATGGTAATTGCTCCGATGAGCTGCTATCGCTGGTTCCCAGGGTCCATGAATCCAAGCGTCGTACGAAGCTGGCATCCCGTTCCCACCCTTTCACTGTTGAAACTTTTAAATGTAGACGTCTCTTCTACTCCAATAGCTATAATACTATAGCGTCCATTAGTTTTAAAAAGATAAAGCGTTAAAAGGTCATTTGATAAAAATCACCTGATGATACCGTAAAGTTGAAACCAAGGTAGCAGATTCAACTGACCTCCTGATTTTTAAATTTTTTTAAAAGATCTACATGTCATTTTTACATTTATATTATTTTTTCACGCGCGTATTGAGCACATTTTAATACTCCTGTTTCCTGGTCTAATTCAGCTCTAACCATTGACCTTTTCTGTATTATATATATATATATATATATATATATATATATATATATCACACATGTATTGAGTACTTTTTAATACTCCCGTTTCCTTGTCTGATTCAACTCTGACCATTGACATTTTATGTATTATATATATGTATATGTATATGTATATATATATATATATATATATATATATATAAATATAAAAGTGGACATGGAAGTCAGCACTTAGATGCGACAGTCTGTTTCATGCTAGTGCAATCGTCAGGCGACTAGTGCTGTTATTTTTCTCGGCTGTTTATATAAGGGTCAGTGGTGCATTATGGGTAGTATATTTTGGCGGGTACTTTTACCGGAAGTCGCTTATTTGTTTATTTATTTATGTCAAATTATTTTGCTTGTTTTTTTGTTTGTTTTTTTATTTTTATTTTTTATCTTATATATTTATTTATTTATTCTTTTATTTTGATCGGTGTTTTTGGTTAACGTAGTAAAAAAAATAGCTTCCAAACGAAGTAGACTTTCTAGATGTTACCTTCAACCTAAGAAAAGGCACACACAAACCATACAGAAAACCGAATGATAAACCACAGTACATACATATATACTCCAACCACCCGCCTTCTATAATCAAACAGATACCTAAATCGATTAACCGCAGGCTTTCCGACAATTCTTCCGATGAATCTATATTTAACAAAGCCAAGAAAGACTACGAAACAGCCCTAAAAGATAGCGGATTCCCAGCAACACTCACATACTCACCACAGAACACAAAAAAGACCAACAGAAAAAGAAATATCATATGGTTCAACCCACCGTACAGCAAAAACGTAAAAACAAACATAGGAAAAATATTCTTCAAGCTTTTACACAAACACTTCCCGGAATCAAGCACACTACACAAAATATTCAACAAAAACACAGTAAAAATCAGCTACAGTTGCACCGAGAACATGGCACAAATAATAAAAAAGCACAACAGAAAAATTATTAACAAACCACACGAACAAATTAAACCCACGTGCAACTGCAGAATAAAAAACGAATGTCCCTTAAACGGTAATTGTTTACAAAACAACGTAATCTACCAAGCCACGACAAAATCAGCAGATAATGAAGAAAAAGTATACATAGGAGTAACCGAAGGACCATGGAAACAAAGAAATTATGTACACAAAATGTCTTTCACAAATAGTAAATATGCGAACAGCACAATGCTTTCTAAGTATATCTGGGAAATAAAAAACAAAACACACACCACACCAAAAATATCTTGGAAAATAAGGAAAAAATCATCAGCCTACAACAACCTATCAAAAACTTGCAAACTTTGCTTGGAGGAAAAAATAGCTATCATTACCTTCCCAGATCAAAATAAATTATTAAATAAAAGATCCGAGCTAATCTCAAAATGCAGACATGAAAACAAATTTTTACTACGTAACTTAAAATAGAAAAATAAATAAATATATAAACAAACAACAATAAAATAAGCAAAATAAACTACTCCAAACAAATCACAAAACCACACCTGTTAGAATATGCGAAATAAAATCAAAACAAAAGAACGGACGAAAGTTATAACTGTTATACAAATAAAAATAATAAGCAAAACAATTTGACCCAAATAAATAAGCGAACAAGCGATTTCCGGTAAATGGCGGCCATTATAGACTACCAACAATAAGCTATATAAACAAATTTTTTTTACTACGTTAACCAAAAACACCGATCAAAATAAAAGAATAAATAAATAAATATATAAGATAAAAAATAAAAATAAAAAAACAAACAAAAAAACAAGCAAAATAATTTGACATAAATAAATAAACAAATAAGCGACTTCCGGTAAAAGTACCCGCCAAAATATACTACCCATAATGCACCACTGACCCTTATATAAACAGCCGAGAAAAATAACAGCACTAGTCGCCTGACGATTGCACTAGCATGAAACAGACTGTCGCATCTAAGTGCTGACTTCCATGTCCACTTTTATATTTACACACGCTCTATCTCTGATATTGAGCACTTTACCCCATAAATATAGCACACTTTAAGACTATATTTCTGCATATATATATATATATATATATGTGTGTGTGTGTGTGTGTGTGTGAGTGTGTGTGTCTATTATCACACATGTATTGAGCCCTTTTTAATACTACTGTTTCCTGGTCTGATTCAACTCTACCATTAACCTTTTATGTATTATATATATATATATATATATATATATATATATATATATATATATATATATATATATATATCACATGTATTGAGTACTTTTTAATACTCCCGTTTCCTTGTCTGATTCAACTCTGACCATTGACCTTTTATGTATTATATATATTTTAAATATATATATATATATATATATATATATATATATATATATATATATATATATATTTGTGTGTGTGTCTGTGTGTATGTGTGTATTATCACACATGTATTGAGCACTTTTTAATACTACTGTTTCCTGGTCTGATTCAACTCTACCATTAACCTTTTATTTATTTTATATATATATATATATATATATATATATATATATATATATATATATATATATATATATATATATATATATATATTAAGCTTTTCATCCCAGGCAAGGCTGAAAGCCACTAGCACGCAAGGGGTTACAGAGGATTTCGAGCAAGAGCAGATAGGAGTGATAGAGGAAAGGATGTGGAGAAGGATGGTGGATAGATCAATGCAACTGGAGATGTCGATTGACGTTACATTTGAATAGTTGGAGATTATAGTTGTCAGGGAAACAGGAATAGGGAAGGGAGTTCCACAGGCGTGAGGTGCGAGATATCAAGCTATTGGAGTAGAAGAGACGTCTACATTTAACAGTTTCAACAGCGAAAGGGTGGGAAAGGGATGCTAGCCTCGTATGACGCTTGAATTCATGGAGCCTGGGGACCAGCGATAGCAGCTCACCGGAGCAATTACCATATATGTATATGTATTATCACACATGTATTTAGCCCTTTTTAATACCACTGTTTCCTGGTCTGATCCAAGTCTGACCCTTAACCCTTTATGAATTATAACTCTCGGTCTTGTACGGTTAAGCAATTTCATTTACAGTGTATGTTGTTTATGCTTTCATGAACCATCTTAACCGGCACACACTAACATACCTTATGTCTTATGTGAATTAATTCGGTATTACACAGATCTTTTCGAACGCAGAACTATTTTTTCGCGAGCAGGAAAATTATTTATTATTCACGGATCAATCCTTAATGCAAGAATTCAAAATACCGCCCTCGTTAAAAAATATTCCTATTCAAAACAAGGAGGAATACATTCTAATTTTTTTTTTACAAAAGATTCAACAATTCCTTACCAGGATGAGACGGAAGGCACTATTTTCATTGAATAAATATTTGAAGAACAGTGAAATCACGGAAAAATTCAGTTTCAAAACTTGAAAATACCCACTTGCTTTTGACGGACTAGCTAACCTCGAAAAGGATATGCTTGGCATTATTGGCAACATCAAATTAACAAAAGTTAATAAGGATTATCCAAAGACTGTTAAATGCTGAAGTAAAAAAAAAAAAAAAAATGTACAAAATTATTCTAATTAAAGGCGACAAAACAAAATATTTATACAATGAAGCCAGAGTCTTACCGGAAGAAAATAAATGAAGCAGTCACAAAATTTACAAGAAAGCAGCAGACACTGCCAAACTAGGGATAAGCGATCGGGCTCACATATGATGCTGTAAGCAAGAGTCGCTTAACATAAAGGTCCATAAAGATTTATTTCCAAATAACCCTTCTTTTCGTCTAATCAACCCAACTGAACTGGGTATAATAAGCGAAGAAATATTGAAAAATATTCTACTTATTAAGAATTCCCAGACAGGCCGATCAATGTAAAGTGTGGGCTGTAGATGTTAGAACAATTTATTTTATTTCTTTAAGGCATGGACTTCCAGGGATCCCTTCAATTAGTCGACTGGAATATTTTCCAACCAATCCTAGGGCTCCAATTACAACAGGGATTGTCGATGTTCCCATGTGCCACATTTTTGAGATTTCTATCTCAAGGTGCTTGTATTTTGACAGCTTTTTGAATATCTTCAAAGATACATTGCAGACAGCAGGGACTGCCATATCAATAATGAGGCACATTTTTTGTTTGTGGTCTTTAATAACAATGCCTGGGCGGTTAGCTTTGATGGTTCTGTCAGTGTGTATTGTGTAGTCACATAGAATTTTAACAGGTCTTATCTCCCTCACCGGGTCTGGGTGGTGTTCACACCAGTTTCTTTCAGTTTCCTTCCCGTAGAAGTTGCAGATTTTCCAGTGCAGATATTAGCCCACTCTGTCATGCCGGGTTTTATATTCAGTGGGTGCCAATAACTTGCAACCTGATACTGGATGATCACTGGTTTCTGGATATTTATCACAGATTTATTATTATTATTATTATTATCATCGAGTTGTTTACGCATGCGCTTACTAACCGACACTGTTCTTCAATACTCATGGTATAGCAATGACAAGTTATTCTTTGTCAAAAGATTTTACGATAGGATTATGTCCGAGTTATATACAATAGGATTGCAACAGCTTCGAAGGTAATGTCGATTTTTACTTGCTTACAATATGATCAAGCCGACAGTTGGTGACGATTCAGATAAAAATTTCAAAGATTTAATCGGTGTTCTGATGTAGAAGTGCACCTCCTAAGCCGTGCTTTAGACAGTGACTCATACTACTGTAATGTTCGGTGTGGTGAAATCGTCCATGGCAAGCAAGTGTCATGGACCGGAAACGCACGCGTGATTCTTTTGTTTATTTTGAGCCGTTTCAGAGAATTGCAGCCGGTTGATATTTCGGAAAATTTGCCGCGAATTTTGAACGTGACAAGTCAGTGGGTTTTCGATGTTGACAACTGTGGATAATTAAATATTGCTACACGCGTAGAGAGGTTCTGGGTGGTCAGGTAGTGCAGCCACTGGCAAAATTCAACACATTGCACGAGTAACAGTGGCAGAAACCAAGCCGTTTAAATCATTGATCAGATCAGATAATAAATCGTCAAAGCATCGAGCGATATTTATCGTCATAACGTGAATAATGCATGTATTCTGTAATTTTTACGTAAGTTATTATCACTCCAAACCATTTAACAGTTCTCCTGGGGTGTACTATCAGAATGGAAAAAGTTCCTGGTTTGAAAAGTAAACTTGGATATGAAATATGGAATCGCAAATAAGTTGCCGTGAGGCTTGACACGAAAGGCTTGTCTAATAAGAATAAAATATTTACTAACTTTTGTCTATTTTATAACCGTTTCTATGTTGTAAAGAATTAATAGATGTTTACCTTAAGATCAGTCTAAGCTTAGGTCAGACTGGGTATCCAAAGGAAAGATCAGAAAAAATGTAGTACCCCAGGAGTGTCAACACGACTTTTTGCAACATTTACCGGCCTGGATGTTGCTTAATACTGTTTATTAGAGCATTTACTTAAATATATGTATAAACATTAAAATGTCTTAAAATAATTGCCGAACTTTGTCCATTTCATAATGTGTGACGTCATTTGTTTACATTTGGATACCCATTGAGCAGATATGAATGTACGTGAGAGATTCATGGCAGATTGTAGTTTAAAAGCAGTAAAATCGACCTTGCTAACCGAACGATCCTCTGTGGCTCAATCGGTTAAGTCACCTCAGGCTATAATACGGTTCCGTATAGGATACAGGTTCGATTTCTGTCGGAGGACGAATATTTTCTATGAAAATTTCTCTGACATTCAGGCCGGTAAATGTTGTTTAATACTGTTTATTATAAAACAAAGCATTTACTTAAATATTTGTATCCTTAAAAAGAATGTATAAACATAAAAATGTCTTAAAATAATTGTCGGATTTTGTCCATTTCATAATAGTTATATAGTTTATATAGTTATATAGTTTGTATTATAACTTCAGACGGACTGTATATATGAAAAGAGTGAAATTATATGTTATCTTATATGTCTATATTTATTAATCTATATAATAGATAGAGAAATACCGATAGATATTAATAAATTGGGATATATATGAAATGACATAGATAGATAGATAAAAAGGAACCCATAGATAGATAGAAAATGAACTCATAGATAGATAGATAGATAGATAGATAGATATGAATAATCTGCGATAGATTGATAGATGCATACAAATAGATAGATAGAAAATGAACACAAATAGATAACAAATGAACACATAAATAGATAAATAGATAGATAGATAGATAGATAGATAGATATGAACAGACTGAGATAGATAGATAGATAGATAGATAGATAGAAAATTAACTCATATATATATAGAGAGAGAGAGATAGAGAGATATATATATATAGAGAGAGATCTGCTCATCATCACCCTTATTTAGTCTCCTAGACTCAAGTGACGTGTATGGAGCACAGCTTTCAACGACATTAAATATAGACACTCTGGTTTCTATAGCAAGAAATGTTTTACTATATAAGTCACTATCTCTATGCCGAACCGAATTGTACACGCTTCAGGCTTACATATCCGTGTTCCCCAAGCAGGACCCCATCTAAGTACTGAGTTAACTTCGATGATCAAACGAAAACTGCTGTTTTACTGTGATTTGCCATAAAACAGATAGATAGATAGATAGATAGATAAATATTGAGCTGAATGTGATATATATATATATATATATATATATATATATATATATATATATATATAGAGAGAGAGAGAGAGAGAGAGAGAGATAGATATTGAGCAGAATGTGATTGATAGATAGATAGATGTGAACAGACAGAGATAGATAGATAGATAGATAGATAGATAGAAAGAAAGAAAGAAAGAAAGAAAGAAAGAAAGAAAGAAAGAAAGAAAGATATGAACAGATTGAAATTCAGTACAGGTTTTTTTATTCCTGGGTTTGCTGTGTGAATTTCAAACGGAAAAGTACGAAGTCAACTGACGAAAATGTGAAAATATGTGTCAAGACGAAAATAGGGTAAGTACTTCAAAGAGATTCGGGGTTAGGAGAAATATAAAAGGAAAAGAGAAAGAGAAAGATAGATAGATAGATAGATAAGAACAGAATAAGATAGAAACAGAATGAGATGGCAACCTACATACATCGACCTACATGCGTATAGTTTTTTTACATTCAAAGCAGATTCGAATTATTGAGGTTTATATGGTTTGCATTATAACTTCAGACCGACTGTATGTATGAACGGAGTGAAATTATATATTATCATATCTGCCTATATTTATTAAACTATATTAAAGATTGAGAAATAGAGATAGATATTAATAAATTGGGATATATATGAAATGACATAGATAGATAGATAGATAGATAGATATTGAGCAGAATGAGATAGATAGATAGATAGATAGATAGATAGATAGATAGATAGATCGATAGATAGATATTGAGCAGAATGAGATAGAGGGAAAGATAGATAGATAGATATTGAGCAGAATGAGATAGATAGATAGATAGATAGATAGATAGATAGATAGATATTGAGCAGAATGAGATAGATAGATAGATAGATAGATAGATAGATAGATAGATAGATAGATCGATAGATAGATATTGAGCAGAATGAGATAGAGGGAAAGATAGATAGATAGATATTGAGCAGAATGAGATAGATAGATAGAAACAGACACATCGATAGATAGAGAGATATTGAGCAGAATGAGATAGATAGATAGATAGATATTGAGCAGAATGAGATAGATAGATAGATAGATAGATAGATAGATAGATAGATATTGAGCAGAATGAGATAGATAGATAGATATTGAGCAGAATGAGATAGATAGATAGATAGATATTGAGCAGAATGAGATAGATAGACAGATAGATAGATAGAAACAGACACATAGATATATAGATATATAGATAGATAGATATATAGATATTGAGCAGAATGAGATAGATAGATAGATAGATATTGAGCAGAATGAGATAGATAGATAGATAGATAGATCGATAGATAGATATTGAGCAGAATGAGATAGATAGATAGATAGATAGATAGATAGATAGATAGATATTGAGCAGAATGAGATAGATAGATAGATAGATATTGAGCAGAATGAGATAGATAGATAGATATTGAGCAGAATGAGATAGATAGATAGATAGATATTGAGCAGAATGAGATAGATAGACAGATAGATAGATAGAAACAGACACATAGATATATAGATATATAGATAGATAGATATATAGATATTGAGCAGAATGAGATAGATAGATAGATAGATAGATAGATAGATCTGAACAGATAGAAAGATATCCACGACTGTATTTTTTTTTTTGTGCGGGCCGTTATTTTGGGGGGCTTGTTTCTTTTTTTTTTTGCTTTTTTTTGTGAGATAAGAGACTCTGAGAATCGTTAATTGGTTATTTCTACGCCGTTCATGTTTGGGGCAAAAATGGTGCGCGAAACTTTTCATCGAACATTTCCCTCTTGTCAGCTCCTCGATAAATGTCTAACACCGCTTTCCTGCGAGATCTCATTAGCGAACCGATGTGTTGTCGCTTTCGCCAGAAGTCGTGCCGAAGATATGCTCTTGAAAGCCATATCTATTGTTTTATTATTCACATAATATGACACTCTTCTCTAATCTGAATCTTATTATCACTTGATTTCTCTTTCGCTCTATCTTCCGCCTTACTGCCTATATATATATATATATATATATATATATATATATATATATATATATATATATGTAGCATTCCCTCTTTCACTGCTTTCTTTTCGATCTCTCTGTTCAGATCTGTTTTTTAGAAATTCCAACAGCGCCCACTTTCTTCCTTTCATTCTTCATGAATGACTTTCACTATCTATCTATCTATCTATCTATCTATCTATCTATCTATCTATCTATCTGTTGTGGTAGGATCCACCTAATTTGCATAGTGGAGTACCGACGATATAAATATGGTTGGTACCGGAAGACAGGGGGCGCGAATCCAGAGAGCCAACTAGAGACTCTGCCCGACTGCGACTTAGTCAACACATTCTCCAGGAACGGTCTTCCCAGAAATATACAAAAGACTATATGTAAATACTGTGTACACTTTCTTGTTTCAATACATTTTATTCTAACTACATTTTGTGTTTGCATTATTATTCCATGCATTAGTCAAGTTTCAACACTATCTATCTATCTATCTATCTATCTTATTCTGCTCAATATCTATCTATCTATCTATCTATCTTATTCTTCTCAATATCTATCTATCTATCTATCTTATTCTTCTCAATATCTATCTATCTATCTATCCATCTATCTATCTCTGTTTCCTTTTTCTCTCTCTCTTTTCCTTTTATACGTCTCCTATCCTAAAATCTCTCTATCTCTCTCTCTTCCTTTAATACTTCGTCCATTCCACAATCTATCTATCTATCTATCTATCTATCTCATTCTGCTCAATATCTATCTATCTATCTATCTATCTATCTGATTCTGCTCAATATCTATCTATCTATCTATCTGATTCTGCTCAATATCTATCTATCTATCTATCTATCTCATTCTACTCAATATCTATCTATCTATCTATGATTCTTTTTTTCTCTCTGTCTTTTTCTTTAATACGTCTCTTATCCTAAAATATCTCTCTCCTCACATTGCTTTCTTTCTGCCTGTCTATATTTCAACCTATTTTGCTCTCTCTCTTTTGATTTTATAGTTCTCCTGACCTCCACTCTCTCTCACTCTCTCCGTGCCTTTTTCTTGAGAACTTTCTCTATTTTCATCCTAGCACACATTTCCACGTATTCTCGACAGGTCACGTCGTACTTTATCTGTTTGAATTTCTCACTGCAACCGGAAAACAAACAAACAAAAAAAAAATGTAGTGAATTTCAATCTTTTCATATCTGTCTATATTTCTCAAGCAGTCTTTATGTACATTTATATACTTCCTAACTAGCCAACTCTATCCATCCATCTATTGCCGTATCTATCTATCTATCTATCTATCTATCTATTGCAGACTATTCATATCTATCTATCTATCTATCTCAGCCTATTCCTTATCTATCTATCTATCTATCTATCTATCTAGCCATTCAGTTCATTATCTATCTCATTTCGAACGTTATCTATATGTCTATCTATCTCATTCCATTCATTGTCAATCTCATTTCGTCCATTATCTATCTATCTATCTATCTATCATGATCTTTTTTACTTTTATATTTCTATATACCCAATCTCTCTCTCTCTCTCTCTCCATAGATATTTATCTATCTATTTCGTTCTGCATCTATCTATCTATCTATCTATCATGATCTTTTTTACTTTTATATTTCTATATACCCAATCTCTCTCTCTCTCTCTCTCCATAGATATTTATCTATCAATTTCGTTCTGCATCTATCTATCTATCTATCTATCTATTGCAGACTATTCATATCTATCTATCTATCTGTCTATCTATCTATCTATCTATCATGGTCTCTTTTACTTTTACATTTCTATATCCCCTAATCTTTCTCTCTCTCCATAGATATTTATCTATCAATTTCGTTCTGCATCTATCTATCTATCTATCTATCATGGTCTTTTTTTCTTTTATATTTCTATATACCCAATCTCTCTCTCTCTCCATAGATATGTATCTATCTATTTCGTTCTGCATCTATCTATCTATCTATCTATCTATCTATCTATCTATCTATCTATCACGGTCTCTTCTTCACTTCTTTCCATATTTCGTTCATATTTTTTTGAGTACTTTATCAGTTTTCGTCATCACACATATTTCGATATTCTCGACAGTTTATAACGTACTTTTCCGTTTGAAATTCTCACTGCAAAGCCAGGAAATAAAAAAAACAACAACAACAAAAAAAAAACGGTATTGAATTTATTGCAGATAAAATTCCCTCCAAAAGAACTGCTAATAAATATTCTTACTGAAAACATTTGACACCAAGCGCTTTTCCATTGTTCATCAATGCTTCAAGCAACGTTTATCGTCACAGCGCGAATAATACATACGTTCTATAACATTTAGGTGACTCATTATTATTCCAATCCATTTGCTGATGTTTGCAATCTGAATTGAAAGAATGCCTGGCTTGAACATCAACCTAAAGTGTAAAAAATGGAATCGCTAATGTCACCTATGTCTCTATGAGGACTGAAATAATGGTTTTGTTTAATCAGTGTAATTGCATTCTTGGTCTAACCTTTTCCCATGGCATGAAGTGAAACAATTATATTGAATCAATTCTTATTTCGGCAGCTAGGAAAGTTGCTTCAATCTGTTGTTCTTGACCAGTGTTTTTTAACTTCTTTTTTTACCCATGGCCCCATTTTCCCTTCTTTTTTTCTTACTGGACCCCTTAATAACTTTATATTTGACATAAGACAACAATATTCTATTTTTCACTAATAAAAATTTTGAGGCTTTAATAATCAAAGAAATATATAATTAAGCTTTATTTTTAAATGAAAACTTATTTAATGGAAATAAATTATTCCACAATAATAATAATAATAATAATAATAATAATAATAATTTTTATTGGGTAATATCTTGTATTACAATATTAAAATGTTTCTTCCGTGGTCAAGAGCTCTTCAGGAAATTGAATTAACTGAAGAATTTATTCATGCAGACTGATTAAAAATTTTAATAAACCAATCTAAGTTAAATGTGTGATTAAAAATAATAGAATTAATAATAAAAACCATTCTGAGTTGGTTTTCTTCATGGACCACGAATCTATCATTTTGGACCCCCAATTTGTTATATTTTGCTTGTGCGCCCACAGAAATATTACAGAGACCCCTAGGTCCCATATGGACACCGACTGAGACTCTTCTGTTCGAGATAATATTTCTTGCCAGAATCAAATTATATTACACATCTGCTGTTCGTCTGCGTATTGCATATTGCTATCACATCTGCTCTGGTGTTTCTGCTATCCGTCTGCAAAGTCTTGAGAAAGCTCAAAGAAAAAAGTACAATGCTATCGACCCTGGCATCTTGGCTTCACTCACTTGCCCACCGCCGTAACGTAATTTCCCTGCCGGCTTACGGCCATATCACCTTGAAAAAACCGGTTCCCGTACAACCACCGAAGTTAGGTGACGTCAAGTACCTAGCTGAGTGACTGATTTAGAAGTTCTATAAGCTTGGATGTGCCGGTGGTGTAATAATTCAAAAATACGCTTTTAAGTAGGCACCCGAGGGGGTCGTCAGTGATGTTTTTGACTTGGTTCATCAGGGAGTTTCGGGTCTTTCAACATCATACTCTCCATCACCAAATCGATCCAATCAGGGGAGATCAAACCCTGATTCCCCCTCACAGTGAAACGCTAACAGCTACTCTGGCCTTTTTAAAGAATTAGACGAAGAAAGACCACGTATTCCGCACATCCGATTGGATGTTTGTACAACCAATCCGCTGCGCGAACTATCTTTTAAATGGCCCGCGGTGGGGACTGGCTTCTTTTTCTTAATCGGAGAGCCGAGTTCCAATTCCTGTCGGGTTCGTCATATTCACTTAGGCGCAAATATCCTTGAGAAAAGTATGAATCCACCTCTTCTCCCCATCTATGGGTTAATTAGTAAGACGTATATCACTAAATCATTGGTATATAATTAAAGAAAATGGCTTTCTTACAATCTCAATGTATGTTTCGGCTTTAAATAATCAACAAAGGGTTGATAAGCCGTAGAAAACGAATCGATCAGGCTCTGAATTCCCTGTGCATTCTTTTGTAAATATTTTCATTGTAATTGTTCTGATAAGATTTCCTGTTTGCTACCTCGACATTATTAATTTCAGTGCAGTGCTAGATTGGCCATTTGGTCCCATTATTTTTCAGTTGAAACTGCAAAATGTATTCATAAGTTTTATGAACAGCTTCTTCCCTTGCGAAAAATCTCTTCCGCCTTGTTGCTTTCCTGTCAACAATGATCTTAAAAAATTTAAATGCAATGTCAATCGTTCTTTTATTGTCCTTTCTCTTCGTTACATCGTCTCAATTTCATTCATTCTCATCTTAGTGTCTTTATCACCTCCCTTAGGCTGAAATGATCTAAAAAATGTTACCACTTTCGTCTATTGACATGCACTTCGCTGTTTTTAAAAGAAAATCCAAGTTTAGGTTAGTTTGTCTAATTTAATCCTTATTGGGTTATTCTAAGTCCTACAAGATAAAAATCATAATGGAATAATAAAAACACAGACGGAGGTCCACTTTAAACTAGTTCAAAAGGCAGACACATGTTCGGTTTACACTAGATTAAAAGGAAAATAAATATAGATCTTGTTTATAATAGAGTAAAAAAAAATGAGGGATACACTGGTCCAGTTTGCCCTAAAATAAAAAAGTTTCAAAAAGGCTGACACTGGTCCAGTTTACACTAGAGTAAAAAAGAAAGACAAAAACCCTGTTTACACTAGAGTCAAAAACGCAGACAAAAACCCTGTTTACACTAGAGTCAAAAACACAGAGAAAAACCCTGTTTACACTAGAGTCAAAAACGCAGAGAAAACCCCTTTTTACACTAGAGTCAAAAACGCAGACAAAAACCCTGTTTACACTAGAGTCAAAAACGCAGACAAAAACCCTGTTTACACTGGAGTCAAAAACGCAGAAAAAATCCTGTTTACACTAGAGTCAAAAACGTGAACGCAGGCTTGATTTACTCGTGTCAAAAATTGCAGGCACAGGACCGGTTTACCCGACAATCAGCAAGGCAAATGCAGTTCAGGTTAACATCTGGTCCAAAAAGTCAGGTCCAAGGTTACAATAGAATCCGAAAGTAAACAGGTCCGGTTTATTAGAGAATAAAAAAGTAAACATATTTTTAATTTATACTATAATTAAAAAAGATATAAACCAGATTTACATAATAATCAAAAGGCAAAGATAGATGTCAGACACTAATTTATACACGAATTACTTTCCTTACTACTACCATTTCTAACCTTCGTGGCTAAGGGAAAAAATCTGCCTCGGCAGTCATGTATCGAAAGATACATGATCGCCTAAGCGTGTATCACGCATGGCACATAACTGACTGAAATTCACTTAAGTGCTAATACCCTTGTGGAAGGTATGAATCGTCTTCTCTCCACAGCTATGAGCAAATAGCAGGACAGACCGGGTACAATATCCTTGGATGGTAACTGCAGAAAGAAATGGCAATCTACTGCGTGAAAAAAATCTGCCTCGTCAGTCATGCATCGAAAGATACATGATCGCCTAAGCGTGTATCACGCATGGCACAGAACTGGCTGATATTTAAGACGACGGACGAATAAGCACGTCCAAAATATAACATTAAAAAACAGCCACAGACGCGTTTATACGTTGATTATTATTCTTTTTATGCCCTTCGGAGCTTGAAACGAGTCCAATTGTCAACTCATACGTCTGGTAGAGATACTAGTCACCGCTCGGGTACTTCAAGGTACCTCAGTTTCTTCGTTACTATATTAAAAACAAATAAAAAATTAAATCTAAAAATGTAACGTTTTTTTTTTGTAAAATAATTGGCGGGGTTAGGGTTTAAGAAACGAGGACAATAAAAGAAGAAGAATTAACAAGACGGAATATAACGATTGGCATTGCATTTAAATTTTTTGAAGATCAAATTTAACAGAGAAGCAAGAAGCTGAAAGAGAGTTCCACGAGCGACAAACACGATAGAAGAAAATTTGGCGCGAAAAACTGTCTAGCTCGACACAGTGACCAAATTGACCTCGCTGCTGATTTAACAATTGATTTAATATACGCTTTCCACTTGATATCAGCGGTAAAACGTTACTCCGATGTGCCACAATGGCGCCCTCTCCTGGATATTAGCATCAGCCAAGCTGCTGAAAGGCAACAAAAAAGATTCTCTCAGAAGATTAAGAGAGAGCCGTTTCGTTTGGGAAGAGTTAAAATTAACATGCCACTCATTGTCCTTGTTTAAAAACAGATTGTAGGTCATTTTTGAGGTCAGCAGCCAATTTCACCTTATCAAACCGATAAGACTTACTATAACAACAGGAGTAAATAGATGTGACCTCAGCATATATACCTAGTTTGGAATTGGTAACACCATGAAGGTCTATGATGAAAATTAGGAACACTGTAAATCCAAGATCCTGAAGAACACCTGTATTAACGCAAAATAATATGGAAGAGTGGCCAAAGCAAGAATCTTTAATATCGCGATTTGATTAAAAAGATTCAATCCGTTCAAAATGAAAGTGATCAACGGATTATGTTATAATCAGTCAGTTACGTGCCATGCATGCTTAGGAGATCATGTATCTTTCGATACATGACTGACCAGGCAGATTTTTCCCCGTAGTAGGTTGCTCATTTCTTTCTACGGTAGACCAGTTGCCTTCTAAGGCTATAGAACCCGGTCTGTTTTGATGAGAATTCACATCTTTCCCATGGGCATTTGCACACAAATGAATTTCAGTCAGATATGTGCCATGTGTGATGCTTAGGCAATCATGTATCTTTTGATACATGACTGACGAGGCAGATTTTTTCCCCTCAGTAGGTTGCCATTTCTTCCTACGCTATACCAGCTGCCTTTCAATAACCCGGTCTGTCCTGCTATTTACCCATAGCTGGGAGGGAGTAGAAGAGAATTCATATCTTTCCCAAGAGTATTAGCAGGTAAGTGAATTTTAGTTAGTCATGTGTCATACGTGATACGCGCTTCGGCAATCATATATCTTTTGATAGATGACTAAGTAGGCAGATTTTTTTCCCGCAGTAGGTTGCCATTTCTTTCTACGGTAGACAAGTTGCCATCCAAGGATCCGGTCTGTCCTGCTATCTACCCATAGGTAGGAGTGAAAAGAAGAGGATTCATACTTTTCGCAAGGGTATTAACACGTATGTGAATGTAATGGATTCGACTTGAATTCGAACTCGGCTCTTCGATTCCTCAATACAAGCCGCTATCCATTACCCCCACCATGTCTATGTTATAGTAGTTGTGTCAATTAGAGCGGAAATAAGTAGCCCTAATGTAAAAAGCAAATTACCAATGCAGAAGACGGGAAAATAGAGGTGGGTAAAGTTGCAAGGAACGATTTTAATAGTCCACCAAGAAGGACTTTCGTCAATTTGGATCTTAAAGTTGCAATGGATCGAAGATTAATAATAAAGATAGATTAAACACATGAGCTTTGTTGTCTTTGGTATTCTTTTACAAACAGACATCTTGGCACCTCGATTACTTTGAGTCGCTTCAAGGAATCTTTGCAAGCAATCTTTTCTAGGAAGAAAAATATTTCGGCAGTCATTTTAGTAACGTGAACAGGCAAAGAGGAATGAGGATTTGACTCGTATCTGCTTAGATAAATAATCCCAACGTCAGTGAACAGACGGCTGGTCGTGATTCACAACACCCACCGGTTGACAAATGTCAAAGTGAACAGGATATCGACCCAGATCTGACCTCGAAAACTCCTGACCATTGCAAGTCAACTTAACTCTTTCATATGATTAGAATCAGTCATGGAATATGCATGAAGATCATTACAGACAACCTTAAAATTCTTCTTGTGGCTTCGAAGTTTCTCCCTTGACACTACTTGAAAATCTATCAACAGAGCAAAACCCCGCGCAATAATCAAACATACAGTGCGTGAACGAAGCCTACTGACAGACTGACGCAGTAGGTCGATAGCAATGGGCGTGAGTTTTGAATACCTGTCCATTTAAAGCTAAAATTACAGCAGGTGTACCCCGGGAACTTTCCAATAGCACCCCGTTTTATGTCCTTATTTTTCTATCACGTAATCTCATTTATATGAGTTTTTATTTTCTTCTTCTTAATCTTTGGGGATTTCGCGACGTTTCTCGTTTGTTTTCTATTTTTATCTTTCAACATTTCTCCTTTTTTGTCCCTTCAAACGTCCTTTATTCTGCCTTCCTCGTAACGTCAAGTTTGTTTGTATATATTTGCGAGAGGACACTGTTCCTTAGAGTAAACGAGAGAGAGAGAGAGAGAGAGAGAGAGAGAGAGAGAACATGAGTACTAACAAGTAATGTCAAGTCAAGTTGTTTGCATGTATAAGGCGTATTGGCAACTCCTCAGGACCCAACGCTGCGTCGCAAACTGAATGAACGACAAACTATTTTCTTTCGCTTGATTTCTGAGAGGACACTGTTCCTGAGAGAGAGAGAGAGAGAGAGGGGGAGAGAGAGGGGGAGGGGGATGGAGAGAGAGAGAGAGAGAGCATGAGTGCTAACAAGTCGCCCAGCTACCTATCATCTCGACGTGGTGACCTGTGCCACTCTGTTGGAGACACGGCGCTTTAGATATCTCAGAGCGGTATCTTCATTCATCAGTACTATTTGCGTGTGTTTTTCGGTCTTAAACAAGGTAAATCCGTCACTGTCAGAATTTCACACCCAAAGGTTTCAAACCACTCCCACTCAGTTCGGGTCATCAGAGTTCTTGCCAGTATGGTAGGGTCTGCCATTTTGGGAGAGTCTACGTAAGATTCATCTCTATCACTTTCTGTCTTCAGATCTCCGTTAGTCGAAATCTCTTTCTTTGTATGTAAACCGACTGGAATTTATTTCCTGTCAGGCATTTTAGTAAGATATTTATAATCAGCGACTCCCGGTGTTAATTCCGATTTTCCGATGATTTAATGGCGCACCATAAATTACTCCAAATATAAATTGACGAAGGTTTCGCCCTTTTCACGAACAGATTCGTGGTTCTGTCTCCTCTTCTTTCCGTCTGATAATGTCTCTCTTCGTGTGAAATCGACGTACGTTTCCAGAATTAAATTTATCTACTGTCGATGTGAACTACATACGACAGTAGATAAATAATCCTAATACACACATACATACATACAAACATATATATATATATATATATATGTATGTATATATATGTATATATATATGTATGTATGTAATGAAAACTACAGACTAAAGTTCATTTTTTCCATCAAGACATTCATTTCTGTAGTACACTGCTACCAGCAAGCAGAAATTTTTTTCTCCTGATGATGGCCATGTTGGCCGAAACTAGTCGAGGAATCTAAATGAAGTAAGAATAAAAACGAAAGATTATTAATATACAACCCAGTGTGTCTAAAGGTTTTAATTTTTTAATATTTTATTGTTCAATATATATATATATATATATATATATATATATATATATATATATATATTAGATGTAGTTATCTAAAGAATCACAAATTACGATATGTTGAATACACATTAGGTTAATTGCCGTATTGTATTGAATGTAAAGTAACAATATATATATATATATATATATATATATATATATATATATATATATATATATATATAATTTGTGTATTTAGGCAGCAATCTTTCCTTCATTCACATTTCATTGAATATTACAGACAAGGAGCTTTGATTTAGTTTTTTTTTATAAAATTTCTCATGTGATTTAATAATTTTTTCTTTTCAGATGATAAATTATATATAAACTGTCCGAATGTTCTTTTTATCCGAGCGTTTTCGGCTTTACATTTAGCTACTTTCAAAGTAGAAATATATTAACTGTTAACAAGAAGTAGATTGTTGTATGTATGTATTTATTTAATGTTTTTATTTTCAAAACACAATCAAGATATTGTGTCTAGGATAAAAAGAACAGTTGAACATTTTTTATGTAATTTATCATCTCATCCGAAAAGAATTAAAATTATTAGATCACATGAGAAATTGTACAAAAAAGTAAATCAAACCACTTTGTCTGTCTTATACAATGAAATACATACATACATACACACACACACACACACACATATTGTATATATATATATATACAATTATTAAAAAAAAACGCTATAATATGTATAATGTTATAAACCGCTACATAAATGCAATCATGTTTCCACACAGTATGTGATAATTTATTTTATTCTCCAAGTTGACCACGACCGCCTGAAGAAGTACATACAGTGTCGAAACATGATTGTATTTATGTAGGGGTTTATAACTTGGCTTTGTTATAATTATTAATAAATATTATATTATTATTATTATTATTATTATTATTAAGCTCTACTCTGTATTGATATATTGTCTGAACATTGGTACTAATCTACCTTACTTGGATATATATATATATATATATATATATATATATATATATATATATATATATATACTAGCAGCATGGCCCGGCGTTGCCCGTGCTTGATTCAAAAATCGTACGACTCATACAGCAATCGCTATCACTTGACTTAAAATATTTTTGCCCTTCCTTGCCTTTAAAGGAGTGCCCTTTGCTGTGCTGATGTTGCTACATGCCTTACTTCTTGCCTATCTCACACTGCGAATTTTTTCTAAGCTCTATAGTAAACATTAAATCTGTTATGAAAAATGAACTAAATAAAATGAACACAAAACGATCAGTTTTAACAAGGACTCGTAAATGGAAAAAGCGAATGAAAAAAGAATGGTAACAACAAATACTTTTTCACACCCAACCCATTTCTGCGGAATCAGAATCAACGTTGAGTTTAAGCAAGGGAATGAGCCAATTGGAGTAAAGTGCCATGTGACGAATGCAGCTATCGATTTTTTTTTGCATGCTAGCATGCTAGTTAACATTCGTGTCAGTCAGCTGTTGGCTCTCACGCTGGCCAATAGAATCTTCCAGCCTATTCGTGGCAGCCAGCTATATGCTCTTACTCTGGCAAGTAGAAAATGGCCACAAACTACATGAAAACTACCGTAGAAGCATAAAAAAATCGATTATTTTCACTATCGATGGGAGTTGGGAAATGCAACGTCGGTCTTGGCCTGTCCACTAACTTGGAGCATGTGCATGTAAATTTTGGTGCAAATTCGTCGAAAATTGCGGCTATGCATTCGTTACACACACACACACACACACACACACACACACATCCTGCCTTTATATATATATATATATATATATATATATATATATATATATATATATCAGAGAGAGAGAGAGAGAGAGTGTGAGAGAGAGAGAGAGAGAGAGAGAGTGAAATTTAGGGGGATTTAAATAATCATAATTAATTCATCGAGTTTAGAAGTATCCTGAAACATGATGCAGAAAAACACTGGACGGCCGTTTCGTCCTATTTTGGGGACTCATCAGCAATGCGCATCCATTACCAAGAATCGAACCCGATCCGTTATGACGCAAATTCCGCCGTCAGGATTTCTGAAGAGCTGATGCTATATCGAGTCTGGTTTGTCACCTCTCCTCCAGCGGGTATGACACTTGCGTCATATTGTAACGGTACGGGTTCGATTCCTGGTAGTGGGTACGCACTGGCGATGAGTCCTCAAAATATATATATATATATATCGTGGACTCTCCCGTCGTTGATCGACGCGGGATGTTGAGCTGCGTCTATCGGGGGCGCTTTTATGACGTATGAGAGTCATGCCACTCAGTTTCTAGGAATCGGCACATATGATTTGATTGTAGTTTTGTGTAGAATCAACCATACTTTGTGAAGGGCCGAATACAGAGACTTGGATTTCAACCTTGTCTGCTGTTGATACCAGGACTTCGAATTGGTTGAATAGAGGAGGGATAGAGGATTTGCTGTTGGTTCAGCACACACTCTTGCACAGCCGCCAGTAATCTCTAGAACCGAACTTGCGAGATGCTATACGTTGTTTCATTCCATCAGCAAACTTTTCTAAACTCCATGAATTAATTATGATTATTCTAATCCCCCTTAATTTCTCTCTCTCTCTCTCTCTCTCTCTCTCTCTCTCTCTCTCTCTCTCTCTCTATATATATATATATATATATATATATATATATATATATATATATATATATATATATATATATAATAAAAAGACTTAAACACTAATATTCCATGGTCATAATTTATTCCATTGGAATCGCAAAAACGACCCAATTCATCAGACCTACAGATTCAAAAATTTTGAATCTGTAGGTCTGATGAGTTGGATCGTATTTACGATTCCAATGGAATAAATTATGACCATGGAATATTAGTGTTTAAGTCTTTTTATTATATCCTTACTCTGTCCTGGACATCGAGTTCTACCTGGATCATATCCTCTTGGAATTATTTTTATACACATATGTGTATGTGCATATATAATTGCATATGTATGTGTATCTTCACCACTAATATTGTCTATATATATATATATATATATATATATTGCAAGGAAAAGATATAATTTGTTTCTTATAGGCATTTCTGCTCAACTAAGGATTCATTTTGCGTCTCGTTCTGCCTTTTACTTTATGCGTAAGGATCCTCTTCCTCCCCATCATGTTTTGTCGGTAATTTATTCATGTAATTGTGGTTGTGGTAGCAACTACATAGGAAGGACTTCCCAACGATTAGATTGTATGTTTAGGCAGCATGTCCCGTTATGTGTTCTTCATCCGGATGCCCGTAAGAGCCAGCTGGTCAATACTTCCGGGTCAGCTATCACTGAACATCTTATAAATTGCACGGATTGTGCAATGAATTTCAGTCCGGACTGGGTCTCTGTTCTGTCTAGTTCGCACTTTCCTTTTCATTTGCGGCACTGGAGTTTCTGTACATTCGGTCCAGGGAGCCGTCTCTTTGAAAACAAAAAAACTGTCTCCTTGTACTTCAAGTTATAAGACTCTAGTATCTGTGAATCATACATTCCCCTCTTATTCCCCGTTCTTTTCGCTGCGCAAATTTGCGTTGTTTTGATTTTGGTCTTCCCTCATACCATTAATCATTTCAATTTTTAATGTTTTAATTGTATGTAGGGTGTTTGTGGGAGTAAATGTATCTTTGCAATAAATTATTAATCTGTTCCCAGTCGACACTGACGAGCTTGCGAACGAAACCGGTTGGTCTGTCTTGTAAATGTTTTCATTTCTTATTTTTTATTTTCATATTTCACAATGCCTAAAAGAAACAAATTATATCTTGTCCTTGCAATATTACGTTTTTGTATTTGTACCTCTAACAATTTATATATATATGGACCTTACGAAGGAAATCACGGAACGAGTCCCAATCTGCTCATTGACAACAGAAAGATATTCTGTTAGTAGGAGGTTCTTGGCTGGTGAGGGAGCGAAAGGAGATGTTTACAATCACAACCGCATGATCAGAGTTGCCAAGAGGGCAGAGCTGCATAGTACGATAAGAGTTAGGGATAGAGGTAAAAAGAGACCGAGAAGAGAACTGTGAGCGTCAGGTTTACTGGTGAAACGTGTGAGGAAGACAACCACTTGCGTGAGAAGTTGAGAAGTTAAGGGTTTGGATAGCAGCGAGGTCAGTGATAGTGTGTTTAATCCATCCATATAGTCACCAAACACAAATATATTTACAAATAGGTGTAGGGAGATGGCCATGTCTATATTATCGGAAATACTAGCTAACAGGTAGCTGTTTCAGAGAAGGGTAACAGTAGAGAAAGAAGAGATAGCTTACTGCGTTATGTAGAGTGAGACGGAGATACATGTAAGAATGGTCTGGATATTCAAGAGATAGTTCCATGGCCAACGGGAGATGTTCGCGGTCATAAATTCCCAGCACATGCATGAGGACATTAGAATCCTTTCTAAGGCTTACTGGCCTTAGAAACGATTCTAATGTCCACATAATAAAATAAAGTAGACAATATATCTAGATTATTCAACCAAATATGCTTGAATACACACACACACACACACACACACACACACACACACACACACACACACACACACACATATACATATATATATATATATATATGCATGTTTCATTAAAAACGACAGACAAGGTACTACGGGTAAGCTTTTTATTTAATTTTTCTTGTGTTCGAACAAGGCTTTCTTTTCTGGACAAAGGGTGTGTAAAAACTGTTCAAATGTTTTATATTCCCGAGCGCTTTCGGCTATACCTTTAGCCATTATCAAGGATGATTTGATTTTTCAGCTTAATTGAGTGTGTGCGTTATGTGTATGTCTTAGTGTGTGGTAGGGATGTTTTTATTTTCCGAATACGGTTAGCACATTATGGCTTTGTTCGTAGTTAATATTGTTAAGAGTTGGCTTTTTATTTTTTATTATTAAAGCCTCCATTATTTTTTTATCTTTTTTACAGGTGGATGCATTTAATATATTTGTGTTTTCTACTAGTATGTTTCTAATGGAGTCTGGTAAATTTGTGTGTGCGTTTAAATGGGTTCTAATGGAGCTGTGATCAGATAGGTGTAACGTGAGGCGTCTTGATAAGCATGTAGTTGTGTAACCGATGTAATTATTTATGAGTCCGGTTTGATCAGGAACACAGTCCTTAAGGGGCATTTGAATTCATAGATAATGTTCGTTCTTTGCAATTTTGACTTAGCTGGTGTGTTGTTATTTTTAAGGATAAGGTTAGCTGTCTTTTTCTAATAGATAATTAATCTGATTTTTTTATTCGGGTCAATTGGGGTAGTGTATTTCTTTATAATATGTTTTAGTGAAGATTCGTCTTGTTTGTAATTAATATGCATTTGGTTTTTGTAATAAATGTGTATATGATTTTTGACTGTCTGTTCGCTATCGTTATTACTTACTTAGGGGAGAAATAGTCTAATTTGGTAGTCTATAAGGTGGTTAGGGAAGCCGTTGTTGATTAGTGTTTATTTAATATTATTAACGTCTTTGAGGAAGAGTAGTCGAGAGGATGGATTCTGGTCTGCTCTTTTTAGAAAGTTTTTTATTACAGCTATTTTGTACCTAAGTGGACATTCGCTTTTATAGTTTAGGTGGCAGGAGTTTTTGCTGGCGTTTTTTTTTTGTATAATGATATAATGAAAGTGTTATTGCTGTATTCAACGAGGATATCTAAGAATATATATCTATCTCTCTCTCTCTATATATATATATATATATATATATATATATAGTCTAACATCAAGAAATTAGAGGAGATGATTGAAGAGTTAAGATTAGTTTCATATATATATATATATATATATATATATATATATATATATATATATATATATATATAATTAGGCAGCATTTACAAAAAAATCCACAATTATCAATTACATTAATTTTTTGTCTTAGCAATTCACCTCTGAAGATGATCTTATATGAAATTGAAAGTACTTGGGAAAATAAAAGAAAATAATCAAACTATGGCGTCTTTCTTAATCAGTTTTGTAACAGAACTAAGAAATTGATCCGTGAACTTGAGAGGATTAAAATAATATAGACATAATATGTCTAGATTATTCAACCAAATATGCTTGAATATATATATATATATATATATATATATATATATATATATATATATATATATATATATATATATACACTGACAAAGAAAGAAAGAAAGAAAGACAGAATAGATGTAAATGAAAAAGAAAGAGAGAAAGAAAAATTAATGTTAAAAGAAAGAAAGAAATTAAAAAAAGAAAGAAAGAACAGGATGTAACTGAAAAAGAAAGGGAGACAGAAACATTAAGGTTAAAAGAAAGAAAGAAAGAAAGAAAGATAGAACAGGAGATAAATGAAAAAGAAAGAGAGAAAGAAACATTAAGTTTAAAAGAAAGAAAGAAAGAAAGAACAGATATAAATGAAAAGAAAGATAGAAAGAAACATTAATGTTAAAAGAAAGAAAGAAAGAAAGAAAGAGAGACACACTGAAAGAAGAAAGAAACAACAGGAGATAAATGAAAAAGAAAGAGAGAAAGAAACATTAATGTTGAAAGAAAGAAAGAAAGAAAGAAAGAAAGAAAGAAAAAAGAAAAAAGAAAGAAACGACAGGATGTAACTGAAAAAGAACGACAGACAGAAACATTAATTTTAAAAGAAAAAAAGAAAAAAAGAAAGAACAGGAGATAAATGAAAAGAAAGAGAGAAAGAAACATTAATGTTAAAAGAAAGAAAAAAGAAGAAAGAAAGAAAAAAGAAGAAAGAAAGAAAGAAAAAAGAAGAAAGAAGAAAGAAAGAACAGGATGTAACTGAAAAAGAAAGATAGAAAGAAACATTAATGTTAAAAGAACGAAAGAAAGAAAGAAAGAAAGAGAGAGAGAGAGACTGAAAGAAGAAAGAAACAACAGGAAATAAATGAAAAAGAAAGAGAGAAAGAAACATTAATGTTTAAAGAAAGAAAGAAAGAATGAAAGAAAGAAAGAAAAAAGAAACTAAAAAATGCGAATTTCCTTCTTCAAGATAAAAACATTCCGCTTAATTGGGATAATATCAGACATTATTGAGTTATTTCTTTATTCCTGTTCTTGTTGGCGGCCAAAAGCTCAGTTGCGCGTTTGATAATAGCTGTTGCTGTCTTCCTAGCGTCTTAAAATAGAATCTTTTATTTCTGTAGCATTTTGGGAAGAACGTTTTAATTACCTTCAAACGGTGTCTAGCGCCCGTAATCAGTATATTATTATTATTATTATTATTATTATTATTATTATTATTAATAATAATAATAATAATAATAATGATAATAATAATACCAAATCAGAAAATATGAGGATCGTAGAAGTGAAAATGAAGAAATATGTTGGTACCTTAAAGCAACTTTAATGCAATAGAAGTACTGCTTACAATCTGAAAGTTTACAGATAAGAAAATTAATGAGATCACCAGTAGCACCTGTTCCCAAGATATTAAGAAAAAATGCACTTAAAAGATCATCGCATCAACAGAGTGTGATCAAAGTCAAGAAAATGTTGATATTGACCTAAGGTTAGAAATGGCATCATGTCATTTTCAACTGGAAAAAAAACATATTTTACATAGACAAAGCCCTTCGTGAGGCGTGGGCTGTACTCGTGGGAACAATTTTTTGTATTTCTTTAAGACATGGGCTTCAAGGAATCCCTTCATTTAGTCTACTGGAATCCGAAGGCTCCAACTACAACGGGGATTGTTGATGTTCCCATGTGCCACATTTATCATTATTATTATTATTATTAGTGTTGTTGTTGTTGTTTTTGTTGCTGTTGTTGTTGTTGTCGTAGTATACCTACGGATGATAATGGGTATGTCCCCATTCACATAAATACAGTAGTAAATACTGTATGTTGGTCAACAGTTGGAGATTCGTTTCCAGCTGTGCTGGTCAAACTCTCTGCCCAGAGGCAGAGAGGATCCCCAGATGAAGTTATGTCGAAGGGCAGAGTCTCATCTCGGGAAAGAGCTACGCGACGCCGTTTTATACGGGGTCTACGGTGGAATTTTTGGCCAAGCCTAGGGGCTCGGATACCCCATATTAAATTCGGCTTTGTGCCACATCTGGGGTGGTTAGTAGATATCCTGCAGTTGGAGATTCGTCTCCAGCTGTGCTGGTCAAACTGTCTGCCTCCGGGCAGAGAGGATCCCCAGACGATGATATATCGAAGGGCAGAGTCTTGTCTCTGGAAACAGTTTCTCGACCCCGTTTTATACAAGGTCTACGGAGAATTTTTGGACGAGCTTACGGGATCGGATACCCCACATTAAATTCGGCCTTGTGCCACATCTGACCAGGTGGGTAGGTTGATAGATATCCTGCCAGTTGGGGATTCATTGTGTAATTCACTTGACTCACTTCTAGCAATTGACAACTTCTACGCGCCGCTGGCGAATCTTATATGTGTTTTTTCTTGTCTTAAGTATTATCGTTCATTCTCAACCTTAGTTTGATTATTCTATTTGGTAACCTTCCCTAAGATATATCAATTATTTTTCTTTCTTTTTGATTTGCTGTTTTGATACAATCCTTTGCCTAGTCTTTCACGGGCTTACGGCCATATCAAGTTGAAGTTAAGCAAACGTTGAGCCTGGTCCGTACCTAGATGGATGACAGTTTAGGAATACTGGGTGCTGTAAGCTTGGATATGAGGGTAGTTTAATGGATAATGGCTCGTAATTGTTAACCGGAGAGCCGAGTTCTAATGCCAGTTGGGTTCGTTATATTAACTTACAAGCAAATTCCCTTGGGAAAGATATGAATCCCCCACTTTGCTTCCAAACTAGATACGTCTTAATTAGTAAGACTTGTGTCACTAAAACCATTATTATCTAAAAAAAAAAAAAAAATTACGTACAAAATATTTAGATTTCGGCATTAAATAACCCATAGAAATGTAGACATGTTGCTAAAAAAAACAAAAGAACATTTAGTTTTTCACCTGAAACTTAAAGTATGTAAAGGTTTTCCTTAAGATGTTATTGAAAGAATTTTGCTAAGTATGTCATCGTCGTCGGCTTTCTTTCGTATACAGGAATTTACATTTCTTCCTCACTGATCGCTTTCTTTATGATGATGGCGTTGATGACTAATTTCACCGCCAACGTGAAGATTCAGGACTAGAAGCTTCCAAAACTAACTCATGTCATCCAGTCGCTTTGCTTTGAGTACAAGAAATGGCGTCAATTTGCTCAAGGTGGACCTCAACTTGCCAGCAAGTGACCCACACACTTGATTTCAGGACCTTCCTCTGAGGCCCGTAAGAAATGAGACATTCCGAATCCAGTCATGAAACTGCAACGGACGGCCGCAGACTCTGTTAAGACTTCGAGCAGCGCCTTCTGTAGCATGTCCGCCATGCGTAGCCCTCTTCATCCGTTGAGATCTGTTGCAGTCATCATCATCATCATCATCATCATCCGCTTTTTCCACCATTTGGGATAAAGCAATAAACGTTAATGCAAACATTTGCACTTCGCTGAAAGATTAAATTCTCGGGATGGATTTTTTTTTTATGTGTCCGTATTCTTTTTAATCGTTTCTCATCATCAACATTATCATCCCTACGGAGGATCGAAATTCCATTGACAATTCCTTTTCACACTACTCGGTCCTGTATTGCAGATCCAAAGTCAATTTTCGTAAAACACTTCCAGAAAGATTCCGTAGGAGAAAGGATGACTTGACTTCCCTGTCTGCTCGGTGTCAGTCGCCGGCAAACTGTAGTTGTTTTTGCTTGGGCTTAAGAGAGATTGGTCTCAGTTCTCCGTAGATTGTGTTAATCGTTGCGTGGGACCATTCCTAGAGTTCCTATAACTACTGGAATATTGGTTGTGTTCAAATGCCGCATTCTTGTAACATCTACACCCAATTCTTTACGTCTAGAGTAGAACTTCGTAAAAATATTTTCATTGAAGCCTTGTTCTTTGAAGTCCTTTTTTTTTGTATAGCCCCCTGGTGGGGGGTGATCTCATCACGTCTTCTCTTGGACGACGTCGCTAGTTGTTTTCGGGTAGTAATGAATGACATCAAACACGGAGAATTTTAACTTATTATTTATTATTTTTATTAATGTCGACATGTACTAAATAACCAATAGGGTCGTATACACTTCCACTAAAAAATAATTGTCTGCTAAACTATTATTTAGCACTTTTATGACATCCTATTATAAGATTGTTCTTTCGTTTATTAGTTATTGAGTTAGTACGTACGTTACGCCCTGAAATAACTTGTCTGTCCCCAGCCCTCAAATTTAACTAGACAGTCCGTGCCCAAAAATTCTTGGTATAGCAACAGTGGAGGGAGTAAATCTCTAACAATTATAATAATAATAATCGAGAATCTGCAACGTTATAGATCCTGATCTGGCATTTCGGCTTCAGGCATTTTCCCACTCATATAACGTGTCTTATTTCTGTTTTTTTTTTTTAAATATTTTTATGGAAAGCGCTCGGATGAGCTGTCTTCTTCGGTACCTCGATTTCATGAATTTAAACGGAGTACTAGATTGGCAGCTAGGTCTCATCATTTTCACCGTTGAATCTATGCGAATCGATTCTTCACTCGTACTCTTCGCTTGTGTTCTTGCTTTCATGCCAACTAGAATATTCAGACATTAAAATGCAACGTTATTCTCCACCTACTGTCTCTTTGAATCATGTTCTTTTATTATCCACTCTGTTTCTTGTACATTCAGCAAGTCCTTACGTCTTAGTGGCTTCTATCGACTCTCTTGGAGTGAAATGCTATTTAACATTCATCCTAGAGTTCAGCAAACATAGAACGTCTTTTTTGTGATTCCTTTAACTCTTCCGACCAATATTCTATGATTGGTCAAATGATGTCGTTTAGGCTGAGAACCATTCAGTACTTACAAACACACACGTATATATATATATATATATATATATATATATATATATATATATATATATATATATATATATGCTAAACGCAATCGTCTTCAATGTCCACTTTTATATTTACATACGTTCTGATATTGAGCACTTTATCCCATACATATTGCTATATGTATGGGATATGTATGTACCCTAAATCTATATTTCTTCATATATATACGAAGAAATAATCTGAGATATATAGAGCACTTTATCCCATACATATTGCTATATGTATGGGATATGTATGTACCTTAAATCTATATTTCTTCATATATATACGAAGAAATAATCCGAGATATATATATATATATATATATATATATATATATATATATATATATATACATATAACAATAGATTATTTTAAAAATTATATATATATATATATATATATATATATATATATATATATATATATATATATATATACGAGGGTCATTCAATAAATAAGGTGAATTTTTCGGAATAAGGACTTCTAATACAGATAGAAGCTTACTCTTTATTTTCTTTTACTTCTCTTTCATATGGATTTAATTTCTTTTGCAGATTTAAAAAAAAAACTTAGAGAGTTTTGGCGATTAACAAAGATGGGTGACCAAGAAGCATGCTCCAGGATTGAACAGCGGTCAGTTATCAAGTTTTTGGTTGCTGAAGGTTGCAAACCAGTTGAAATTCATAGGAGAATGTCAACTGTGTATGGTGCCACATGTTTCAGCCAAAAAACTGTCTACAAGTGGGCTAAATTGTTTAAAGAAGGACAGAGCAGTGTTGAGGATGAAGACAGGCCTGGGAGGCCTACAGAAGTGAGGTCTCCTGAGGTGATCGAATCAGTCAATGACCTCATTCAGTCTGACAGAAGGGTGACAGTGGATGACATTGCAAGGACTTTGAGCTTATCTGTTGGGACAAACGCAGGGGTCATCAGTCATAAGGAGTCATCTTGCATCATCACAACGCAAGGCTTCACACAGCAGCCCAAACGGTGCAGACCATCAACGAGCCGGGCTGGGAACTGCTCCCTCATCCCCCTTACAGCCCAGACCTTGCCCCTTCAGACATTCACCTGTTTGGTCCCTTGAAAGCGTTCACGAGAGGCGCGAAGTTTAAAAGTGACGATGAAGTCAAAAGTGTTGTGAGCGACTGGCTGAGACATCAGTCCAAAGATTTTTACGCTGCGGGAATACGGAAGCTTGTGCACAGATGGGAAATGTGTGTGACAGTGCTGGGAGACTACGTTGAAAAAAAAGTAAGCTTCTATCTGTATTAGAAGTCCTTATACCGAAAAATTCACCTTATTTATTGAGTGACCCTCGTATATACTTTAGAACTATCTTAAAGGGGGCTCTGGTATGATTTAATCATTTTTATATAATTTTGAACCTAAAAAACAATACTTATCTTATTCAATAGGCCTTAATACATGGCAATATTAAAATTAAAAAATCAAGGAATTAAATCAATATTACATGTAGCATGATATATAATAGAATAATGAATACATAATCTTAATACACAAATATTTATGAAAAATCCATTAACTATATTTTAACGTAAACTTTGTACAATGTCTACATATTACAGTTAGTTCTTTCCGCTGATTTAATAGATCATTATTTGGGGGCAAAATAATATGTAGCTTTTCATGTAGACACAGTGGGTACGGGTCATATAAGGACTTACAAATTCTCGTTTTTTTTATATTTTCCATTTTACTGGTGGGGGTATTAATTTATTTTACATACCAAAAGTATTTAGTTAGAGATGTTCAGATACGGTACGTATTGTAGTTAAAGGAAGAAATATGTTGGTATAATTTTAATTTTAAAAGAGTTTGTATTATGTTCTAAATTGTACTGAGCACTTTTTAAAAACAGTAAATGCCAAAGAACTGTGGCTTCTAAATCTGATCTTTCTCTTCATTTGTATATATATATATATATATATATATATATATATATATATATATATATATATATATATATATATATATATTAATAAATATACATATACCTACGTTTGTTACCCAACTCGTTAGAGACAAGATATAGCCTCTTTTTTTCTTTTTTTTTTAATATGCAAGGGATAATGGTAGAAACATTGCTACATAGTTCAAAATTAAGATGATGCGAAAATAGTACAAAGCTAATACTAGGGTTTAGGTGCAGAAAATGTGATGTATTTAGCAGTCATCGGAAAAAAAAACTACCATGATTCCCTGCATATTTAAAAAAAATAAGCGATGTTTTGTGCCCGACGAGTTGGGTAGCCAACGAAATTTAAGTCGCAAATCATATGTAAGTATATGTAAATTTATTAATATATATATTTCCTGGCTCTGTCTAAACACATCGAAGTCTTTTATCTTTACACATCTTGGCAAGATTTGGTAATTATTTATTAGCTTACCTGTGTATACAAACCAGTACGCGCGTATACGCTTGCTTATATTTAGTTATTTCATTTTCCTAAACCTATATATATATATATATATATATATATATATATATATATATATATATATATATGGCCAGTTACTATATATATATATATATATATATATATATATATATATATATATATATATATATAGAGAGAGAGAGAGAGAGAGAGAGAGAGACAGACAGACAGACAGGCAGGCAGACAGACAAACAGACAGACAGAGATGGTATATAGTTTGAATATGACCAACCTCTGTATAGAGAGGTTGGTCTTATTCGGAGAGATTACTGCTAAACCTAGAAACTATTTACTACTCCCTTCCTTTTCCCCCTTCCTTTAATTTTCCCTCTTATATTAGATCTTGGTAATCTATTGCTTTTAACATCGGCCGTTGATAATAATTTTTCTTATCAACTTCTTTGTTTTATACTGCGACGATTATTTTTCTGAAGAAGTGTCGGCCGAAAGGCGCCTTAAATCCCTTCTTTTTGTTCTTAACAATAAAATGAGAAATATGATCCTTAGATTTAAATAAATAAATCGACCATTCGCCCTTGCATGGAGTATTGCTGCCATATATGGTCTGGAGCCCCTGCTCTTTGCCTCAGGGTTCTTGACAAGATCCAGAGACGGATATGCAATGTAATTGGCCCTGATCTATCATCTCGTCTGCAGTCGCTCTCTCATAGACGCGACGTTGCCCAGCTTTGTCTTTTTTACAAATACTTTCACGGTAATTGCTCCGAGGAGCTGCTTTCGCTGGTTCCTAGACCTCATGAATTTAAACGTCCTACGAGGCTGGCATCCCGTTCCCACCCCTTCACCGTTGAAACTATTAGATGTAGACGTCTCTTCTACTCCAATAGCTTCATGTCTCGCACATCTCACCTGTGGAACTCCCTTCCTTATTCCTGTTTCCCTGACAAATACAATCTCCGACTATTTAAGTGTAACGTCAATCGACATCTCCAGTTGATCTATCCACTTCCCTTCTCCACATCCTTTCACCTTTCATTCCTATCTGCTCTCGCTCCAAATCTTCTGTAACCCCCTTGCCTTGATCGATCCACTATCTTTCTCCACATCCTCTCCTTTACCACTCCCATCTACTCTTCCTCCAAACCTTCTGTAACCCCTTGCGTGTTGGTGGCTTCCAGCCTTACTTGGGGTGATAAGCTTTAAAAAATATATATATATAGAGAGAGAGAGAGAGAGTAGCTGATACGAGTGGCCAGCTACTATAGCCCGTCTACTAACTAATCCCCGTTGCAGACGCCCGCTAAAGCACATTAGTGTTTGTTTTTGTGCAACGCCCACAGAGCCCATCTGCAACTACTGTGCTGTTCGATAAAAGTGACTCACCTGATTTTTTTTTACTAAACGTTCTCTTCTCCGATGAAACAAAAGTTGAACTAAATTCAAAGCATAAGTGATCTAAAATCCGAAGAAGAAGCTTTGAAAGCTCTTTGAATTTAGCAGTAAGTACTGTCAAGCATCCGTTCAGTATAATGTTCTGGGGATGCTTTTCTTTTCATGGAACTGGTTTCTTAAAGCCTATTGAAAAGACCCTCAGGAGCGATCAGTACAAGAAAATTTTAGAGTCTTGTCTGCTCCCTTCTGCTGAAAGGGTGCAAATCGACCTCACCAAGCTCATTTTTATGCAGGATAATGCTCCCTGTCACAAATCAAAATTGATGAAGGAATACTTTGGTGAGAAGCAGGTGAGTGTTATGACATGGCCGCCCCAATCTCCTGACCTTAACCCCATAGAAAACTTATGGAGCATTATAAAGTACAAACTCTTGAGAAAGCAGTTGAGCAACAAAAAGGATTCGATTGTGAATTTCATATCCAAATGGAATTCAATGCTTGGAGATGAGATTTGCCAGAACCTAATCAAGTCAACCCCAAAAAGGGTTGAAAAGGTTATTCAAAATAAAGGAGGACCCATAGATCATTAAATATTTCAAACTATATTACCTATTATAAATAAATTATACCTCTATTAGTCTTTATTTAAAGCTGTACGGTTATGTTTCTATTGATTACTAGTTGCAGGAAATAAGTGAGTCACTATTTTTGCACAGTGTTTTTCCCTAAATCTCATTTATATCCAAAATTATAATTATGAATAGAATACCTTAGGGTGAGTAAACCTTTTACTGGGTGGTCGGGAAGGGGTCTTTATATTAGTAAGATTAAAAATTAGTTTGACCCCAAAATCAATAAGCGAAAAAATTTTTAATTAAAAAAATTAGGTGAGTCACTTTTATCGAACAACACTGTATGCTGAGTTGACCTTAGTTGCATTTTCTGGGGGAGATCGCGCTATCTAGCGTTATGAACAGTCTGAGCAAGGCCAGCACACTAAAACCCTCAGTCACGATGACTTCCGTCTACTCAATTTCACACGTGGTATGGTTGTCAGGCACTTTCCAAATTTGTCGCATTTCTTGATGTTATCGATCCTCCTTTCTGACAAATCGACACCGGGATTCGAACCTGGGTCTCATGGTCAGAAGGCGAACGTTCTAACCATATATGTATATGTGCCTATATATGGATATGCATGTTTGTATGTATGTTTGTATGTATGTGTGTGTTGTTTGCTTGTGTAGATATAACGAGCCGGTGAAAAAAAAATTCGAGAGATAAAGAAAATAAAAAATGTAATATTGATAATACAACTACTATTATTTATTGTATATTAGTAGGTCTTTTGAACAAATATCACCTGAAGAAGACCGGAGCGTATAGCGACTGAAACGTCGTGAATATGGCAATAAGGAATGAATGAAAGAGCGAAAGAAATATGAATAGTAAAAAAAGGAAACATGTGTAACGAGAGAAATAAAGAGAAAAAGATGAAATCTAGGAAGCTATGCTAAGAGTTATAAATGAATCAGAGTAGAAAACATAAGACAATAGAAGAAACGACAATAACATGAAATAAAACCATACATTGTCTCCAAGACTTGGTATTTTGCACAGTAATCATTGTGCAAGAATAAGATGAGAAAAATCTAATGTAAGAATATCTGCTAAGTTATAAAAGAAAAAAAAAACAAAACATCCGGGACATGATGATGCAGGCACCAATAGTGATTAGGCTGTAGGCGACCATTGATAAGATTACGATACCAAAGTCTCGTAAGAAGATAATTAAACGAGAATGAAGCGAGACAACTTTTCATGTGTCGGCATCTTCTTAATTCGTGATTTTCCAAAACACAGACAAGGTGAATGTATGTTAGAAGCTTTCAAAGTAATTCTAACGGAGATAACATTATTCATAAGGAAAATCTCAAGAATCTCAGACATATCGTACATATATATATATATATATATATATATATATATATATATATATATATACTCGTCTCGAAAAACCTTCGAATTCTTGATTTAGCAATAATTAAATCAATCTCGAAGGGGAAAAAAAAGGTTTAAAAAAGAAAAAGCCAGGAACATGAAAGTCTGTCGAAAATAATCGCACAGATACAGGTTCAAGGCCCAAAGAAAAAAAACCCCGATACGAGTAAACAACTAACTAAAGTGCTCGATACAAACGTTGTCTTTGTCTTTGGTCACGTGGTGTTGTCTTGGTTGTCGCCTATAACTATGCCGTTTTCTTTTGCCTCTTTAGCCAGCTGGCCCTGACGATCTGCTTAAGTGAAACCTTGGTAGGTTTGTCTGGCTCATTAGGAATGACTATATATATATATATATATATATATATATATATATATATATATATATATAAGTGATATATATATATATATATTTCTGAGATGAGATATTATGTACATTATATACATTATTCGGACTATTGTCCTCATCTTTGTTGCCATATTTATTACAACGTTTCGGCCGTTGTACGCTCCAGCCTTCTTTATGTAGTTGTAATGTCGAACTGAACTCTTTATTTCGGTCGCTGGGGTAGACTGTACCGGTCTCATGTGCCATGTCTAATGTATGTCAGTAATTATAACATATATATATATATATATATATATATATATATATATATATATATATATATATATATATAATATGCGTATTACTCAATGGAAAGTGTTCAATATCAGTGATAGAGCTAACATATTCAGTTGTATTGTTATGAGTTTGTGGCCCTGGGTTTCAAACTTTTGCGATCATGAGTCTGATGAGCGAAAAAGCGTGAAACCCAGAGTCATAAACTTATATCAATACAACTGAATACATACACACACACACACACACACACACACACATATATATATATATATATATATATATAAACCCTTGGGAAAGATATGTATGCAACTCTCTCTCTCTCTCTCTATCTATCTATCTATCTATCTATCTCTCCCATTATGGATGTAATTAGCAATGTTGACTAGGCTCGCCATCTTTAGTTGGCAACCAGAGGAAGGAAAACTGAAATCTGAGGCAAAAACATTAATTCTTCCGAAAAGTGTGATTGCCTTTATACAAACATTCACCACTAAAATCAGAAACATATCATACGTGTGGCTAGTCAGTTCTAACGAATCAACAGGAGCATCCACACTCACGCCCCATATATATATATATATATATATATATATAAATGCAGAAAGCACTGACCGTTTCGTCCTATATTTGGAACTCATCAGCAGTGCGCATCCAGTACCGAGAATTGAAACCCTGACAGTTGAGTTATCAAGCAAACGTCATACGAACTGCTCCAACGGGCCTCGGTGACGAAGATGTAGCAAATCAGACTTGATATAGCGCCGCTCGCTCACATATTCCCTGGTGGAACTCAACTGAAATTCTCTGTAACCATAGGATTGTGTTATAATTATCAAATCCTCCTAACAATTTCTAAAGCTGCAGTTTGAGCGGCTTGGTGATAGTAGTGTGGCTCCCGGGGGCACAGTCCTATGGTTTTAGCAACGAAAATGAAGAGCAAAAAAAAAAGAGGTGGGGAAACACGCTAAAATGACATATATACTTATAACGAGAGGAGGGGAAATTGCGTGTAAATAATTAGCGAGGGACAGTTAAAATAAAATATCCTCCAACAAATTAAGAGACTTCGCAAATTCCTTCTTCCGGCAGAGAGAAGGTTTACGTAGTCCTATACAGACTGATTCCAAAAATCTTCCAAAATCAACTTATATGTCATAGCGTGCCCCCCACATTTTGTTTGCTCTACATTTTCGTTGTTGTACTTTTCGTTTAATTTATCAGTTTTCCAACGATTTTCTCCTGATGAGATGTTGGTTGAAAGGGCCTTAGAGACTACCATTAATAAATTCCTTGTTTTTAAAATAGTGTATATATATGTATATATAGGCTTTGTGAGCCACAAATGTACATGCAATATATAGTTGAATAACTTTCGTAAAATACAGAAGATACATTCAACACAGGAAATTGTTTTCTATTAAATATTACAGATTTAAACTGAGAATTACTGAAAAGCTGCCCCCATCTAATAAAAATACTGTAGCATCAGCGGAAGAGCAAGCCCAATTTTGCATTCATAGAAATAGTGGCCATATTGAATGTTATGAACTATAAAAAAACAAATATTTTCGTCAGCAGTGGAGGAGAACATGTACTTTATTTCAATAAATCCGTTCGTACTGTAATGTATTGGTTTATTAAATGAAGCTACAAGACCTAGCGAGACATCATGCTTCGATTCACCTTACACCGTACACTGGCCTTTGCACGAAAGTGAACTTTCAGGAATACTGCGATGTTAAATCAAACGTATTTCAGTGGTTATAAAAAGAAATTCTGCATTGAATAAAACAGATTCAAAATATCTTCATACAAGGTTAAATAAAAAAACAAAGCTTGTTTCCATAAAACAACAAACTTAAAAGGTTTGTCAGAAAAGTAAACAGACTGGTATCTGAAACATTTTAATTAAATTCGAAACAACAAACAACATGGTTTCCTCTTAAAACTACCGTTTTGGGTAAGAGGATAAACTATATCCGCCGTCCTGGGTAAGCCGATAAACTATATCCGCCGTCCTGGGTAAGACGATAAACAACATCCGCCATCTTGGGTAAGAGGATAAACTATATCCGCCGTCTTGGGTAAGACGATAAACAACATCCGCCGTCTGGGGTAAGACGATAAACTACCTTCAACAGCAAGACCTCTGTTCAGGTGGTATTGAGGAGCGTGGAACCACCTCTTAATTGCTGGTGTTCCCATGTCAACCCTGACCCGAGGTGGTAGCACCTGTTAGGACCTGAGCTATGGGTAAATAGTTATCCCCCAAACTGGGATCAAAACACTATGAAAATGTAAAAATAGGTTTTAATACCTGAAATATTTTATAACAAAAAGAATAATTATTACCAGCAATACATTTTTGAAAGAAACATATTACCAGCAATACATTTTGAAATAGAATATTACCAGCAATACATTTAAAAATATATATATTACCAGCAATAAAAATCTTGTCACCATTAAATAACCCATTGAGGTTGATATGCTGTAAAACAAAACAAACTAAACCAATCTTCAAAGTAATCCTCTTCGTGTCTCATGTACTTATTCACCTTTCTCTGCGACGCTTCTATGCTCTGCTGGAAGGATTCTTCTTGGATTCACCTCAGCTCCGTCGTCACGACCCTTTTGATGACCTCCCCCACACCTTCAAAACGAATCTCCTTGATGATCCCCTTGAACTTGGGGAAAAGAAAGAAGTCACACGAAGTAATATCTGGTGAATAGGGTGGTTGTTCCAGTACGGCGACGTTCCTCTCGGCCAGTAACTGCCTGATGCTCAGGGCGTTGTGAGTGATTACATTGACCGTGGTGAAGCAGCCACAATTTGTCCTGGCATAACCATCGGCTCTTCTCGCAGACTGGGCGAAGCAAACGCCACAGGATCTCTTTGTAGATTTGCTGATTGATCATATGGCCCTGTGGCAAGAACTCACTGAGGACGATGCGTCTCCCATCGAAGAACGGATAAGTCCAGCTACTTTTCAGACAGACCTTATATGTCTTTTTTTTTTTACATAGTCGCCTTGCACGGCGCTACATTTCTGGCATCGTCGAACGACCTTATTCATCTTTTCGGAAAAGACGCTTTCTGCTTACTCCCGAAGACACGTCTGCTCCACTTATTTGTTCTGGCACCGAACGCGCACAAACTTTACGGCAACGGAAGTCATCTTGCATTAGGGCTTGTGCAATTCAACTAACGAGTTTCCTGGGTCTTCCCAGACAAAGGCATCCACCCTCTGGATGTGTTCTCCCGTGCCTGATGTTGATCGTCAGCCAGATCCCCTTTCACCTAATAAAGTTTTTTTTCTTTTCTTTAAAGCTTTCTGCCCACTCACACACCAATCGCCATTTCATGGTGCGTGCACCATACTGCCCCTATATCAAGCGACACATTTCCGAAAGTTTGACTACCTCAACCCACGGAGCCCTGTTCCACGATGGTGCAATCGCTGAGTGGAGCGACCATATATCTAACCTGCCATTCGCGTGAACGATGGAACACTGCGCGAGGCTAGCTTACCCTCATCGCGCGTTGCGTTGGGCGTTGAATCGCATTGCGCCTTGCGCCTCCCTGTGGTTTATACCGTGTAATTTCAAAATTGCTTTTACTTTCGATTTACTCTCGCATTTATGGAAATAAAATGAGTGGTCACAATGGCAAACTGCTGTTGCATAATTATCATATGTTCTATTTTATTTTCCGCGATATTTTCCATCTTCCAAGGTACAGTAATGGCTAGCGGCTCGGATTGAGGGATTGGAGAGACGTGTTCGAATCTGGGATGGGTTGAATCCATTTTTTCTTCCCCTCTTTTACCCCAACTATAGGTAAGTAGCAGGAAATACTATATTCTACAGCCTTGGCTGGCAACCGGTGTAGGAGAAGGTATCTCTGAATTCAAAACCGGCCTGGTTCGTCAGACTATCTTGCCAAAGAAACACCACATCTACAACGGCTAGTAGAAGTGGTGTTTCTATGGGCATGTGGTTCCATAGGGGTCACGTGGTGACCCATCATAGGGGCACCACATGTGACCCATCATGTATGATGTGCCACAGGATGCGCGATATCGATGTTCCTTGTTCCATATATTCCATATGTTCCATTTTCCACGTTGTATGATATGTTCAAGGATTTCCTCCATGTTCCATAATTATAATATATATATAAGTATATATTTTTCCTATAAGATAGAGTATCTTATCTGATATCCATATATCTCTATCTATGACGCAAGATAAACATATATATATATATATATATATATATAGATATGAAATACAATATATCACTCTCCCTCTATACATATATATATATATATATATATATATATATATATATATATATATATATATATATATGTAACTGTCAAATGCTAGTATGGTTCCTGGAGATTTCGTCTACGAAGCTCAGGAGTCAGGATACTCAATCAACAAAGTGTCAAACTTTTTACTTGTATTACTTCTCTCTGACTCTCTCGCTCTCTACACTCATATATATATATATATATATATATATATATATATATATATATATATATATATATATATATACAATCATTATATAGGATATCTCTGATAAGATATCTATATATCTGTATCTATTATAGATATCTAACTAGACTATTTATATATATACACACACACATATATATATATATATATATATATATATATATATATATATATATATATACACTTCGTAAGATCGATGGTTAAGAAGACCATTCTTCTTGAGAACCTTGTGGACTGGCGCTACAGATTCACAACCAACGGACTGTACCAGATAGCAAAAATCACATCACGTAAGGAATTTGAACAGCAGCAACATCGAAAATATATATCACATATAATTAAGAGGTGGTTCCACACTCCTCAAAACCGACAATCTCCCGATCCGGGGCATTTCTGCTGAATGCAGATTATCGTCCCACCCAGGAGTGAAGAATTGATATATATGATACATATGATACATTTCTATCTATATTTCAATTTCTGTTATATATGATATCTATTGATATATTGATATCTATGCTGTATATCTATCCACACACACACACACACACACACACACACACACACACACACACACACACACACATATATATATATATATATATATATATATATATATATATATATATATATATATATAACACTTGTACACATCAAGTGCTCCAGATCAGCTGAAGTCTTCAGCTAAGTTTCAGCCTATTAAGCTCAATCACTCTCCACACGGTTGGCCCGCAACAGCTGGATAATTTTACGTTGCAACCGGTCTATGTTGTTATTTGGACGCGACTCGATATATATATATATATATATATATATATATATATATATATATATATAAATATGTTTCCTTAAAGTCAACAGACAAGCTACTGCAATTAAACTTTTTATTTAATTTTTCTTGCGTTTGAACAAATTTTTTCTGTGTACAAACTGTCCATATATCCTGTAATTTCGATCGCTTTCGGCCACACTTTTAGCCATTATCAATGATGATTTTATTTTTTATTTTTAATCGGACTGTGTGTATGTTTCTAGAGTTATAGGGATTTTTATTTTCCGAAAACTGTTAGCATATCCTGGTATATATCTATTATATATGACATCTGTGATATATAATGCCAATATATCACTTCCTCAGACCTGGGTATGATGATTTATAACATCGGGAGATTGGATGTTTTGAGGATCGTAGAACCATCTCTTAATTAGTGTTGTTCCCAGATTCACCCTGACCCGGGGTGGTAGCACATGTTAGGTTCCTAATTATGGGCAGGTAGTGACCCCCCCACACACTAGAAAATCAGTAGGAAATTATTAAAAAAATACATATTTATAGTAAAATTACCAGCACTAACTATTCATAGTATGGTTACCAGCAATGCGTTAACCAACATGAAAAAAATGCTATCATGACATTAATCCATAGATGACCAGACAATTTCATGGATCAAAATGTATTCCAAAATATAACTTCACCAAAACTACAACATAAAACACACTTAACACCGTCTCTAATAATTATGTCCCCACAAACAGGTATATGCACAAAAGCTGAGTATCATTTAACATGTATTCAATTGTGATATTCCCAATCCCATAACTATGAACCTTTTATAATTATATATACACAAAAAACGCTCTTTCGATTACAAAATAAATAGTGATAACCCAAACATAAAGAAATGCAATCCAACTTTAGAAATCTTATAGAAAAACCTAAAAATAACTACTCCTAATAATTATAAAAGATAACTCGAAAATCTTTTTACCTACTCAAATGTAGTATTATCCCCTATCGCTATCTTCCCTCCCCTACCTCTCAAACTTAGGACGCTTGTGTGTTGACGTACCTAAACTTTGACCGATGTTTATCATCGAAAAAATGTCCACACACCATTCAACATTAACTACCCGGTCCACCCAACACCAAACAGCTGTCAACAACTACTATTGTTTCACTTAGATACTCTATGTATATCTTGTAAGTACATTTTTCTTCTCAAAAAATGGAAAAAGGAAGTGACGTTTTACATCCGGGCTTGCCTACAAACAGGATTGTTCATAACCATTTCCGACCCTCACCCGTAGATGTGCAGTTAAAATGCACTGAAACCAAGTTGCATCTTTGTTGTGAGTAAAATGGTTTTGTCTATATGATAAAATTATAATATATATATATATATATATATATATATAATATGGAGGAAACAACTGAAAAGTTGCAAATTAAAAGAAGAAATTGAATGTTTTTTTTGTGAAAGTATTTATTTATATTTTTATATATAGATATATATATTTGATATTTCAGATCGCCCGGATCTTTCGATATATATATATATTTGATATTTCAGATCTCCCCGATCTTTCGATATATATATATATTTGATATTTCAGATCGCCCCGATCTTTCGATATATATATATTTGATATTTCAGATCGCCCCGATCTTTCGATATATATATATTTGATATTTCAGATCGCCCCGATCTTTCGATATATATATATATTTGATATTTCAGATCGCCCCAACAGTATAAAAGCGTATTATGGCATAAAAAACAAGACATTTTTCATTATAGGCAATGATAGATTTAAAATAAAAACACAAAACACCAGTTAACCGGTTTCGTCCCCTCTCATCAGAACTGTAAACGGGGAATAGAAAATTATGAAGAACAAGAAAGTCTGTAATGAATGACGTGAATGAATGGGTAGTGAAGAGAAAAAATATATATATATATAATAAAAGTAATACGAACAAAGATGCTAGAGGCACAGCACAGCAAGCCGAAGTAAACAGTCTCTTTGTTTACAAAGAGCCGGTCGCCTGGACCTGATGTACAGCGTCTCCAACACCATAAGATGGTATACTGAGTGTTCTCTGGCGAAAACAGAAAACCAGGTCACACTGAAATCCAACGCACAGGTAGGATTCTTTATAAAATGATCCGCTATCGACGATCCATACGTATTCCGAATGGAATCGCCCAACGAAATGTTTTTATTAAGTATTTTCGCAGGCATGTGCTGTTTAATTCTGGCGTCCAATCGCTGTGTCGTTCTACTTATGTAGTCGCATCCACGACTACATTTGAAATAATAAATGACAGAGTTAATATGGTGGGGTGGGGGTAGAACATCTTTACACACAGATGAAAGGACAGATATATATAAAGAAACAGATTAATCCAAGCACAAAAGCTGAGTGTCATTTAACATGTATACAATTGTAAAAGCAGAATAATCTCTCATATTTTTATTCCTTCAAAGCTTCCAAGAAAATTAAATGACCCATGCGGAGTTGATATGCCATTAAACAATCAAATCAAATCAATTCTTATTTATCTATGTTATACGATATCTCTCAGTATATCTATATGTGCATGTTTTTCTGTAGATCTATATCTATTACATATTGTATCTATCTATGATAAATGATATGTCTCTGTATGTCATCGTATGTCATCGATTTGGAGGTGCAGGAACGGACAGTTCATTGTGTTTTTCTTGGCTCGCCTTCAGGCGCTGGTTACGCCATTTTAGAATTTGATTGCTGTCTTAGATCCGATCAGTATCAGTGTGCTCAAGGTCGCTGGTTTCACTTGATATTGTTTTGTAGCTCTTCTTCCTTTGGGCGACGTTATGTAAGGCTACTTTGTTCAATTTCTCCAGGGATCGGCATGTTTCACTCATCCATGCGGACCCCAAATCCGTTCAATTTTGAGCTGAACCTTGCTTTCAGTGCTTGTAATGCGGTTATATTATATCCAATAGCATTAACATTGGTCAAATCTTGCATCGATGCTGAGGATCTCTCAGCTTACGCTTCACGATACGCAGGAGAAATAGGCCACGCCGACCGATATCATATTGACAAGGAATTTGAATTCAGAATTTTCCTAAACCGAAACATTGACCTACTAAGTCTTAAGAACCCAGACAAACCTATTATTTTACTCACAGATGGCGGAAGAAGAGATCATGCCTTCACGCTTTACCAAAAATACGAAGTAAACGCCTCGACAATATCGATTCATATGGAAGAATATATATGTGCGTTTGCGTTCGTTTTTTGTCTTTTTTTCTTTAATCAATTCACTCAAGCAAACCGCAAGCGGCTACTGGGACTGAAAGACTGCGAGAGTGTGAACTGAACGAGAGGCGAACCTATCTACATCTATTGGAAAATAAAATTAATAGTAAATCAAATGTCATAGTTTAGGTGGAGACGGTAGACGTATAGAGTTAAAATACGCTATAAAAGGAACCAGAAATCCAATTCTAAACAGGAAACAACACATACAATTTTGCTCTTATTCAAAAGACCGGAGAGAAGTGTGAACTCGGCGATAAGTGAACCTATCTACTACTGTTGAGTAATAAAAATATAGTAAATAAAATTTCAGAGTTTAGATGGAGTTTTAGAAGTATAGAGTTGAAGTAGACCTTAGAAGTAACCGGAAATCCAAACCTGGAGCGGTGTGTGAACCAGACGGCAGGCGAAACTATCTACCTCTATTGAGAAAAAAGAAAATATTAAATATAATTTCAGAGTTTACGTGGAGACGTTAGAAGTATAGAGTCGAAGTAGACCTTATTAGGAGCTGGAAACCCAATCCTAAACAGGAAGCTAGGAATAAACTTCTACTTCTGTTCAAAAGATCGGGGTGGATTGGGAACCAGACAGTAGGCAAACCTATCTACCCCTAATGAGAAAAAATATATAGTAAATACAATTTCATAGTTTAAGTGGGTTTTTAGAAGTATGAAGTTGAATTAGACTTTAGAAGGAACCGGAGAGACAATCCTAAACAGGAAACAAGGAATAAACCTCTGTTTCTGTTAAAGAGACCGGAGCGGTGTGTGAACCAGACGATAGGCGAACCTATCTACTCCTATTGAGAAAAAAAAAGAAAATATTAAATACAATTTCAGAGTTTAGGTGGGAACCGGAAACCCAATCCTAAACAGGAAACATGGAACAAACTTTTACTTCTGTTCAAAAACCCGGGGTGGTTTGTGAACCAGACGCTAGGCGAACCTATCTACCCCTATTGAGAAGAAGGAAAATAGTAAATAAAATTTTAAATTTCAGGCGAGGACGTTAGAAGTATAGAGGTAAAGTAAACCTTAGCAGAAACCGGAGACCCAATCCTAAACAGCAAACAACGGATAAACCTCTCCTTCCGTTCAAAAGTCCTGTCTCTATATGTGTATATACTCGTGTTTCGGAAACGTGTTTCTGAATAACTATGTTTGTGAGTCTGTGTGTGTGCATGTTTGTGTGTGTCCGTTTTCGGAGCCACATTTTCCGTTGTAGATTTATATTTTATTTTACTTCTTTTTCCAAGAAATTAATTGATTAATTAATAACTGAAAGATTAATAAAGGTCATAATAATGTTTCAGTCGTCCAAATCAAATATTTAAATATATTCTAATCATTATTTATACTATTTATATTCGAACTGTTATCCCTATCTTTGTTGTTGTTATCATCCTCCGTTCCTCATCAGATGCACACTGTATCTGGGTATAATATGGATTAAAATGTTGGCTTTTGAATTTGGTAACGTAATAATTGTGTGTTCAATCCCTGGGCCGGGCAATGTGTACTTGCACTCAGTAGAAACGAGGGAGAAATAACAGAGAAGTACTAAAAATAAAAAACTAGAGTAGATATCCCTAGATATGGACAGTGGATGGAGAACAGTCTACCCCCGTAGATTGAATAAAGGTTTCTGTTCTGAATTACCTGTATGTTACCTGGGTCGATATATTAGGTTGGTGCATAATTATCAGGCGTTTTTTAAACAATATTTATTATGAAGAAAAAAACATAACAGTTCAACAATAACATTTTAAATGATTATTCCAGAACGTATGAATATCGACCCGCATTTTTATAACCTGAAAATAAAATAATGTTTTTCATTAAAAAGAAGTAATTAAAACAGCATTTTTTATTAACAAAAACTCGCCTACAAAAACGCCTGATAATTATGCACCAACCCAATATATCTGATGAAGACTGGTGGGCACAACGGCCGAAACTTTGTGGTAATAACAACAAAGTTGAGGACAATAGTCCCAATATAATTAATGATAAATCCCCATCTCAGAAATTCTAATCACTTGATCAGAACATTTCTTTTGCTTCAGTGGGCGGGGGGGAATTGAGGAATCGGAAAGCCGAGTTCGAATTCCAGTCGAATCCGCTTACGTGCTAATATCCCTGAGTCTTCAGCTACGGGTTAATAACAGGATAAACCGGGTTCTACAGCCTTGGATGGCAGAAAGAAATGGCAAATTACTGCTGGAAAAATCTCGTCAGTCATGTATCGAAAGAGAAGCGTGTATCAGATATGGCAAATAACTGATTGACTGAACGTTGTTAGCAAAAGTCCAATGATTCATGTATTAATATTGCCACAGGGCACAACGAATTAATGTTTAATTACAACTCACACGATTCCTGAATGTAAAAGTGGTATCGGTTGGATATCAATTAAAAATCAGCCTGTGGCTATTTATGTTAATTAATGTGCAAGCCTTCAGCTTTTTTAAAAAATATAGCCTGAATGTATTTATCTATATCAAAGATACTATTTACCTGCCATTTATTTTTAGGGCTTAGCAGATCATGGTTCTCCATATCTTCCTTTACTATTATTCTCAGTAATATTTTGGTATCCCTAGTTCTCATTTTCGAGTAGGTTACAAGCTGATTTATTCTTCCACGTGTGCTGTGAGTTTTAAACTCTCCGACCCTCCTTTTTCACAGTCTTCTTTCTTTGTTTCTCTTTTTTCATATTCACCGTCCCAAATTTGCTCTTGTTTTGATATCTTTTCACAGAATTGTTCAGTAAATTGCTGACTGTTTCTCTTGCCCTCATTATGTCCTGTGCGTGTTAAATTTGCCAAGATCTCTCTCCTCGTTATGTACCCCGAAAATTTCAGCTGTCTCTTTCAGATTGTTATGATCCAGAGTCCTAGTAATTACCTATTCTCTAAAACTTTCTCATTGGTCAAATATTTGGACTTGCCCAACGATGTCAGAGAATGTTGGGCAATTTTGTCACTTCACAGACGAAGAGTTTCAAAGAATCATATATGTCGTTCTATCGACGAATGTTGACACAATCATTCAGAGATAGGGACATGGACAAATGCAGTTTTTACAAGAATTATTTTCGTCGGTAGAACAAAATAACTGATGCTTTAAATCTCTTCTTCGTCTGTGAAGAAAGGAAATTGTCCAACATTTACTGCCATTATAAAGGTTAAATATTTATATAGCATTATTTACATACAGACTATTGTTCTATCTTCTTGTTAAAGAAACACATTCCCGCTCAGTTTAAATCTATTCGTCATCTTTGAAGATGTGAAATTGTCCAAGATTCCTTGTAACAGTAAGGATTGGATATTGCATAGCAGATCAGCATTCTTTCCTTTTTTTTCGTTTTGTACATCTTCAATTTCTCCAAGTCTTAACACTTGGCTTGACTTCTGAAAGTCGTCTTTTCCTATCCCCCTACGCCTTTAAATTCCAATGTCAAACGTTCGGTTGCCGGTTAATACCCTTCCCAGATAGTTAGATTTCTGTACCTACTTGATTTTAGTCTCGTAAATTCTGAAAACCGAAGTAAAAGCCTCCCTGGCGAAATTGAACAGAAACAAGGCAGCTGGACCAGATGGAATTGTAACAGAAATGCTGACAGCGTTAGATGATTTTAGCATAGACAAGATCACCGAAATAACAAATGAAATCTACAACACCTGAGATATACCAGTAGACCTCTCTTCATAGCTATGCGTCGGAAACATGGCGCAGACGAATGGGAACAATAAGCCTAATGAGCCACGTGACAAAACTCATCATCCATATTCTGATGAATAGAGCGCGCAGACTCTTAAATTCTGAAAACTGAAGTAAAAGCCGCTCTGGAGAAATTGAACAGAAACAAGGCAGCTGGGCCAGATGGAATTGTAACAGAAATGCTGACAGCTTTACATGACTTTGGCATAGACAAGATCACCGAAATAACAAATGAAATCTAAAACAGCGGAGATATGTTGGAAGACCTTAGCAGGTCTATCTTCATAGCTATGCCTTAGAAACCAGGCGCAACGAATCTGAATCCCTTCTTCGTCTGTGAGCAGAGGAAATTATCCAACGTTCACTGACATCGTACATGTTAAATATTCACATAGCTTTATTTACATGCAGACGTTTGTCCCTGTCTTTGTTGCTCTTATCACAAAATTTTTACCGTTGTGCCGTTCGGTCTTCATTAGGTACATGTCAATCAGAATAAGCTACATGGAATTCCAAACTGAATTCTTTATTTAATCTACGATGGTAGATTCTTCTCGTTTCATTGTCCATGACTAGGGATCTCTCGCCCAACTCTTATTTAATCCCAGTTGGATTAAAGCGTTAGTTTATTAATTCGGAGACAAAGTAATGGCGAGTTCAATCCCTAGACAGGAGAATTTTTCGAAGCCCTTAAATAGCTTCACCATCCTAGCTTAGTAGGAGTTAATTAAACCAGAGACGACACGAAACTTACTAATTATTAAATTTTGGGGGTTGCTCGAATTTTTTGGCCCTAAAGTGTGCATAAGAAGGTTTCCTCTGTCTCTCTTTCTTTTAATAGATCAGTGTCAAATTTTTGAAGCCCTCTTTCCTCATTAGGTGCCGAAGAAATTACAACTTTCTCTTTCTGATATTAACTATAATGTGTTTGAATAGAGACGTCAAAGTTGGAAGAGTTTTAGACCTGTGGCCAATAGGGTCCCATTAAAAACGTCCCTGTGCCATACCCTAGGAAATAACCGTACGAGATATTACAAGGACATTAGAAACTCATCCTGTCCCTCTTCCTAGTAGTAGAGCTCTAAAACTGACACCGTTCGTTTTTTATTGCGTTTGTTATTCATCCGCCAAAAAAAAAAAAAAAAACGACGGTGAGATCTTGGGTGGCGGCTATGGAGATCTTAGACTGCCCCTACATAAAGAGTCTCTTGACGAGGAGTTCCAAGAATAGAATCTGATAACCATCATATCTGCAAGGTTTACCGGAAAGAGACGCAGTAGCCATACAACTGCCTTAAGATCTCAATTGTGTAGGGTTTATGACTTAACTATCTGTTCTCACAAAGCGGGTGTGGTTTGAATTCAAAATTTTCTGCTCTTAGACTGGCCGCTATCCACGGCTATTCTGCCCTGCTAATTAAACCTTAGCTGGAGGAATATGTATTTATTGCCTTTTCAAAGGGATATAACCGAAGTGAACGAAGAAGGCGAGATTTGAACTCGAACCACTGATTTCATTTTTCCGAAGACCCCATGTCTGGCAACAGGACTCTGTACCATGTAACACTAGCAGGAAAACCCAGTCATGGCTGTCAGAAAATTCTGCGATCACATCACCTCTTAAATCTGGCCACTTAACTCCCCAGACTGCAATCCGCTAGTTTGGGGCGCAGTTGAGCGAGAGACTACTAAAACCCCTTGTAAAACGAAAGACAGGCTGAAGGCAAAGTTTATGACAGCCGCTACACTATAGGTTATACAATTCGGTGCCATTATCCATTTATCCAGACAACCACCGCACCGAACCCAATGTAAATATTTGGGTAGTTATGTTTTGGAAAAAAAAATAAAAGTTCGTTTCAAACGTCGGGTTGTTGAATATTTATTCGTTAATCTTCCATGATTATTACTAGAAAATATTTTTCATATTCGATTCTTGCTTTGATAGGTTTCATGGCGATTGCCATTTGTTGCCCAGAGAAGCCTTCCTCGTATTAATTCTTTTTTAGACGCGATTTTCTCCGTGTCTTATACATCAGAATATGAAGGAAAAAAGAAAAATAACAAGTTCGATTTTAGTGCATAATCAAGAGAAATAAAAATTATCGTACGATTTGATTTTGTCGACTGCACAGTATAGTAGGGTCCGCTGGGCACCGTCTGTGAGAAACAGAGCACCATGACGCACTTCGCCAGAAATTTGGAAACGGCATGCTGTACTGGTTGGCCTTCGCGCCGGAAGCTCTAATAGAAATATTTCAAAGGTTTCGGAAAGAGTTGGATGAGTCTAATGATAATTACGAAGGTACGGCAGTTGGGAAAACTCTGATCGTTCTGATAAGAATAGAACTCCCGAATGTGTTGGTGAGGGCTTCAGACTCAACACGGAGGGTCACATCAAGTGAATCGAGGAGGTAGTGCTGCTCTGAATCAAAAGGGTGGCTGGTGGAAGACCCCATGTCTGGCAACAGGACTCTGTACCATGTAACACTAGCAGGAAAACCCAGTCATGGCTGTCAGAAAATTCTGCGATCACATCACCTCTTAAATCTGGCCACTTAACTCCACAGACTGCAATCCGCTAGTTTGGGGCGCAGTTGAGCGAGAGACTACTAAAACCCCTTATAAAACCAAAGACGGGCTGAAGGCAAAGTTTATGACAGCATTCACCAACTTAGTCAAGGAGACCGTCCAGAAGAGTTGCAGAAAACAGTCCATACATTCAGTTAAAAGTAAAAATAAAACCATCTTTGATAATGGTTAAAAGAATAGCCGAAAGCGCTCGGACTTACAAAACATTTGTACAATTTCTAAATGATTTATGTCCAGAAATAAAATTATAAAAACACAAGAAAAATTAAATAAAAATGTTAACCGCAGTACCTTGTCAGTCGTATTTAATGAAACATGTATAAAACAGTGGCTGCTACAAGAGGGATTATATATACAGGATGTATCAAAAATACTTTTACAAATGTTGGGGTGTGTTTCTGATGACAAAACAAGGTAAAATGTCCATATAAACATATGTCCAAACGGCCATATAGAATGTGGTCTTCGTGGCCAGGCGTATGAGTGGATCTCGGCCGTCGTCGTATCATCGATTGTGGTTCCACGGAGCCTGTCTCAGCAACGCGACGATGACCAGTAGAAAAGATTGGATGACTCGGTTGCCTTCGATCTGGAAACGCAATCTGATCCAGCCGTGCAGCTTCGAGTCTGTTACCATTCGCGTATATAAAAATCATATCTGCCTGCTCACGATATGAATATCCTGCCATTGTTAGGCGGAACTCTTCTCAGTTAACTCATTACTAAACATGTTAAGCCTTGAAGGATGACTGTCCACAAATGTAGAAGTATGACAAATGAAACCTAGTCTATATGACAACACAGCGCCATCTAACGTAAACTCAAAAACGAAGGATTTGCAGACATGTGTTTATATGGACATTTGCCCTTCTTTCGATGTGAAGAACTCGCCCCCAAAGTTTGTAAATTAGTTTTGATACACTATATATATATATATATATATATATATATATATATATATATATATATATATATATATCCAATAGCTTCATGTCTCGCACATCTCGCCTATGGAACTCCCTGTCCCTATTACTGTTTCCCTGACAAATACAATCTCCAACGGTTTAAGTGTAGCGTCAATCGACATCTCCAGTTGCCTTGATCTATACACTTCCCTTCTCCACATCCTTTCATTTTTCATTTTTCATTCCTATCTGCTCTCGCTCCGGATCTTTTGTGGCCCCCTTGCCTTGATCGACCCACTGTCTTTCTCTTTCTTCACATCCCCTCCCTTGCCACTCCTATCTGCTCTTCCTCCAATCCTTTTTTAACCCCTTGCGTGATAGTGGCCTCCGTATAGTGTATATATATATATATATATATATATATATATATATATATATATATATATATATATATATATATATATATATATTATTCCTCATCGCTAGTACAACTCGGAATTACTAACATAAAAACTGATAAATTTCATTTATATATGTAGATAGATAGATGGATAGACAGACAGAAATAGACTGCGATAGATAGAGACCCACACGCAGATAGATAGATAGATAGATAGATAGATCGGGACACACACACGCACACACACAAACAGACACACACGCACATATATAGAGATAGATAGATAGATAGATAGATAGATAGACAGACCGAGACATACTCTCTCACAAACGCACACAACACATAGATAGATAGATAGATAGATAGATAGATAGATAAACTGAAATCCACACACGCACACACACATGTAGATAGATAGATAGATAGATAGATAGATAGATAGATGCTAATTAATTGCGGACAACATGACAAATGGAATAATGAGAAATGCGAATAAAAGAATACTGCCGGCCGATCCCTACTCAAAATCCGGGGGATGGGAATGAATGGATGGATAGATTCCATGTTTATTGAAATTCTATCAGTTCTGCCACGAATCGAAAGCTAGTACATGAGATATAATTCCTTATTTTTTATCCTGTTTTTTTCGCATTCATCATATCACTCATTCCATATAGCAATAAACAAGAAATTATAACGAACAGCTACGATATTTCCCTATCTTAATATTTCCGTGTTATCAAGAGGAAATTTCCCCACAGAGGATATTTCTTTCTACGAATTTATATCATGTAAATGAATGTATATATATATTAAGATGAGAAAATTCGCACTCAATTGATGATAACTCCTGACGTCTTGACAGAACGATTACAAAAAAATTTTAAAGGTTTATCTATAAATCTCCAGAATCAATCTGCTGAATATGACATCAATCAACTCATTGACAAATCTAATTTGTAGCAAACCTATATATATATATTTTTTTGTCATCCACAGACAGACAGTTTCGCAGCTCATCAGTGTGTTAGACGTCCGGTTGCCTCTAGCTAGGATCGAAAGCCGACTGAATTGGCGTCAGTCGGAACTTCTACCACTAAGCCGTCGGCTCACGGCAGGGATGAGGGTGAATTTTAGCGTCTTTATTTTTAGATTTAGAAAAACACACAGTGACTGACAGTGACTCAATTCTGCCGAAGAGTCATGCAATATATATATATATATATATATATATATATATATATATATATATATATATATATATATATATATATATATATTATAATTAACTGATTTAAAATTTTTTTTTTCGCTACACAGTAATAACCAGGTTTCAAAAATGGAAGCTAAAAACTTCAAATTTAATTTTGTAATTAAATTAAAAACATTAGTTCCATTTCATCTTTAAACGAATATTGGAGTAACTTATTTTTTAAATTCACTGAGTTTTAAACGCACAGAAACTTCATAATTCACTGTTTCCAAGGATACAGAGAAATGCAATCCTTCAGAAAAGGGGTGGTAGCGTGTTCATTTTTATTAACTTTTGTTGTAACTAATAACTGATAATTCTTAATTATTCAAAATACGCTTTTAAGTAGGCGCCCGAGGGGGTCGTCAGTGATGTTTTGACTTGGTTCATCAGGGAGTTTCGGGTCTTTCAACATCATACTCCCCCTCACCAAATCGACCCAATCAGGGGAGATCAAACCCTGATTCCCCCTCACTTTGAAACGCTAACAGCTACTCTGGCCTTTTTAAAGAATTAGACGAAGAAAGACCACGTATTCCGCACATCCGATTGGATGTTTGTACAACCAATCAGCTGCGCGAACTATAACAAAAGTTAATAAAAATGAACACGCTACCAATCCTTGTCTTTATTTGGTCGTCATGTGTAGTGCGAGGGTTTACTTGAGCGTTCTTCATCAATAAGGCTACAATCATCAACTCTAAACTTGGCGAACCATTTTCGTACAGTTCTATCAGTTAAATAACCATCACCACACGCATTATAATTCTATTTTGTTACTTGGAAAGAATTTTTGCCTCTACGACACAAAAAAAGAATCAAGTGTCTGAAATTCATTTCATCTTCCGTTTATATAGGGATGCAAAATTGACAAGAATTAAGTAATATTAAACTTTCTGTCACAAGAGATAGTTTGAAATGTGCTCTAATCGGAAATGTAAGAATATTAAATCTGTCGATAGATTTGACATATATATATATATATATATATATATATATATATATATATATTACATGAATGATTCATACAATAAGCAGATAGTGAATGAATGAATTTGTATGAATGATTCATGTAATGTAAATTGAACTGCACCACATACTTGATATATATATATATTGTAATAATACATATATATATATTAATAATACATATATATATGCATATACACACATACATACATATATATATATATATATATGTATATATATATATATGTGTGTATAAAAGTGAACATAGAAGTCAACACTTAGAGGCGACAGTCTGTTTCATGCTAGACGCAATCGTCAATTTACACACGCTCTATCTCTGATATTGAGCACTTTATCCCATAAATATAGCACATCATTATTCATATATATATATATATATATATATATATATATATATATATATATATATATATATATATATATATATATATATATATGAAACAATTAGTAAAACCGTGGTAACGTAATAAGGCTGATATATCTTTTAAGATAATATTTACGAATTTTGGTCTACGGACTATGTATTCTGCATTTTGTAAAATTTATTGGAATTGGTCGATTCATAAATATATATATATATATATATATATATATATATATATATATATATATATATATATATATATGCGTGTCTGTGGACGCGTGCTAAACGCATTTAATTTGCTTCAACATAATTTGGGGGAAAATGGACCAGAGCGGAGATGTTTTTCTTTTTTCCTACTAAATTTGTTTTATTTGTCGGCTAGATTCCACGTGTCCTCCTTTGTGGCTTTAGTGTTTATATAAGAGTATCTTAATTCGGAGTTTATGTCAAATCCTCAGTCACGATGACTAGTGACTTCGTGCTAGCACAACCATTAATTTCACTCACACTGCTTCGGTCAACACGTGATATGGTTTTCAGATTACAAAGATGCCGGTCGCTGGGGGGTACACCCAAAACCTACCTTATTAATTGACCACGGTGAAATTCGAACCCGGGTCTCATTGTCAGAAAAGCGAACGTTCTAACCACTCGGCCATGTTTATTTACATTTGTATTTATATATATGTGTGTATGTGTGTGTGTGTATGTATGTGTGTGCATGCACGTATGTATGTACGTGTGTGTGTGTTACATACATGTATATATGTGCGGGTGGGTTTGTGTAAATGTGTGCGTGCGGGCATATGTTTATGTGCGTGCGTGTGTGCATGTATGTATCCACGTATGTGTTACATGCATGCATGTATGTGTGTGTGTGTGTGTGTGTGTGTGTGTGTGTGTGTGTGTGTGTGTAAACAAATAAAATTTCCAAATTTTATATCCCGGTTTCAAGTTTAACAGACTTAAATGGCTCCTCAGTGAATAGTTAAAAATGTAATTCTAATTGTGTATATAATAGATAATACAGTGTTATAATAATAAATATATATTACATACATCTTTCATTAAATAGATACCTCGATCCTGGAAAGTCTCAAGTCTTAGCAAAAGTCTTAACCCTAATAAGGCTACCGGTTCAGGCAGTGATTATCCTTATGAATATTAACCCTGAGATGACACCCGATTTGTTAACAGCTCCCTGAATGAGACATCCCTCACAAGTAATCAAGTGCATGCGCTCTTTTCAAGAATGCGACTGCACCCCCATCCACGTCTTAAAGTACCAGCATCCCCCTAAGTCTCATTAGCAAACATTAAGCTATAATCTACTATAACGTTGTTGATAAACTCAGTAGGGACCACATCTTGAGCGACAAGCAGTACGGATTTCGATTGTTTTGGTCCACTGCTGATAAAATAACAGTCAATACTCACAAAATCAGTGAGCCACTAGACAGAAAATACATCTCCAGGATGATCGCTTTAAATAATTCAAAGGCCTTTGACAAAGTGCAGCACAGAGGGTTAACTATGAAATCTTTACCTATGAAATCACTGGAAGAGTCTTCTCAATTATAAAGTCCTTCCTAACGAGTAGATCACTGATGGCAGATGCTAACGATCAGTCCTCCAATGCCCAAGTAATCAACACAGGCGTCGTCCAGAGCTCGCTTCTCGGTCCAATCCCCTTTCTATTTACCATCTGTCTGAGTAAACTCCGATCATTTGTAAATATCTATGCTGATGATAAAACGGTATGTGGGTACACCTCCAAAGCTGTAGATGATCAGGCCAGAAATGGAGTACTGTTTTCATATATGTGTTAAATAATAGTTTCAGACTTTAATTCTTTTGGTGGCAGTGTATTTGACCCGGTCCTTCTGAGACTGACCTTGGGGTCAGCTGGAATACAAAATAGGGATATGGATTTTGATTGGCTGAGCGGAACAGAGGAAAGTTAAAGAGATAGAAAGTGTTTTTAAGGAGTTAAGTTATACGCGTCGAAGAATGCAGACGTGTCAGTTTTGCGTGCGGGAACTGGCACGGGATGAACATTGTAAAAAAAAAAGAAGCTTAGAGTGAGATAGATAGATAGATAGATAGATAGATAGATAGATAGATAGATAGATAGATAGAACAAAGATGAGGACATTAGTTTCGATGTAAATAATCATGTCTCCTCATGCAAGAAATTCAGGCATAAATCGCATAATCGGTATTAAATAATGCCAGTTAATAGATAGATAGATAGATATTAAAGAAAGAAAGAACGAAGAAAGAGAGTGTGCGTAGTGGATAGATCAGAGGAAAAGATAGATGAGAACTAAGATTTGACAGTATTTGTTGAAAGGCATAATTATGCTAAGACAAATCGATAGATGGAGAGGAAATCGACCAGACAGGCAGAAATTAAATTTGCAGCAACCTGCACATGCTTTGATTCCATTTGTCTGTGACGCTCCACTTTTCTATACTGAATGCAAGATTCTGTATTTTTGGTCTATTTTTAGCGTCTTCTTAATTACGTTTTTTCTCACAGACCAACTACATATGACTACTTGATAGCAATAGGTCTTCATCAATCAACTTATGTAACATTTAACTATCTATCTATCGATATATATATATATATATATATATATATATATATATATATATATATATATATATCCGTGTGTGCATGTAAGTACACACACACACACACATATAGTATATATATATATATATATATATATATATATATATATATATATATATATATATATATATATATATAAGTGATAGAAATTAGGAGGATTTGAGATAATTATAATTAAGTAATTCATCGAGTCTAGAAGAAACCTCAACAGAATGAAATAAGCAATGTACGGCCGTTTCGTCCTATATTTGGGACTCACCAGCAGTGCGCATCCACTACCGCGAATTGAAACACGGACAATTACGTTATAAGGCAAACGTCATACCAACTCTACCGGTGACGACGAGGTAGCGAATCAGACTCGATATAGCGCCGCTCGATCACATAATCTGTGGTGGAACTCATCCGAGTTTCTCTTTTACCCATAGGACTGTGCCGCCATCAGCCACGAGTACTATCCCCAAGCTGCTCAGTCCAGACCATTAGAAGCCGGCTCAAGCAAGGATATACAAGTTATATAAATTAGGAGGATTTGAGATAATTTGCTTGAACTGGCTTCTAATGCCCTGGATGGAGAGATTACTGCTTAACCTTTTTACGTTTTTTTCCTCTTCCTTTAATTTTCCCTCTTATATTACATCTTCGTAATCTATTGTTTTTAACATCGGTCGTTGATAATAATTTTTCTTATCAACTTCTTTGTTATATACTGCCGACGATTATTTTTATGAAGAAATCCCACCTTTTTTTCTTAACAATAAAATGGGAAATATGATCCTTATATTTAAATCAATATATATATATATATATATATATATATATATATATATATATATATATATATATATATATAGAGAGAGAGAGAGAGAGAGAGAGAGAGTGTGTGTGTGTGTGTGTGTGTATCAAAACTAATTTTACTAACTTTTGGGGTCCGAGTTCTTCACACCAAAACAAGGACAAACATCCATATAAACTCGTGTCTGCAAATCCTTCGTTTTCGCGTTATTATGTTTCAAGAAAGTTGGCGCTGTGTTGACATGTAGACTAGGTTACATTTGTCATTCGTGTACATCTGTGGCTAGTCTCTCTTCAAAGTTTAACGTGTGTAGTATTAAGTTAACTGAGAAGTGTTCCGTTTAACAATGGCAGGATATTCATATCGTGAGCAGGCATCTAAAAAATACATTCGTGTCAACCTTCACAGCGCAGGAAGATACTTGTTGACAACATATAATGCAGCACGAAAATAATAAACAAAAACTTCAAATTCTCGAGGCAGGATTGTGATTATTATTTGCTGAATGGGTATATGTATGTGAAACCCACATGATGTTCAAGATGGCCGCTAAAGAAATTTAGTTAAATAAAGGAAAGTTTTTGAGTGAAATGAATGTCCTTTTCAAATGTCTGAGTTCAAATAGAAGGTCTGTATGCATATACATGAATAAGAGAACGGTTTAATGTACATATAGAGAAGAGTCTGTTAGACTTTCAACTGAGTCCTTGGATGTAAGCGTGTCGGTGAAAAGTGTGAAGACGATTGAAGACAGTTCCTTTGAGGCTACCAGTTGTTAAAACAAAATCTTTCTGCAATGAGAGCATGTAATTTTGGGTTTCTGACTTGGGACTTTTCAAAAACAAAATAGAACAATTTGATTGATCTATTATTCTTCCTCTTTGTCATGAGTTATGGTTCTTTATTGCACTCACGGAACAGATTCACTGAAACTGATTTTGAAATTTACAAAATTGATAGTGTGAGCATTATTTGTTGTGTGGGTATATGTATGAAGCCCCACATCATGTTCAAGATGACTGTTAATGAGATTTAGTTAGATCTGTGTGAAAAAATTTCAACCACAATTTGAACTTGGTGTATTGAATCTGTTTTCTAAATTGATAACCATTATGCAACCTTTCATTTAACATGATAGCTGGAGAGGAGATGGGCATCACCATGTAATTCTTCTTTTTCAGTAAAATGCCAGCAAAGATAACTCAATCCCATAAACCACCAGTCATGTACTTAACTCATATCTATAGAAATATCATAGTTTAATCTTTAAAAATCTTTTGAAAATCAAAGCTAATTCTATCTGTTTACATTTTTTCTTCTCTTTTGGGTTATAGAGTGAACTTGCATTCTTTCACAATGCGAACTTTAAAAAGTGATGTTAAATTACTTTACAAAATGATTGGTAAACATGAATAAATGTTCACGCTATAAAGTGCAGCCTCAAAAGGACAGTTTTACCCATGACAACGCTTTTTTTAACTACCTTCAATCTCCAGCAATGTTTATTGTTTTAAAAAGTAATGATTAGAATTGGAATAAAATCAAAACAAATGATGAAAGTGAATGTATACTTTTCTTTTTAATTCTTGAGAATTTACAACAAAATTATTAAACATATATCAGATATTTTACAGTAAGTAGTTTTTCTCACTATTTTGGGGCAGCTTTGTACAAAAAAGAATGAAGACCATTTATTTGCTATAAAATATGTCTGTTGATTGATGGAGCTGTTTTTTTATGGCTTTTCAACCTTTTGCCAATTATTTAAAGCCAGTAAATATTTTTAGATTGTAAGAATATTTTTTGGAGATATTAATGATTTAGTGATACAAGTCCTACAAATTAACCCATAGCTGGGAGGAGAAGAGATGGATTCATACCTTCCCCAAGGATATTTGTGCATAAATAATGAGCCTGACTGGAATTGGAACTTGACTCCCTGATTAACAATTCTGAGTTGTTATCCATTACGTCACCTGGAGATTTAAGCTTACAGCACCTGGTATTCCCAAGTGATGATTTTTCTGGTTTTCTATGAGATTGGGTTATATTTTCATGGGAATAACAATCCTTTTGACAACTCTGTCTTATTGCAGTCACGTTTAACCATGTTTGCCAGAATTTCACTGCAAATGGAGCGAAGTGCTGAAACAAATAATCTTCCCTTTTTCTCTTTACCTCTCTGCATTAATCGAGTTGCCCCTTGTCGGCAATATTCACCGGTAAATTTGTTCTATATTTTTGGGAAGTCACTCAGAAGATAAGAGATACCTAAGTTCGACGTATATAGGTATCTTCTAAATAATCATCTGCCCGGTGATGTTCGTTCTGACATTCATATATATCTTA
>OZ038501.1:29407864-29457864 GCA_964036315.1 Acanthosepion esculentum | reverse complement strand
CCCATTCAAACGCACACACAAAAAAACACACACACACGGGGAGAGAAAGAGACACATACACAATCTCACACGCATCTATCTATCTTCTCCTCGCTGTTACTAATCACTTAGATTCATTTCATTCTCCACATGTAAAATTCTTTTATACGTTTTATGACGGAAGTGGAATATATACCTCGATAACTGCATTTCTGAATAAAATATTTCCGTCGCATCGTGATTCCCCATCTGATGAAACGTTAAAAATGATTTTTTTAACGTTGAAACAAGATGTACACTTTTGTAGTGGGCATGTGCATGTTCAAATGTAACACTGTATAATAGATAAAAATATATCCGATATATATATATATATATATATATATATATATATGAAGAAATATAGTCTTAAAGTGTGCTATATTTATGTGATAAAGTGCTCAATATCAGAGATAGAGCGTGTGTAAATAAAAAAGTGAACATAAAAGTCAACACTTAGAGGCGACAGTCTGTTTCATGCTAGTGCAATCGTCAGGCCACGACTGCATCTATCATGACGATTGCATCTAGCATGAAACAGACGGTCGCCTCTAAGTGTTGACTTCTATGTTCACTTTTATATATATATATATATATATATATATATATATATATATATATATATATATATATATATATATATATATTAAATAGAATAGAAGATAAACCAAATATGTTTTGGCTGCAAGCTGGATTTTTTTATTTTAAAATATATATTATACTCTATTTTGCATAATTCTGCGACACGTGTTTCTGATTTTGAGATCTTTTTCAAACAGTAGATATATCAACATATTATAAAAATGAATTTTTTTGTATTGTAGTGATTCAATTGTCTTTCTTTCAGGTAATTTATGCGGACTCTAGAATAATAAAAAATATCCGAATGTGGACAGTTTTTGTCTTTATTTTCTCCCGAAAATGAAGCCTCTATACGAAGCCTAGAACGGCTCATGATCAAACATAAGAAACACTCGTTGTCTGTCATATTTAATAATATATGTTTAAATAATAATCTGTTGCCCCAACTACACTATATATATATACATATATGTATGTGTAGTGTGTGTGTATATATAAATATAAATATATGTATATATATGCAGTTTTTATATATGTTATTTATATATATATATATGCGGTACTTATTGGAAAGCGCTCAATATCAGTGATAGAGCTAACATATTTAGTTTTTCTGACGTTCGCAAATAGCGTGAAACACACATCAAACAAACACACGTCAATCCAACTGTGTATATATATATATATATATATATATATATATATATATATATATATATATTACATGAATCATTCATATAAAATGCAGATTAGTGAAGTTAATGATATAAATGGCGAGAATACAGCTTCGCAAACAAATTTATTAAAATAACATTAACCCAAGAACCGCTAGATGAAAGTTATATAAGGTCTTTTTTATATAAGGTCTTTTTTTTGCTAGTACTTTCATCTGTTCATACAGACATCATCAGGCATGGAAATTGATTTGTTTTTTAGTACATCCAAGTAATAACGGGACACGAAAGATTAGATGTGAATCGAAATATGTTTTTTTATAAATGTGTTATTGTTAACGGTAAGAAATTTTGGAGTGTGCGGTCGCAACGCTAAGGTTGAATTTTTGAAAATTTAAGAGAGTGCGAATTATTTTGTTGTAGTAGTTTTTTTCAGTTGATGTGGCATGAACTAAATTGTTCAATAAATAGAGCAATGTCGCAAGTATTATCCCGAAAGTTGCACGTCGGATCAGTTCTTTTTAAATCAAATACGTGGTGCAGTTCAAATATATATATGTCCAAATGTAAAAGAACGAAGAGTGAGATTTTAGCGTTCAAAACATTAATTAAAAGCAGCGATCAATACAAAAGTAGAGCAATAAATATTTATTTCTTATGCAGTGTTACATTAGAACATGTACATACCCACTACACAACTGTACATCTTGTTTCAACGTTACAAAATTATCATTTCTTCAGGTGGAAAATTACGATAATTTATTGTTAACTCACGAGGCTCACATATTTAATGAGAATTTTTCTAGCTCGGATTAATGGACATTTGACTCTATCTACTTTCTAAAAGAGTGGATATTGAGACTTATACGAAGTTAAAACTTTAAAACTGTTATGGTCCAAGGTTAGGACCAAGGAAGAACAACTCGAATACAAGAGTAGAAATAACAAAGATATATTACACAGAATAATAATAATACAAGATGTGGAAAGTGTTAGTATGACTGTCAGTCTGGTTTACTATTGGCTCGACTCGATTCCATCTCGTCTCTCTCTCTTGAGAGGCGCAGTATTCATAGTGTCAGGAAGAGTTCACTCTGTCGTTATAGGTAAGGTCCCATAACACCCCCCAAGGCTTTTACCTCGTAGAGGTCTTTAATATTTTTTCCTCTTCGGATTAATCATCAAAGGCTCTGTAAATTTTCTTTTTCTGCTTGATTTCCGCGGTTCTGAAATTGCTTGAGGCCTTTGTATATTGAATGTGTCAAATATTGTGTCCATTACTTCCTCCTCTTCCTGAAGTAGACCGTTAGAATCCTCTAACAGCCTCTTTCTGATCTGATTTAAGTGCCTTTTATGCGAGAACTTCGGACCCTGAATTATGTAAATCACGTTTCTCTGTTTTACCTGGCTCCCAATAGGATGAATTGTTTTTGAACATTTAAAAAAAAACTTTCTCCCCTGGGTTAAATTTTCTTTTTGGTACAAAAGACGTTGGTGATTGCTTTGTCTGTTTTGGCAGTAATTTGTCGAATACCGATCTAATTTTTCGGGCGAACATCACTTCCGCGGGTGATAATGCCGATGGTGTAGTACTCTTCGGTGTAATTCTATACACTTGCAAGAATTGTTGTAAAGCCTTTTCTGTTGGTACGTCGTAAGCTTTCCTTAGTGCTCTTTTTAATGTATCTACAAACCTCTCCGCTTGCCCGTTTGATCTTGGGTGATATGGCGGGGATTTGGTGTGTTTCACCTGAAAAGTTTCACAAAATTCTTGAAAATGCGCAGATGTAAATTGTGTCCCATTATCGGTGACTAAACAATCAACCACTCTGAAACGAGCAAACAGCTCGTGAAGGCAATTTATTGTAGTCTCAGAAGTAAGTTTTCTACAACGAAATACTTCTGGCCATTTTCTGTAACTGTCTACTACAATGAAGTAGTAAAAACCATCTAATGGACCTGGGAAATCTACGTGGATTCTCGTCCATGGTCGATCTGACTTAGGCCATGGCTTATGGATGATCGGAGGTGCCTTGGCTGCTAAGGAACAGCCCTTGCATTTGTCCACCATAAATATAATATTTTGATCCATGTTTGACCAGTACACGTAACTTCGCATTAAGGATTTCATCCTGTTCTTTCCTGGGTGGCCTATGTGAAAATTCTTGAGGATTCGCCTTTGTAGTGTTTTCGGGGTTACTACTCTTTCATTATATAGTAGAACATTATCACATAACGAAAAACTGTTTGATACATGCTTATCTTTTCCTGCAATTTTTGTTTTCGTTTCCTTTATAAATTCGTCATTCACTGCTTCGTTTCTTATTTCCTGTAATGTGACGGGGAGGTTTCGAATTGTACTACATAATGATGTTCTAATATCTTCCTCATATCGTAGAGCTGCAATTACGGAATCTTCTAATGGCTCCGTTTTCTTTGGTATTAGTCTCGAAATACCATCTGCATGCCCGATTTTGTTTGATGGAAGATACTCCAATTTAAAGTTATAGTTTAATAAAATCGTCCCCCATCTTAGCAATCTATTAGCAGTGTAGACAGGCAGACCTGTCTTTGATCCAAATATTGTCAATAACGGCTTGTGGCCCATCTGTAAGGTGAAAAATATATCGTAAATATATCTGTGGAATCTCGTAATCGCAAAAATAATCCCAAACCCTTCTTTTTCGATTTGCGAGTAATTTTGTGCGGCTGGTAGCAACGTTCTTGACGCATGCGCGATGGGTGGTATAACTGTACTGCCATTTTGTGAATGGTTTCTGAACCGTGCAATAGTCTCTGATGGGACCTCTCGAAGCCATGATGAAGGGAGCTGCTACGACTGTATCTCTGGATGACTCTCTCCGTGAAACTCCTGCGAGAGTGTCTGTCTCTCTGCCTACCAGTCTTCCACCAACCAATGCACACATGAAAGCAATCAAAATACAAGTAAACAAAATTATCAAACCTAACCCTAAACAAAGTAGACACCACATATACCATCTCGTACACCAACGTGAGGGGGCTACGTTCCAACATTTTAGAAGTGGAACGCCATCTTCTCCAATCTAAACCAGACCTCCTCCTACTTTCTGAAACCGGTATCAACGCCTCATGAGCTGATACGAAGGATGAGTCTCCCAGTGGCAGGGATGAAAATACGAGCAACCCAATCACCGTATATGTGCTTCCGCGTGGCATTTGTCCATAGTACCGCATTCGCCGTTGTTCTTAACCGTCCTCAGTACGAAGGGATGGTAATCTTCGACCGAATGTCAGAGAAGATTGATAATATCCTTACTCAATTCCCCTCGGTCAGCTTTCGTATCTGCGGTGACTTCAACGCCCACAATACTTTTTACGCATCTGATGTTGAAGGTAAATATTGCAGAGACTTCATCACCTGTGAACTAACCCAAATCATTGGAGGACATAACCGGATCCCGACCATAACGGGATATCAGGCGAGCTCCCTCAGCCTCTTCCTAATTTACTCCCCTGATAAATATATTGTGGACAAATGAATATAAATTTGAACTTTTCGGTAGTAAGAGGTGCCTGAAGAAAGACAGAAAGATAAAAGTTAATACGCAGTAGTTACTAATATTTTATCTTTTTATTTCAAAGAAATACAAAAGTATCTCATTTTAAGTTGATTTTTAAGAAATGCAGGGTTACCCAAATTTTTTTGCCTGTAGTATATATATATATATATATATATATATATATATATATATGTGTGTGTGTGTGTGTGTGTGTGTGTGTGTGTGTGTGTGTGGAGCCGGTTTTAGAATTGTAGAAAAATGCTGATAGATTTAAGCACTGTAACTGAGTATTCTTTTTTTTGCAGAAAACCGACTCAACTAACGCATTTTTTGTACATTGACCCGGAAACGAAGCACCAATCAAGTCAGTGGAAGCATCCAACGTCACCACGACCCCAAAAAGCGCGTCAAGTGAAGTCTAATGTCAAGACGATGCTTTTTTGCTTCTTTGATGTGAAAGGAATTCTCCACAAAGAATGTATTCCTCCTGGTCAAACTGTTAACCAGGTTTTTTACTTGGAAGTCCTGAAGCGTTTGCGAGACAAGGTGAGATGAAAACGCCCTGACCTGTGGCAAAGTGGAGGGTGAGGGTTGCATCACGACAATGCGCCAGCGCACACTGCCTTGAGTGTGAGACAGTTTCTGACCCAGAATGGCATGACCCCCACTTCCCCAGCCTCCCTATTCACCCGATGTCGCCCCCTGCAACTTTTTCTGTTCCCCCGAATGAAGGAAGTCCAAAAAAGGAAAACATTTTGCAGATGCGGAAGAAAGTTAAGAAAACGACGGAGTCATTAAAAAACATAACTTCACAATACTTCCAGGACTGCTTTTAACAGTGGAAAACACCCCTGGACCTGTGCATTGCTTCAAATGGCGAATACTTTGAAGATGATAAGAATATAAACATGCAACAATAAGTGAATAAAATTATATGACACAATTCCGGTTACTTTTGGGTTTCCCCATCGTAGCTACGCAGAAGCAGTCCAGACCAAGGTTGAAAAGAATTTTGGAAGATCACCAACCAAATGATGAATGTAGGTAAAGCGGCTGTGCCCACAATTATAAATGACCCCGAGGTCACATTTTCCTCGGTAGATAAGGCGAACCGCTTCGCCTCCATCTTTGCCTCTAACTCAACGTTAGATAACAAAACCATCCCCTCCACAAGGCCACGCGTCTCACTGACCACAATCTCAATAATATTAACATCATAATCTCAAAACTTATTAAAGGACTTGGCCCTACGAAAGCGACTGGTCCAAACAAAATTCCGGTGGTTATCCTTAAGAACATCAGCCGGGAATTATCCCCAATCATAGTCAAGTTATTCAACCCCAGATTGAGCAAGAAATCCATCACAAACCTGTAGAATGTGTCAAGTGTATGCCCGGTTTTCAAGAACGCGGGCTGCGATCTTCACCCTCCCAGTACAGACCCATCAGAATCCTCAGTATTATCAGAGGCCATAATCAATAAGAAGATCGTCGAGCACCTAGAAAAGAACAAACTCTTCAGGGATGAGCAGTATGGGTTTCGGTCGGACCAATTCACTGCCAACGTCCTAAGTACCATCCCTCACAGAATCAGTGAGGCTCTTGAGGACAAAAACACCTTGAATACCATAGCACTAGTTATCTCAAAGCCCTTCGACAAGGTGTGGCACAAAAGCTTACGACACAAGCTCTCCAGTTATGGAATCACTGGAATGGTCTTCTCGATCATCAAATCCTTCCTAACAGGCAGGCCCTTGGAGGTAGTTATCAATGACCAGTCCTCCGGAGACCTAGAGTTCAACGCAGGCGTCCCACAGGGGTCACTCCTCGGACCAAGCCTTTTTTTTTATCTACATGAATGATCTGTCAAAGAATATAATCAGATCATTTGTAAACATCTATGCCGACAATACGACTATATACTGGCGCACCTCTGAAACTCTCGATGGTCAGAGATTGCCGACGAATCTCTCTTTCGATCTTGCACAAAGTACCAAATGGGGTAAAAGTTGGCTGGTTACATTCAATGCCTTGAAGGCTAAGGTAGTTATATTCCATCTTCACTGATATGACTCTGAACTACCAACAATCTAAGTGAACGGAGGTCCTCTCTGGAAGTACCGTGACTTGCAAGATTGTTGCGCTTCTCACACCCGACGTCAAGTGTAAATCGCAGATACGATCCGTTGCTAAGGATGCAGGTAAAATAGCCACCTCTCTGTACCGCTCCAATCAGTACCTGACTCCTCTTGATATCCTCTGCTTCATAAGAGCCAGATCAGACCAAAAATGGAGTACTGTTGTCATATCTGGGCGGGTGCTGCCCAGAACTCACACTCCAGTCTTGAGAGTCTGCGAGCCCTTGTGGGTGACGAACTATTCTCCACCCGTCAATCCCTCTCCCACATCGGGATGTGGCAAGCTTATCGCTGCTCTACCACCACTTCCATAGAAAGTGCTCGAAAGAACTACATTACCTGGTCCCGCCGAGACAAACCTTCACGACAAGAACACGCCATGCCACTTACATAGTAGTAAACCACGCACTTTCCCTCCGCACCTATGAAACCGACGCCAACAGGATGTTTCCCTGATCACTGCAATCTTAACCTGTTTAAGGCTAGGGTTCTTTATCTGGATATAAAGTGTCTAAAGATTATCCCAATATTCTGCATATTCGAGAACTTTCGGCTATTCTTTTAACCATTATTTGGGGTGTTTTTTTTAACTGACTGTGTAGAATGAAAGGAATGTTTTTTGCTTATTTCCAAACACGGTCAGCACATTATGGCCATGTTCATAGATGATGAATCCTAAGTCATAAATGAGGACTCTTTTAAACACGCAGGGAACCCAACCAAACTCCATCGGCAACACACTTGTAGAAAATACAAGTACGATAGACTCATTCACTTGTAAAAATTTTTTTAAAATAATTAAATCCCTAAGAATAAAAAAGAAACAGCCAATACTCAATGACATTAACTTTAATCTACACATTCAGTTAAAAATAAAAACCATCCTTGAGAATGGCTAATAGAATAGCCAAAAGCACTTGGATATACAGAACATTGGGACAGTCTTTATAGACTTTATGTTTAGAAAAGAAATCAGTTATACGAACATAAAAAGAACTGAATAAAAACATTCATCACAGTAGCTTGTCGGTCGTCTTTTATGAAACTTGAATAAAAGAGGGATTGCTGCCAAAATACACAATCATATATATATATATATATTATTCTAAAATTATAACATAAATATGTTATAAAATCACTACAAAAATAGCCATTTTGTTTCAATACTTCTGCTGTCTCATATATATATATATATATATATATATATATATATATGTATATATATATATATATATATATGCAAATTTCATTGAATGCGACAAACAAGGTGCTTTTATTTAGTTTTCATTTAATATGACAGACAAGGTGCTATTATTTAGTTTTTTTATACAATTTCTCATGCGATCTAATATTTTTTTTTCTTTTCGGATGATAAATTATATAAAAACTGTCCGCATGTTTTTTTTTTATCCGAGCGCTTTCGGCTATACATTTAGCCATTTTCAAGGATTAAATATTTTAACTGTTAAATAAGAAATAGTTTGTTGTATGTATGTATTATAAAATGTTTTCAGTTTTCCAAACACGGTCAAGATAGTGTGTCCATGTTCAATTATATTGTTGATATAAAAATTATTAGATCGCATGAGAAATTGTATAAAAAACTTAAAAGCACCTTGTCTTTCGTTTTCAGTGAAATATGCAATGAAGAAGGATTGCTGCCTAAATACACAAATGTATATATATATATATATATATATATATATATATACTTTTTAGTTTTTAATACAATTTCTCATGCGATCTAATAATTTTTATATCAATAATATAATTGAACATGGACACACTATCTTGACCGTATTTTGAAAACTGAAAACATTTTATAATACATACATACAACAAACTATTTTTTATTTAAGAGTTAAAATATTTAATCCTTGAAAATGGCTAAATGTATAGCCGAAAGAAGGATTGCTGCCTAAATACACAAATATATATATATATATATATATATATATATATATATATATATATATATATATATATATATTCGTACTTAATTAGCCTTTGATAAAATCAAGTGTGGAAAACACATGTTCTATCCTTTTCTATTGAATTTCTGAAGGCGTTCTTGCAAGTTGACATCCACTCTTTCCAGCATTGCTCTGTCGATGTGGCCGACTTCCACACTGGAATTTAATCTCTGTTAATCGATGTCATCTATTAACCATTGCACCAATACGTTCAAGTAAGTCTTCCTAATAGAATCTAATCATACACGTCTCCAAATTACCAATTAGAGAAAATATTACATCCATTTTGATTTTTTTGCCGCTGCTTACCGTGAGAAATGTTGCATTTTTCTTCTTCTTTGGGTCTGATTTTTATTGATTTCTTTTAATTTGTTTGATTTTTTCTGGCAGTAGTGACACAGCTTGTTATTTCCGAAACCAGGAACAGCGGCCCCGATCGACATCCAAGTGAAAATGCAAAGTTATTTCTCTGCAGGCTGTGAAAAGCAAACAACAAATACCTTCGTTCTTTTTTAAGCATTCAGTCAGTGTCTTTTCCCCGCTCGAACATGTCAACACACAAAGAGAAGACTACATTTTCCTTACGAAGAAATCGACGTGTTTATTTATTTTTATTCAAACATATTTTTTTTTTTACTTCTCTCTTGTGTTTGACGATTTCTACCCCCACAGTCTGAATTTGTCATTTTCTGATGCATTTTTAATGGACTTCCTTTTAATTTGTTTCATTTGATTCAGAGAGCGACCCCCGGGTACCACGAGAATAAGAAGCCATTCATTTTCGCGAGATCTGAACAAACACTATGTGCCCAATACTGAATTCTCATTCTAATTCCGTTCTTATCGACCGATACGCCTGTTCTGAACGGTCAAGTGGATAAGTCAATACACACACACACACACAGAAACACACACACACACACAGACACACACACACTCATATATATATATATATATATATATATTGTGACGAATGCAAGCCGACATATAACACCATCCCCTTCCCACACCATGACCTAAATCACACACGCGTAGGTGAGTGATAAAAATAGATTCGGCAGAAGCAGCACGCGAAAGCGGCAATGCGATTGGTCAAGAGCAGCCTATCAGCAAGCAGGAAATTAGGCGCCAAAAAGGATGAGACGCACGTGGTGACTCTAGAAAATTAGTAGCAGGCTAGACGTTGACGAGTAAGGTCACACCAACTGTAAACTCCAAACAATAAGCTGAGACCGCAAGTTCCCCGAGGCAGAGAAGCAAACCAGGTTGTTCCAGTGCCTAGAATGTGAGAAGTGTCCAATGCAGTAGGCCTTTGCAACTCAGATATCGTCATCTTAAGAAAGAATCCTGAATTCAAACCCAAGGCGGAAGACACGATCCAGATCGAGAATCAGAAAGAAAGATAGAAAAAGACTGTTATCGAAATTGGCCGTTAAACCACAAAATAGCAGATAAGTTCTTGTATCCCATCCCAGATATTCTAGTAGCTTGCAACAGTACAATAACATTATGTTCATGCAAAACACCATTACATATGTAACATCAGATTACTAATGTTATCCCCTTTCATATGTTGAGTTCTGCATTCGTTATCGCTCATCTTCTCCCAACACTGGTTAGACGCAACATTTCATGCTATTCTTTTATCCGTTATTGTCATTTGTCCCATGTTCTTATTCATTAAAAATATTATATTGTTAACATCTGTTGTTTTGTTCTTCTCTGGTCTACGGTCGGTCGAATATGTCATTTAGGGGACACGGGGAATTTAAATTCAATTAAATCCTAATTGAATTAACATTTATTTGTTTTTACTTTATCTATTCTGCCGATGATACAATAATACAAGGGAAGCAACCCTAACCCTTATTCAAGAATCCTTTAACGGAACGTTAATTGAGAAATAAAAGAAAATATCATCGTGCAGGATATATTGATCCTGACCTGGCGTTAATTATCCATACGATGATAACGCCTGGATAGGGTCTATGATAATATATACAGCGTCTCCCCCCGCCCGCAAAAATGACATAATTTAAAATGTGAATATCTGAATAATCTACATGTCATAGGCAAACTTGAAATTAAATAGGCTCTATGTTGGACAATAAAATATTTATTTATCAAAATGAGAACAAGATAAGGGTATCTAAATTTTATAACCAATTCGAAGTAAAGCTACACTGCGTCTGCAAAAGCGAAGGATTATAAAATCTACAATGCCCAAGCGCATTAACTTACTGCCTCTTAAATCGACTGAAACGAAAATTGAGCTCTTTGACAAACTTGATGCTGCACTTGTTTCTGTAAATATTACCAATGATAGCGAATCATTTTGGAAGGCTCTAAGTGATACAACATATTCTACATCCTTGGAGGTTCTCAGCCTGCCATATCGTACACATCAAGACTGGTTTGATGACAATAATACAGAAGTTCAGCAGCTTATAGATCAATTGCACTCTTCTTATAAAGCATAGATTGAGGACAAGAACTCGTCCAATAAGAAGATCGCTTACATATAGTGCAAAAGTCAGGTTCAACGAACTCTCAGAGCCATGAAAGAACATTGGTAGTCTGAAAAGGCCACTGAACTCCAAGAATCTTCAGATAGAAAGGATCTAAAGGCTTTCTATTCTGGCCTCAAGAGCATGTTCGTTCCTCAGCAGATGGTGAAACTCTCTTGACGGATAAGTCAGACATTTTAAATCGCTGGAAAGAGCATTTCGAAACTGTGTTAAACATCACTTCGGTTACTGATGAGGAAGCCATCACATCAATTGAGCAAAATCCTGAAATTCCGGAGTTGTCATTTGAACCTATTTATCAAGAAGTAATTGACTCCATCAAGAAAATCTCATCTGGAAAATCTCCTTCTCCTCAGGATTCAATTCTACCCAAAGTGTATAAGCATGGTGGCCAAAAGTTGGTAAAAAAGTTACATCTCCTTTTCGTGGAGCATTATAAAGACGCCTCTATCAAACACCTCTACAAAAACAAGGGTTCCAGGTGTTTCTGTGATAATCATCGGGGGATATCACTACTTTCAATTGCAGGCATATCCTAGCTAGACTGATTCTAAACATAATCATTATACACCTTGTTGACGGCATCTATCCTGAATCGCAGTGTGGTTTTCTGTCGGGTCCTGGCACCACTGACATGATATTTTCTCTTCGTCAAGTTGCAGAGAAGGTACGCGAGAAAAAAACCAGGAGTTGTACATGGTGTTTGTGAACTTGACAAAGGCCTTTGAAACTGTGAATCGAGAGGCTTTTTGGCAAGTCTTGAGAAAACTCGGCATCCCTGAAAACATGCTAAAGGTCATCATCTCATTTCATGAAGGAATGAAAGCTAATAACGTGTCTGGTGGTATGATTCCAGAATCCTTTAATGTCACAAATGGCACCAAGCAAGGTTGTGTCGTGGCCCCTGTCCTTTTTGCCCTTTTCTTCTCGGTGATGCTGAAATATGCATTTGTAGACACAGAGTGGCGTCAAGTTTCAGTTTCGAACAACTGGTGGTCTCTTCAATCATCAAGCGCTTCAAAGCCAAGACCCACCTTCGTACGAAAATTATTCGTGATTTGTTGTTTGCTGATGATGCGGCTCTTGTAGCGACCTCCTTTGAGGAGGCCCAACATCTAATAAATCGTTTCTCTGCTGCATGTAAAGCATTTGGTCTTACACTTAGCATAAACAAGAAAAAAAGTTGTGCACCAACCTTGTCCTACTCCAAAGCAATTGCGTGGTGAGAAACAAAAACCACCAGTCTACAAATTTCCAGAGAGACCATTGAAAGTAGAAAACAAAACCCTGAACTATGTACAGTCTTTCACCTATCTTGATAGCAAAGTCAATTACAGTGGAACTTTAGCTGACGAAATCATGCATCGGATTGCTAAGGCTACCAGTGTTTTCGGCAAACTTCGCCATCGCTAGTGGAATGAGCGGGATATTCGACTGGATACGAAAATTTGTGTTTACAGAGCTGGCTCAGAGACGTGGACTCCATACAGGTACCATATACGCCAGCTAGATGTTTTCCATAAAAGCTGTCTGCGTGCAAGTTAACCTTCAAGATAGGACATCTAACGTAGACCTGCTTAACAGGTGTAATATTAGAGGAATCGAGACTTTTCTCATACAGTCTCAGTTACGCTGGACTGGTCATGTCTTGAGAATGTCTGATGACAGGATACCCAAGATCCTAATGTACAGCCAGTTAGATCAGAGCTACAGGAATGTAGGACGCCCATGGCTAAGATATAAAGACAAGCTGAAAAGCAATTTGTCAGCAGTCAATATATCACATAACACCCTTGAGCGCTTAGCCTTGGAGCGGGTAGAATGGAGATCAACGTGTTTTAGTGGACTCAGCAATTTTCAATCTGCTTGTCTGAATCATCTTCAAGAAGCGAGAGCAAGATCTAAAAGGTCAGCCAATCCAACAGTGATCTCATAATCCTCATACTTGCTCCATATGTGGCCTCCTTTGTAAATCACTAGCGGGTCTTAAGAGGCACTTAAGATTATCGCACAAAATTTCATAACTGAATCAATTAAGCTGTCAGATTCTCATACGTCGAACCCGATGGGAGAGTCCATTATATATATATATATGTATAGGTTATTTCTTTGAAATTCAAATTAATTCAATTTTTATGGAGCAACTTTATTTCATTTGCGAACATGAAATTTTATAATTAAAATATGGAGATGTTCGGTTTTCTGTGGCGATTCTAACATATCGAAATTCATTTACTTTCAATTTCAGCGTCTTACGATGTATCAGTCTGCATTTCTAGCTAGATTGTTGTTTTTTTTACTAATATTCACCCAATACAAGGCCCAAGAGCCTCTCAATGTAGAGGGTTACTGTGTGGCGTTGTATTAGCGTAGGACGAGAATAGCCAAGATTTAATTAGGGAATAACATTTCAGTGTTCAGTCAGACATGTTAGGTGTATAGAGCTGAAACTGACTCTAGATGGAACCGGAAGCCCAATCCTAAACAGGAAACAAGAGATAAACCTCTACTACTGTTCGAAAAAATCAGAGCTCAGCCGGAGACGTTGGAAGTATAGTGTGGAAGCAGAATATAGAAGGAACAGGAAACAATGGATAAACCTTCTACTCCTGCTCAAAATACCGGAGAGGGGTGCAAACCGGACGATAGGCAAACCTATCTACTCCTATTGATGGAAGAAACATTCTAATAAATAAATAAGGAATCGGAAACCCAATCCTAAACAGGAAACAAGGGATAAACTGCCTCTCCTGTTCAAAAGACCAAGAAAGATGGTGAACCGGATGATAAGCGAACCGATGAACTTCTAATAGGGAGGAAATAAATAATTAAATAATTAGTGAAAAACATTTCAAAGCTCACTCGGAGACGTTAGAAATATAGAGTTGAAGTATACTTAAGAAGGAACCAAAAACACAATCCTAAACAGGAAACAAGGATCAACCTTTACTCCTGTTCGAAAAAAAAATCGAACCAGACGATAGACGAAGCTATCTATTGGGAAATGAGTGACAAAATAGAATAAACTATTAGTGAATAAAATTTTTTGAGTTCAGTCAGAAAAACGGCTGTTAAGTAAGCAAATCATTTTTGTGTGAATATACAATATGGCGACATATACGTACAAATCAATCCAAATTTTGGCCAGATTGGCAAAAGATGCATTACCAATCGCAGGAAGCTGAGTGCCTGAACGTAAGGTTAGTATTAGTGAAGAATGTTGAGTTGACAATGGCTACAAAATAGTAAATTCGATCTTCACTAGGCGTATCCTTATATTATTTAGTTTGCTTCCTCCTTTGATTTTTTTCTTACGTTTATTTATTTTTTTTCGTTATTTTTTTTAATAACAAATTGTTTTTCTATTCTTCCTTTGTCTTACTTTCAAGTGAGCAAACAACTGTGGAGAGAGAAAAAAACTGAGCTATCTCCTGGCTTTTGGCGATAATATAATTCCATAATTATAAAATAAAATAAAACTGCATTGCTTCTTCTTCGTGTAATGAATTCTGTTTCGTCAAGGGCGAAGGTTTAATAAAAAAAATTAAAAGAACGGCTAAAATGAAAACAAACAAAAAAGCATTTAAAAAACACACACGAACTGAAAAGTTCTCAGCCCAACAAGGAGACTGACCTGAGAGCGATAGAAACGTAGATGTTATTTAACATTCATCTTAGAATTCAACACACATCACGTCTTTGTTGTGGTTCATTTAACTCTTCTAACCAATATTCTATGTTTCGTCAAATTATGTCGTTTCGGCTGAGAACCTTTCAGTACTTACATACTCACACGTATATATATATATATATATATATATGTGTGTGTGTGTGTGTGTGTAATTTGGCAGCAACTTTTCTTTTAAACATGTTGTGTTGAATGTCAAAGACAACATAGTCCTGCATATTCTCTTTTGAATTTTCTCATATTTTTTAATGAGACTTTTTATTTGAAAATTATATTGAAATAAATATTGTCCGTAAGATAACCGAGTACTTTCGAACATCATTGTTCATCTTCAGTGTCAAAATTTTTTTAACAATGTCTTATATATATGTAGAGTGAAATTTTTGAAAACATTTGCAAATTGTCTTGTAGCGGAATCATGTTGCTACATTTTATTTTTAAAAACTAAATAAACGTTACAAAATCATTTCAATTTCAAAAGACGCGATGATGTTATCACGTGCATGGCGAAGATTTTTAATCATGTGAAGGCATGAAAAAGATTTTTATTATTATACAAGCCAAAATTCGAAGAATACGTTATGAAATTTAAAAAGTTCAAAGGAAATGGTTATGTGGTGTATCTAATTATGTAGAAATATAATAAACATTGAAGGATGTTTCCAGAAATATTGTAATCTATGCGATTAATAAGAGGTCTTTTGCTTTTAATATGTAGTGCTTCTCAGATTTTAAGGCGTCTAATGTCTGTATGTTTATCAATAATTTTAGTATTATCTATAAGGATTTTACGAATGTCAGAATGCAGAAGGGAAACAGTATGTGACATTAGATGTTGTTTAATGACACTAGGATTATTTAAATGCATAGTTAATCTTCTTGAGAGCCGGGTTATATATATATATACTTTCGACGTATGAGGGTCAAGCAGCACATGAGATTTGATTATAGTGGTGAAGGTTTCGTGCAGGACCATCTGCACTTTTTGAAGGGCTGAATACAGAGACCTGGTGCACTAAGTGCCACAAAGTCTCCAAACGACCCACCGCAGGTTTTAAATTCAGAGTTTTCCTTCTCCTAGGCCAGTTGCCATCCAAGACTATAGAACCCAGTCTGTCGTGTTATTTACCCATAGCTGGGGAGAAAAGAAGAGGATTCACACCTTTCCCAAGGGTATTAGCACGAAAGTGATTTCGACTGGAATATATATATATATATATATATATATATATATATATATATATATATATATATATATATATACCGTTAGGTCGAAAGTATGGTCGCCTATTTTAACTGACCGCCTGATTTTTAATATATATATATATATATATATATATATATATATATATATATATATATATATATATATATATATCAGATAGAAATTGTGGCTGTTTCCTACCTTTTTTACGGAACAGCGTACACTGCTAGTGAACCGGAAGTCATCCGGGATCGGACAATAAATTACCAAGAAGAATCATATGGTGTGAACTTCGGAAGTTGTAGTTGACGGAAGGTACAGAAGTCGATATCCGATCAGTATCACCGTGGAGAGGGGGTATGAGGCCGATGACCTGGAACACCTAATGAACCTCGGTTAGAAACATCACTGATGATGTGTACTAAAGCACCCAATAGATGTATTTTTACGAAATATATATGTATATATATAAATATAGCAATTTTTAACACTATATATATATATATATATATATATATATATATATATATATATATATATATATATATATATATATATTGTTAAAAAATTGCTATATTTATTGGGAAGAATGTGCAGAGATAGATAGTGTGGCCTTAAGAATCAAGAGTACATTTTCACGCGTCAGTGAGGTCTAAAGACCAAGTATGTATTCAAACTCTCTCGTGATACACAGGAACAAAACTGGCCATAACATTGATTTTACTAATTCCACCCTAATTAAAAACGAACATAATTCTTTCTTTGACTAAGCACTTTTAGAGCCCAACAATCACCAACTATAAAAACACGTCAAAAACAGTATATTACATCGCTTAACGTTATTGAATCTATTCTTAAAGAATCTAACGAATGTTTATCTAAATCAAATGTTATGTACGTTAAAGCGTTCCCGAAGCAACATGCGATAAACGAACAAATATAATGTCTGCTAGTCGCGCTCACACAGAATTACGAGCATACATTATCATCTGATGTCCACATAGCCAAAATAGAATTTTTATAATTTTTCTGATTCTAAAGAGAAATCATTTTTTTTCAAAACTTCCTCGTTACGCAAATCTTTATTATTTTTTTAAAGCAATTCACCCCAAGCAAAGCGGGAGTGCCACTAGCACGCAAAGGGCTGCAGAGGATTGGGAACAAGAGTAAAGAGGCGCGTTTGAGGAAAGGATACAGACAAGGACGGGGAACGAGCTCAAGGTGTCAGATGTCGATTAACATTACACTTGAATATTTAAAGATTATAGTCATCGGGGAAGCAAGTAAGGGGAAGGAAGTTCTGCAGACGGGAAGTGCGGGAGAAGAAGCTGTTTGAGAAGAAGAGACGGTTACATTTGACCGTTTTCACAGTGAAATGGTGGGAGGGAGATGCCAGCCTCGTAGCTCGCTTAAATTCATGCAGTCTGGGAACCAGCGAAAGTGGCTCGTCGGAACAGTTGCCATGTGAATATTTGTAGAAGAGACAGATGGAAGCCACGTCACGTCTGTCGGATAGCAATTGTAGACTAGATGCCAGATTTTTTATTTAGAAATATTCATTTGGTTAGCACCTAAATAGGGGGGGGATATCAAGTGCTTGGACACGCGATGGACGACGACTCGGAATCAGAAATCGGAGTTCAAACTGAAAACGTGCTGGTTACATTCACCATCGACAAAGCGTGCCACGTCTGCCTGTATCAACACGTATTGAGCCAAAGGGTAATGACCAATCCTAGCCATGCATCTCGGGATGGCTTACGTCCAACAACAAAGCTTCACAAGCTGAGAAGAATAAGAAATGTCCAAATGATTTACGAATTAACAACATGTAGGAAAATTGTTATGAAAACGGTGTTATTTTGACAACAGAATAAAAAATGTCGACATATAGCTGGCTTTCACAAATTACATTTTACATGCGTTTTACGCGTCTGTGTGTCGTTATAAGTGGTAGATATATGTTTACGAACCCAAAGATATTTCAGATCAACAGATTTTCTATCATTCAATCTGAACGTCTGCTTCGAAAACAAGATTTTCTTTTATTTTCTTATCACGTTATTTCTGCGTTTTTAATTAAAAAAACAAACAAACAACATTTCTCTGTTTAATATCAAAGTCACGTTTGTCACCACTTACTCGTCCAGATGAAACTTATACTTAACATCAGGAAGAGACTAATGAGGAAAGAGGGATTAGAAAATCTGATACTCACAGGAGAGATTGAAGGTAAGATGGACAGAGGAAAACAACGCATAACGTTTTTGCTACACCGAAGGACAGGAAATTGGGGAGATCCATGATCACCTAAGTCCTAAGGGGACACGGCACATAGAAGAAGAAGAAGAAAAAGAAGAGGAAGAAGGAGGAGGAAGAGGAGAAGGAGAAGGAGGAGGAGGAGTTTGAATAAATGGATGGCGGGAAAAGGTTTAGCAGAAGTAACAAAAAGACACCATTTATTAAGAGCCACGAAGGACAGGAAATCGCCAACGTCCTCAAGCGACCCGCAACGAAGAAACAGAATAAGAATGAGTTTGAGTAAATGGATGGCGGAACGAGATTTAGCAAAAATAACAAAAATACACCATTTATTAAGAGCTATGAAGGACAGGAAATTGTGGAGAGCCATGATTGCCAACGTCCTCACGCGACCCGGCATATCGAAGAAGAAGAATGAGTCTTGGTAAATGGATGGCTGGACATGTTTTAGGAGAATCAACAAAAAGAGAACATTTATTGAGCTACAAAGGACAGGAAATTGTGAAGAGCCATGATCGCCTACGTCCTGAAGGTATACGACACATAAAAGAAGGTGACGTTCAGATATAGCCCATCAATTTACAGCTGGACTGGCTTGATGTAGCCGTAAAATTCTATGCTAACTCACACTTTTCTCACACTTCTCGCTTGTGGAATTCCATTCCGGCTTCATGCTTTTGAACCAAATTTAATCTGCAAAAATTTAAACGCAATGTTTTTTTTTATTTTGTTTTTATAGTGATGCTCACCATTTTTAAGGCCCGGTGGCCACTCGTGGTAGAGGGTTACGTTAGGTGGTAATTTGTGTGTATAGTTGAGGGTGGTAACAATTAACCTTATCCTCGAATAGTTTAAGATTGTAATGATCAGGGAAACGTCCTGTTTGGAGTCGATTCAACAGGGCAGTGGCTCGCGGGAAGAAGCTGATCGAGTGGAACTTACTACTAACAAATGGAATATGGAGGGAATGTGGATGGTTCGCTATGTGGATTGTAAGCGGCATGGAGTTTTCTTACCATGGAGGTTTACCTTGGCGGGACTAGAGAACGTCAAACTCTATATACTGTCCTCCTGATTACTCTTTTCTCTTCCCACTCATTATTAATGTTTCTGTTCCTAATTCTTCCACACCCTGCAACTCTTTGTGTCTGTTGTAACCTATGAAAGGTTACTGGATAGAATAATCACACGAAGGTTAATAATGAACGATAATATTTCGGACACGAACAACACATATAAGATTCGCCAGCGGCGCGTAGAAGTAATCAAATGCTATAAGTAAGTCAAGTGAATTCCACAATGAATCTTCAACTGCAGACCAACATACAGTATTTACTAATGTATTTATCTGAATGGGGATATACATATTATCTTCCGTGGCTATGCTACAATATATATATATATATATATATATATATATATATATATATATATATATATATATATATATATATATATATATTAAATAAAAATAAAAACAGACCACTTTAAGGTTCCATGTAAAAAATTATTTCACCACAGCCCTTTTAAAGGACCGCGGATCATCAGACTTTACTTCCAAAGGTTGAAACGAAAAATGTAAAGAAATTTACACATTTTTGACAGGCAGTAAATTAACGAACTGTTGAAGTGAGGGGGGAAAGAGACATGATTGAGTTAGATGTAATTTAAAATTTCTATTCTTTCAAATTTAATATTATTTGAGGAAGTCCAGACATTGACACATTTAATCGGTTAACTTAACGGAAGTTATATATTGATATAGACGGGAGAGAGGAGAAAAAAGACCTTACAGAAGAAGAGAGAATGAAGTCATGAGAGAAAGTGTCACTAACTTTCTTTGAAATGAAAGGCCCGAAATAGACGCTGTCGTTTTGCTTTACTTTGAGAGTTCATAAATATTATAATGTTTGATATGAATTTGAATGTTTAAACAGTCTATAAGGAATTTAATTTGATGTTTGTTAGCGATTTAAGTTTTTTTTTTAAACTTTATTACAAAAATTTTGGGGATTTAATATGAAATAGTCGATTAGAAAAATATTCATAGAATTTACATTAAAATACTAAAATTTTATTTTAAAATCTAAGTTTACTTCTAGTTGTAATTGATTATTAAGGTGATATCTCTATCAGTTTGAATTTTATCCATGAATTTAATTTGCGACTATTTTTAGATTGGTAATTTCTTTTACTTAAAGTTTAGTTTTTAAGTAAATATAGAGTGATATTTGAAGGTAATATTAGAGATCTTGCTCTGTCATATATTGTATACACATCTATGCAAGTTTCACATATACATACGTTCTTTTACATGTGCAGTCACTCATACAGGTACACATGTACCGATATACACAGGTAATTTCAGGTATTAATACCTACATATATCTCTTTTTAAATGTTTACACACACACACACACACATATATATATATATATATATATATATATATATATATGTGTGTGTGTGTGTGTGTGTGTGTTTAGTATTTCCCTAAAAAAAATTTTGAAATAATATTAAGTGATGACTTTAGTATTCAATTATCAAAAAATCTAAATATTTTATCATCAATAATGATTATTAAAGGGTAATACATTTAAATTCAAAATTAAATTATCAATTTAAAAAAATTTTCCTCCATATTGTAAAGAATTTTAAACTCACAATTCCAATAGGAGAATATTAAGGGAGAAAATGGGGTTAAACATTAATAACAGAACTGTAATTCCTTTTGTTTATAATATTCTATATATCCATATATATATACACACACATATACACACCTCCGTACACATGCGCACACATATATATACACATATATATCCATATATATACACCCATACACATATACACACACATATATATATATATATATATATATATATATATATATATATATATATATATATATATATACTCATACATACACACATACGCATGTATATATACACACGTACAGACATACACACATATACACACATATATATATATACATACATACGCACACACATACACATATATATATACACACACACATATATACACATATATATATACACATATATATATACACATATATATATACACATATATACACATACAAATACGTATACACACATATATACACATATACACACACATACATATACACACCTACCCACATATATACACACACACATATATATATATATATATATATATATATACATACATATATATATATACACCCACATATTCGTGTATACAAAAAACATGTCAATATTCAAACGTATTTACATTATTTTATTTCACCCATATTCACCATATACTTAACAAAGATGTTCAACAAAATGAATTTAAAGATTAGCTATTCTTGCATGAGCAATATAGAAAAAATCATAATAGCAAAATTTTGAGAGATTTTCCTAACAATCAAATACAAATGGATCGTAATGCAACCCAAATGAGAACATCAACATGTAATTGCAGCACAGGATCAGATTGCCCAGTTGAAGGAGTATGCATCTAAACTATCAGTTGTATACAACGACGTTCTCAGATCAATGATTAAAAAAGGCTTCGAGTGAATGAATCTTAACGAGGACTCTCCTTCTTCGTACATTGTGGACTGGCGTTACAGAATCACTAACAAAGGGCTGTACCAGAGAGGAGAAACGTCATCACGTGAGGACTTTCAACTGCAGCAACAACTAAAATGGATAGTGCATGTGACTCAATGGGGAAAATGATGCCATAATCAAGATGCACACAATTTCAAACAAAAGGTTAGGAAGGAAGCAGCCCATTATTACTGGAAAAAGCGATATGGTCTGGAGCCCCTGCTGTTTGCCTCAGGGTTCTTGATAAGATACAGAGACGGATATGCAATGCAATTGGCCCTGATCTGTCATCTCGTCTGCAGTCACTCTCTCACAGACGCGACGTTGCCTCGCTCTGTCTTTTTTACAAATACTTTCACGGTAATTGCTCCGAGGAGCTGCTTTCTCTGGTTCCTAGGCCTCATGAATTTAAACGTCCTACGAGGCTGGCATCCCGTTCCCACTCCTTCACCGTTGAAACTATTAGATGTAGGCGTCTCTTCTACTCCAATAGCTTCATGTCTCACACATCTCGCCTGTGGAACTCCCTTCCTTATTCCTGTTTCCCTGACAAATACAATCTCCAACTATTTAAGTGTAACGTCAATCGACATCTCCAGTTGCCTTGATCTATCCACTTCCCTTCTCCACATCCTTTCCCCTTTCATTCCTATCTGCTCTCGCTCCAAATCTTCTGTAACCCCCTTGCCTTGATCGATCCACTATCTTTCTCCACATCCTCTCCTTTACCACTCCTATCTGCTCTTCCTCCAAACCTTCTGTAACCCCTTGCGTGCTAGTGGCCTCCAGCCTTGCTTGAGGTGATAAACTTAAAAAAAAAATAAAAAAATAAAAAAAGAGTTACTGGACTTGACAAACTTATTTTCCATCAAAATTTAAGAAAGATTTTATAAATTTCAAGCGTAAGTAGCAAATGCTGCTCTGGTAATGAATACCGAATGTTTTCTTATAAAGAAACGATGACCATTATTTTTACACCCCCCCCTTTCATAAAAAGAAGAACGCAAGTTTAAACACAGTATAATAGAGTGCTCGATGCTTTGAGTAAATGTCATCATCAATATCATCATCATCATCGTCCTCATCAGTATCCTGACTGGGTGTGGTTGTAGGGTCAATACGGGACTGAGCACGTGACAAGTTCCTTCCCTATATCGGAAAACCAGGGACATATACATTCATATGTCGCGTGTGTTTGAAAAGTAAACCACGCGAAGCTCCTCTCTCTCTCTCCAAGTCAAACTTTCTTTTTTTCTCTATCTTTATTTCCTTCCTTCTTTCACCCCTTTCTCTCTTTCCCTCTCTTTTTATTTATTTCTTTTTTCCTTCTTTCTCTCTTTTTTTCTTTTTATCACTTTCCCTCTTTATTCTTTCTTTCTTTCTCTCTTTCTCTCTTTGTTTCTTTTTTTTCCCGCTCTAACTTTTTTATTCTTTTTTTCTCTATCCCTTTTCATGTTTTTGCGTTTGTTTCCTTCTTTCTCTCTCTCTTTTCTTCTTTCTTTTTTCTTTCTCTTTCTTTTTTATTTTTTCTTTCTCTTTCTTTCTTTGTTTCCTCCTTTCTCACTGTAACTTTCTTTTTTTCATTCTTTTTCTCTTTCCCTACTTCTCCCTTTTACTTTATTTCCTTCTTTCTATCATTTTCTTTCTTTCTTTCTTTCTTTTTTCACACTCTTTCTTTCCTTATTTCTTTTCCCCTCTCCCTATGCTTCTTTCATTCATTCTTTCCCAATGATATTTTCTTTTTTCTTCTTGCACTCTTTCTCTTTTTTCTTTCTTTTTCTTTTTCTCTTCCCTTCTTTCTCGCATTCCTTTCTTTCATTCTTTCTCTGTTTTTCTTTCTTTCTTTTTCTTTCTCCTTCTCGCTTTCATTCTCTTTTATTTTCTTACTCTCTTTTTTGTCTCCTTTCGTTATACTATACACTCTTTTTCTCTTCTCTCTCTCTCTCTCTTTCTTTCTCTCTCTCTCTCTCTTTCAGTATTAGCATTTCTGGATACACACGATTTAAGATAAATCAATTTATGTAAGTTTATTTCCCACTCTGCTAAGCAGAGAAAATGTAGTTCACACAAAATCTGCTCCGACACTATTAGATTCAAATAGAAAATCACAAAAAACAAAGTAAAACATTATTTTGCAAAGCAGCTCCTTCTTCGAAAATAAAACCCCTGAAGAACTCATTGTATCTGAATACTCGTTTCCTTACTTTTTTTTTTTACTATTCACGATTAAAAAGACAATATCAATAAACATGTTTAACTAAGAGGCAAGCAGAGCATATGGCTCGTGTCAGCTGTGTCAGTCTTTGTTTATTTATCAGTTCAACCAATTGGTTCCATCTGTCTTATCATGAAGCAGTTGTTTTCACTTCCTTAAAGTTTTTATCAACACTGTTGATCCTTATCGCGTTTGGTGGCATGAAAGACACGCAGAGATTCGCTATCTAAGTATGGCATATTCAGGAAAAGGTCATAGTGTATGTATGTAATGTTTACAGAGAGGCAGTTGAAATTTCTGGGACACGTAATGAGGAAAGAGGACTTGGAGAGCCTGATACTCACAGGACAGATTGAGGGAACGTACTTGATGAGCAAATGGATGTTAGAACAAGGTTTGGAAGAAAAAAATAAAAAGACAAAACTTAATAAGAACTACAAGAGACAGGAAGATGCGAGGCTCATGATCGCCTTCGCCCCTGAAGAAACACACCACATAAAATCCACTATGTTACAGAACATTACAAAATAGCTTTAGCTATGTCTGAAAACATTACTGTATATAAAAAGAAAGCTATTATTACGAAAGCATATCGAAAGTCGCTGTTGTTATAGTAGAAAATAATACTCTATAGAAAAAGGAAGGATCTTTGCTCCAAAAGAAAGTAAAATATAGCATTGTCAGTACATCGATTGTGGCTCGCCGGTATTTGGGGAGTTACAGTCATTGCTTCACAATGGTCCGTATTAGCTGTCTTCAGATCAACAACACAACGTTACACCACTTCGCTCTTTCACTTTAAACCAAAAAGCCATATTTTCTCTAAGAGAAATGTATTCTTGTAATAAAAAAAAATTTACAATGCATGGTATCTGTATCGGGCATATTTTATTGTCCCCAGAATGGAAATATTGCTGACCATACGTCAGCAACGGAAAGAGCACAGTGAGTAAGTGAATTTCCATACTCTTTTTTTCAGGCCATCAGCTCGCTACCAAGACAAAAAAAATCAGTGAAGAAACTTGGAGAGAATAACTCATTTTCTGCCCTGGACATCTCGCCTTCTTGCTCGTTGCTGATTCGTTAATTCAAGGATCAACGAAAACATTTACCAGCCATCACCTGATGTTTAATCTTTTTCTTACAAAACCTCAGAAATATACCATATATTTCCAACAACTCATGTTTATTAGTTTATTAGCGATATTTTTCTCACTTACCCGCAGTACGCAGAAATGTTGAAGGATCGTAAATATTAAAATCTGAAGTGAAATCAGCACAGGCCAAATTAGACAGTAACAAACAGCAAAACCAGATGTAATTGCTTTTACGATTCCATCTGGCAGCCTTAGACGATTTTGGCATTAACAAGATTACAGACATCATAAATGAAATATACAACAGTGGTGATATACCGGAAGGCCTAAGTGGCTCTATTTTCATAGCGCTGCTTAAGAAGCCAGGTGTAAATGAATGTGAACTCCATCGGACATTCAACCTAACGAACCATATGACAAAACATATCATCTGAACTGTGATGAACCAAGCGCGCAGCAGAATTATACCGGAAATACGACAAGTGCGGTTTCTTTAAAGACACTGGAACAAGGAATGGAATATTTATGCTCAGAATAATATCAGAAAGACCAACACAAATGCAAAAGTACGTATACATATGTTTTATAGATTATGTAAAAGTGTTTGGTAAAGAATATCAAGAGGAACTTTTGGAATTGTCAAGTAACGTTTACATATTCGGAAATGGTATTAGAATAATCTAGAAACTATACTGGGTGTAAACCGCTTGCATACGCATTGAAAATAAATGCAGTACATATACAAAATTAGAAAGAGGTGTAAGACAATGTTGTATCTTCTCACCGGATGTATTCAACCTACATAGACAACCGGCACCATACGTATAGAAAAATGAATTCAGCAAATATACAAAAATAAAAAGAGGTGTAAGACAATGATGCGTCTTCTCGCCGGACTTATTCAAGTGAGGTGATCCTGAGATAAACATAAATCCTACCAGGATACATTACTAGCGGACACAATCTTAACATTAGATATGCAAATAACACAGTATTGATAGCAAACACAGAAAAGAAACTATAAGGACTCCCACATAAGGTAGCGGAGGAAAGCGAGAAAATAAAGACGAAACATAATTGCAAGAAGAGGGAATGCATGGTTGTTAGCAAAAGGGGCAGCCCAACACGCAAATTACAAATAGGGGATACCATAATCAAACAAGTACAAAAGTTGAAATATCTGGGAAGTGTTTTAACAGAAGACAGAGAGTGCAAAACTTAACTTCAAAAGCGCATTGGGATAGCGAAAGGTGCCTTCCAAAAGCTAAGCAATGTATTAAGAAACATGAAAATTTCGTTAGAAACTAAGTAAAGCGTACTGAACTCTTATATAATATCGGCCCTCCTAGATAGCAGTGAATGCTGGGTAATCTTCTCACACATGGAGAAGATGCTAGAGATAAGAAAAAGGTGGTTATACAGAAGGATGCTGAAGATGTCGTAAGCAACGACGAAGTTTTAGAAAAAACGGAAAACAAAAAGGAGACATATAATTAATAAGAGGCAATTGAAATTCCTAGGGCAGATAATGAGGAAAGAGGGCTTAGAAAATTTGACACACACAAGACATATTGAAGACAAGAGGAAAGTATCGCATGACCTAAATGACGATCTGGTTGACAGAACACGATTTAGGAGAAATATCAAAACGGTAAAATTTACTAAGGACTACAAAGGACAGGAAATTGTGGAGAGCCATGATCGTTCACGTTTGGAACTGTGCTGCTGGATACTTCTTTGCATTGAATGTGGACAATTCAAGACAGACGGCTTTGGTCACGATCATTGAGGTCCGGTGTTTGGCCACGGTGGGAACTAACCTTCCAGCAGGTATTCCTGGTACACAAGTGACACTGTAGATCGAGAGATGTCAAATGACCCCTCCCCCCCCCCCGGATCCAGAAATATCGTATCCGTATGACACAGTCGTGAACCGGTTCAAAATCCGGTAATTTACGTCACCGTATCATTAGCAGCCGAGGAGGTGATCCCACTGGACCATCAGATATCAGAGCACACTTTGACGTTACGGTATTGACTGACCGTTCGTATCTGAGTATGCTTATCGACAAGGGCAGCAATTCAACCCCTATTGCAGACACCTGGTCAGCTACATTTGTGTTGTTCAGCACTCAGAGAGCACACCTGTGGTTTAGATTATGTAGTCAGTATTTTCCCATTGAGTTGCATGTACTATCCATTTTAGTTGTTGCGGCAGTTGAAAGTCCTCAGGTAATGTTTTCTGCCATTTTGGTACAGTCCTTGGTGATTCTGTAACGCCAGACAACAAATTTCGAAGGAAGTTCCTGGCTATGTCCTACAGGCTTCATTCACGCGAAGCCATTTTTAATCATTGCTCTGAGAACGTCGTCGTATACAAGAGTTTAGATTTTCATGTTTTATCGGTATCACCCCCTGCAAGGCACTAAAGCCACTAAGACACAAAAGGTTGATGGGTGTGGAAGAATTAGAAACAGAAACATTAATAATGAGCGGGAAGAGAAAAGGGTAATCAGGAGGCCAGTAGATAGAGTTTGGTACGCCAAGATAAACCTTCATGGCAAGAACACGCCATGCCATTTACATAGTAGCGAACCACCTGCATTCCCTCCATATTCCATCGGCGGGAAGTAAATTCCACTCGAGCAGCTTCTGCCAGGTGACCTGTGCAATCAACAGCATACCTCCCCGGTCACTACAATCTTAAACTATTCGAGGCTAGGGCTAATCGTTACAGTTTCTAGGAGAGAGCACATCATCTGGCGTGATCAGTAGTCTGAATAAGGCCAGTACGCTCACACCCTCAGTCAGAGGAATAGGGACTACGTGCGAGCACAACTAATTTAATGCACAAGTCTTTGGTCAGACCGGCGGTATGATTCACAGGTACTTTCTAAAAGTGACGCACGATAGGTCAGCCTCCCCGGGCCGATTACTTCAAGAAGTCACCTTATTGACAAATCGACCATAGTGAGATTCCGACCCGGGTCTCAGCGAACTTTCTAACCACTCGGCCACGTCAAGGTACGGTGACACCATATACCAACACCTTCACATACGGCTCCTCTTCTATTCTTTGGTACATTAGTGTAAATTTTACAAAAAAAAAACACAACATATTTTTAAATTAAACACTGAAAGCAAGGTAGTGCTTATAAAAGAAAAAAAAAACAGCTATTTTCTTTCATAACAGTGCGTTCAAAATGAAAACCCCCAACAGGCCTAAAACACGTATTTAGAAATAACATAACAAGCTTATTCCATTTATATGGAGATACATATTGAAAGTGTTAATATATAAACTTTAAACGCCGTTAGAATTTCATTCATAGTGAATGAAAATGATAAGAAAACCGGGTTGGATATTTTTTTTGTTTAAAAATGTTTATTGCTTCTTTTTTTTTTTCTTTCTTCTTCTGATTTTTCGCACACACTTTCCACGTAGGTGATTATGAAAATCGATAACATCACGAAAGTAAACCCAAAGAAAAGTCAGAAACGAAAAGGATGCTTAACCACAAGGTCCAACAGAAATAATTACGATTAATAAATAAAAGGAAACGATGCCAAGGCTTCACTAGGTGCAGCACAAGCACTAAGAAAAGAGAAGACTCTGTGAATGCAGTTAAGCGCAAAACGAAGCAGTTTCAGATTAGATTCGATACTCAGATTGTCGCACGGGGACATAGCGAAAGGGTTAAAGCGTTGGTGATTGCATTCGGTGACAGTAATTGAGAGTCCAATCCCTTGCCCGAGTAATACAGAGTTCTACACTGGGATGTTCACACAGCTAAAGGACGACATTTTTAACCGGGAAGTGATCTCCTTTTCTCTGCAATGTCGTTTCAGGTCAGAGGAGATCATGGAACTCCACGAATTCCGGTCTTTTGTTGCGCTAAGTAACATTTATGCTTTCCTCATGATGTTTTGTTCATGATTTCCCATACATTCACAGAAACTAGTCCATTCAGGTCGGTGATCATGGCTCTCCACAACTTCCAGACTTTTGTTGTTCCGACCTTAAAAGACTAGTTTCTGTGTATGTATGGGAAAGCAAGACTCATTAGGGAAGCATAAATATTACTTCGAAGAGCAATGACTAGAAGTTGTGGAGAGCTATGATCACCGACCTTAAAGTAACATTTATGCTTTCCTCATGAGGTTTGTCGTTGTTTTCCCATACATTCACACAAATTTGTCCTTTCAGGTAGGTGATCATGGACCTCCACAACTTCTAGTCTTTGTTGTTCTAAGTAACATTTATGCTTTCCTCATGACGGTTTGTTCTTGTTTTCCCATACATTCAAAAATTTGTTATTTCAGGTCGGTGAATATGGCTCTCCACAACTTCTAGTCTTTTGTTGTTTTAAGTAACATTTATGCTTTCCTCATAACGTTTTTTTTCTTTTTTCCCATACATTCACAAAATTTGTCCTTTCAAGTCGGTGATCATGGCTCTCCACAACTTCTAGTCATTGTTGTTCTAAGTAATTTTATACTTTCCTCATGACGTTTTGTTCATGTTTTCCCATACATTCACAAAATTTGTCCTTTCAAGTCGGTGATCATGGCTCTCCACAACTTCTAGTCATTGTTGTTCTAAGTAATTTTATACTTTCCTCATGACGTTTTGTTCATGTTTTCCCATACATTCACAAAATTTGTCCTTTCAAGTCGGTGATCATGGCTCTCCACAACTTCTAGTCATTGTTGTTCTAAGTAATTTTATACTTTCCTCATGACGTTTTGTTCATGTTTTCCCATACATTCACAAAATTTGTCCTTTAACGTGGTTGATCATGGCACTCAACAACATCCAGTCTGTTGTTTTTCTCAGTAATATATATTTCTTCACCAAGCCGTTTTGTCCTTGTTTTTATATATTCCCAGAAATGTGGTTATTTGTTTTCCCCTTGCTATTCTTGATTTTATTATATTCTATGAGTGTCGAGTTCCCAAAAACCTTTTTTTCATTATACGTTGCAGACTTTTCAGATATCTCTTTCTAATTATACGAATATGTTACTTTGTAATTCTTATTTTTCCTGAAAAATTACCCGTTGTTCACGCGCTCTGTCTATGGAATTCCATTATTCCTCTGTGTCACCTCAAATTTCTTCATCTTTGAAGGGACTCACCTGTCTTGACTTTGTTTCTAACGACAATTTTCTCTCTCTTGATACTTTGCTTAATTTCTGAAAGTCACCTTTCCTTATTCCTGTGCTCCGTCATATTCCTGCGTCACACCTTCCACCCTCCGTTAATGGTTAAATTTCTCTCATTTTTGGGCTTTGACACCTCCCCATACGTATTTCCCCATCTGATTGTCTCTTTTGCTGACAACAATACAGCTTACAGCTTTAAATGGAAAAGTTAAATTTACTTTGTACATTGACTTTTCCCAGATACTAAGTTCATAATAAAAATGTTTGAAGCGCTAATATCTATTAAAACTTTCGTGTCGTCTTTTTTTCGCCAATATTAGGAAAATCTTAGAAGCATCTTTCATAATTTACTCAGATCTTTATTGTTTTTGCAGTCAGTCAATTAGCGTGCTTTGTTTACTGCGTGGGGGGGGGTGATAATCGAAGCCTATCATTGATGTCGCCTCTGACCAGAGACTGTCAGCTTATCTCTCTTTAATCAAAGCCTGTGACCTTATATCACTTACTTAAGCCAGTAAGTTGATTACTCCTTTGACCAGACCCTGGCAGCTGATCTTCCTTCTGACCAGATCCTGTCAGCTTATCTCTACCCTGAGCAGAGCCTGTCAGTTGATTTCTTCTCTGGCCCATAGCCACTCAGGTTATCTCGTTCTCACTAAAGCCTGTCGATTTTTCCTTTGACCAGATCCTGTCGGTTGATCTCTCCTTTGACCAGAACCTGGCCGCTGATCTCCCTTCTGACCAGATCCTGTCAGCTGATCTCTACCCTGAGCGGAGCCTGTTAATTGATCTCTTCTCTGGCCCATAGCCAGTCAGCTTATCTCGTTCTCACTAAAGCCTGTCGATTTTTCCTTTGACCAGATCCTGTCGGCTGATCTCTCCTTTGACCAGAGCCTGGCAGCTTATCTCCCTTCTGACCAGATCCTGTCAGCTGATCTCTCCTTTGACCAGAGTCTGGCAGCTTATCTCACTTCTGAACAGATCCTGTCAGCTGATCTCTACACTGGGCAGAGCCTGTCATTTGATTTCTTCTCTGGCCCATAGCCAGTCAGCTTATCTCGTTCTCACTAAAGCCTGTCGACTTTTCCTTTGACCAGATCCTGTCAGCTGATCTCTCCTTTGACCAGAGCCTGGCCGCTGATCTCCCTTCTGACCAGATCCTGTCAGCTGATCTCTACCCTGAGCAGAGCCTGTTAATTGATCTCTTCTCTGGCCCATAGCCAGTCAGCTTATCTCGTTCTCACTAAAGCCTGTCGATTTTTCCTTTGACCAGAGTCTGGCAGCTGATCGCTCATCTGTCAACAGATGTCCCCTCTGGCTACCAGAAGCAACTGATCTCTCCTCTTACCATAGCCTGTCAGCTGATATCAAGCTGGCTGGTTATATTCAATAACTCAAATACCAAACTAGTAACGTTATATTAACAGCGAGTGAACCCGGAATTTCACAATAAACAGGTGTTCTCACCCAGGCCTCAAGTGAAACACGTCTATGCAAAAATTAGGGAATGTCGCTCTTCAATATATTTTCAGGGGAAATAGATATAGAGTAACGACTAACTTGAAACTTTGCGTCTGTGGGAAAGGGGTGTAGGATTGAAAATAATTCATCACCTACAAGGTCGCGTGAACGGATTCGAACTATATCGAGGTTACAGAGAGGACTGGATAGCTCCAGCCCAATACGTTGGTGAGCGAATAACACGTGAATTGGTAATAATGAAGATATATTTTTTCATTCATTTTCATAATCTATACAATAAATCCGAATGTCAGTGTGTCACACTTTTTTCAACTTTACTCTTAGAGGCCATAGTCCAACCTATCATACTATTTTGGAATCGGGCCAACTCCGTAAGCATATTAAAAACATTCCGGGTCGAATCCGGATTCGCAGTCCTGAAATTTTGGATTCCGAACTTTTCATTACTGCGATTCTTTTCGGGTTCCACCATCTCGGCTTCGACTGATAAAAAACATTAAAGGGACACAACTCACTAACTTTCAATAGCTCATGTTCAAATGAAAAAATAATGTTCTCAAATTACAGTATTTCGAAATTGTCCGTGTTTTCAACATTACTCCCTAGAGGCCGTATCCCAACATATCATAACATTTTCGAATCAGGCCGATTCCGTGAGCAAATTAAAAACATTCTGGGATGGATGTGTACCCGCAATCCTAAAATTTTGGATTCCCAAATTTCATTACTGCGATTGTTTTTGGCGAATTTCTTTTTGTTTTTTTTGCGACAAATTTTTTTTTGAATGATAACAATTTTAATAGCATGGGAATAAATTTGTGAATAATCGAATTTAATTGCGAAATCCAGCGAAAGTGACCCGTGAAATAAAAATAATTGTACGGAAAGTAAGGACCTACGTACATCAAACTGTCTCTAAATAAAGTGGCAATAGAAGAATTATCGCTGAACTTTTAAAAGGTAAGCTTAAATATGAATGCAATACTTAAATGCAGCGATCGATTTTGTGTTCTTCTGTAGTTTATTGTTGCCCACCGCATCTTCTCCCTACCTATTGTGATGAAGGCCCAATCAAGAGCCCTCCGCAGTAGCTAAGCTTAAAGATAGTTTTCAATATTTTAGCTGGTTATCAATATTTTATTAAATCTTTTGCATGAGTATTCGGCTCATTCAATTAATAATTTGTTCAAACTCCTTTGGTGGATTATCACTAATAATAGACGATTTCGGGGTAACCTTCTGTTATAAAGGAAAACGTGCCGCTGCCGACACTAGAGCTTGAATATAGATCGCCAGTGAGCAAAGACAGGCGGTCCCATTATTAAATTAAGTAGACCACGTGACCATAGAGGCAGCACATTTATGGGCGGTAGCTTGTGTCTAATTGATCGCTATTTCTAGTCTATCCTCTATTACTATACGGGCCTTTGATATCTTCTCTATACTATTTGGATCACTATACGGATTACTATTCGAGCGAGTATTATTGAGCGCGTACTATTAGTGCACGTGCTATTCGAAGGCGTCAGACACTAGTATTGTTAAACGGCGTGACTCTAATTGTATCTGCGATTGCAAAGCCTCTACTACAATGATCATTACGAAAGTAACAACGAATATTCGTTGACATCACAAAAGTGGCAACAATTGTTCACTGACATCACAAAACATTCTATAAGGTTTCAACGTCATTCGATTTGTATTATCGATCCTTCCTCTATGCAGAATCGTTCCATATCCGACGGTTTTTCCACAAATACTCACTTGGACTTAATCATGACTATTCAGAAAGCCATTCCATTACCAAAACTTTATTTTTTTCAAACCATTCCGTGTGAATTTTGAATTCTAAAACGTTTGGAGCGAAAGCCAGGACACTCCACAGCGTAATGTTTTTTTTTCTCCATACAGAAATTGCAGCAGTACCCCTTACCATGATGAGGTTGCGGCTGTATTCTCCACAGGTTAATGACACTAGAGTGGAGGAAGAAGAAAAGCTTAGTGCGATGGAGTGTTGAAGATTTCTAATTCACGTATAAAAAGAAACGTTCGTAAAAATAAATTCTGATATTTGGTAATTTTTCAGACTATGGTAAGTGGACCAGCCCGTTGTAAGTTTCGGTACCATCTTGTTAATAATGTAAGCAAAGTAGCGCAAAGTTTCTCATTACTATCTGAATCCCTAAAGAGGATCGATAATTTTTGTGGCGTACTAATTACTAATTAAGTATAACTCAAGACTTCAATGTTAGATAAAACAGTATTGAATTACAACCGCAAATAAAAAAAAAACTTAACAAGAACGAAGTAAAAGTCAACTAAAGATAATTAACCATTTCAGTGAATACGTTGTTAGCAGCGCGGCTCGGGTTAACGTCCGGTAAATCCTAAATCAAAACCCAAATCATCGACGCACAATAATTCACACTAATTCGACTGGATAGTTCTACTTAATAGTCACTAAAGAATCACTGCAGTCAGTAGCCTGACACCGCTATTTATACAGCAGGCAGAAATCATATATTCATAAATCCAGAGTGTCACGTTCGAACCTCGGTGTCGGTAGTTACTCATTTTCTTCTTATATGACAATATTTTTACTTGAAAATCGACGAGCTGATGACTTGAAAATGTTCAGACATTGGGCTTATACAATTTAAATGCTGAGCCAGGAAATTTCTAAGTATGCTTCTATTAATGTTTACATGTCCTTTCTCTCTCTGTCTGTATCTCTCTTTATTTGCCTTTCCCTCTTTCTATCTCTTTCTCTTTCTCTCTCTGGCTTTCTCTCTCTTTCTTTGCCTTTCCCCGTTTCGCTTTCTCTCGCTCTCTCATTCTCTCTCTCTTTCTTTGCCTTTCCATCTTTCTTTTTCTATCTCTTTCTCTCTCTGTCTCTCTCTCTCCTTCTCTCTTTATTTGCCTTTTCCTCTTTCTCTTTTGCACCCTCTTTCTCTCTCTGGCTCTCTCTCTCTCTCTTTATTTCCCTTTCCCTCATTATCTTTCTCTCTCTCTCTATCTTTGTCTCTCTCTTTCTTTCTTTGCCTTTCCCTTTTTCTTTTTCTCTTTCTCTCTATCTCTTTCTCTCTCTGTCTGACTCTCACTTTCTTTGCCTTTCCCTCTTTCTCTTTCCATCTCTCTTTCTCTCTCTTTCTATGCCTTTCCCTCTTTCTCTTTCTCTCTCTGTGTGTCTCTCTCTTTCTTTGCCTTTCCTTCATTCCCTTTCTCTCTCTCTTTCACTCTCTCCCTTTCTTTTTGGCCTTCCCTCTTTTTATCTCTCTCTCTCTCTCTCTTTTACTCTCACTCTCTTTCTTTACCTCTTTCTCTATCTGGCTTTCTCTCGCTTTCTTTGCCTTTCCCACTTTCTATTTCTCTTTCTCTCTCTCTCTTTCTTTGCCTATCCGTCTTTCTCTTTCTCTCTCTGTCTCTCTCTTTCTTTGCCTTTCCCTCTTTCTCTTTCTCTCTCTCTCTCTGTATCTCACTCTCTATGTCTCTCTCTCTTTGTGTGTGTGAAGGATGATCATGGTCTCCACCTCACCATGTCTTTTGCTGCCTTCATCAATACATTCCATTTGTGATAATAGTTCCGCCATGCACTTGACGGAAACTTAGCAAGTCGCAAACTCACTGCTTTTTTGCTCTACCTTCTTTCTTCGCCGTGTTTCCGCAAAGATTTAAACACTTTCCTCGCCACCGTGTGGACACTAAACCTGCACTAATCCTGATGAGCGCCCGTACCCTCAAAGACGCCCCTGGCCTCGAATGTCTACTGGGTCTAAAAACTCACTTCCGACCTCAAATGGAACGCGTATATTCGGTGCTATCTCCGGAAGAATTGTCGGTTCCTTGTGTCGCTCTGGAAAATACCAAACACCCGCCGCCATGCTCTATCTCTATAAGAGTCAGATCGGAACAATAATTAAGTATTGCTGCCACGTCTGGGCTGGTGCTGTCCAATACCTACTCTCTAGGTCTGACTGTGTTAAAAACGATTACGCAGCCTTGTGGATGATTAATTATTCCTCACCTGCATCCTTAATCCCACGATCAAAACTTTGTTAGTATCTCTATCGCTATAACTACGGTATCTCTTCAAAAGAATTACATTCCTTAGTTCTACCAGTTCAGACCTTCACGGATAGAACTCGCTATACCGTTCACAGTAGCAAGCCATCCACATTCCCTTCAAGTTTCTTTGGTAAGGAGTAAGCTCCAACCAGACAGTTTTTTCCCCAGAACTGTTACTCTGTGGAATAGAATTTGTGAAGTTAAGCAACATATAGCCTGGTCAGTACCTAGACAGGTAACCACTTGAGAATACCAGGTGCTGCAAGCTTGGATGTGCGGTTGGTGTAATGGATAACGACTCTGAATTAGAAATCGGAGAGCCGAGTTCCAATTCCAGTTGGGTTCGTTATGTTCACTTATACGCAAATAGCCTTGGGAAAGGTAAGAATCCAAAGCCTTGTATCATTATTATCTGAAAAATTCTTAAACTTTAAAAATATTTTCTGGCTTGAAGACACTCGAAACGATTGATAAACTACAGAAAAGAAAAAAAATGGATGGAAATGTGAGAATTTTCTATTTGCTGTAATAGACAGTGGCTAAGACGTGTTATTCGGAGAGTCGAGTTCCAATTCCGGTTGGGTTCGTTGCCTTCATTTAAGCGCAAATAACCTTGGGAAAGTTATGAATCCACCTCTTCTCCCCATCAGCTATGGATTAATTAGTAAGATTTGTATTAATAAAACCATTATTATCTGTAAAAAATAAATTAAATTACGTACAAAATATTTAGATTTTGGCATTAAAGAACCCATTTGTCAGTTATGTGTCATACGTGATACACGCTTAGACGATCATGTATCTTTCGATACATGACTGACGAGGCAGATTTTTTCCAGCAGTAGGTTGCCATTTCTTTCTGCGGTAGACCAGTTGCCATCCAAGGCTATAGAACACGGTCTGTCCTGCTATTTACCCATAGCTGGGGGGGAAGAAGAGGATTAATTCCTTTCCTATGGTTATTAGCACGTAAGTGAATGTAATGAATTCGACTGGAATTCGAACTCGGCTCTCCGATTCCTCATTCCGAGCCGCTATCCACCGTGCCTCCTCACGAACCCATAGAGGTGTCTATATGCCGCTAAACAAAAAACAACCAAACATTATAAACTTAGTCTCTTCTAATCTACTTTCAACTGATGTCCATCCTACACGTCCTCATAATATGTACTTCGTAGATTTCCCTTCTCCACCCAACTCCTGGACGACAATCTACCTTGGATGGCTCTTAGGCCTTGTATTCAGTGAACTGACACTTAAAATAATAATAAAATACGCCTCATTCTGTAACTTTTTTTTTTTTGTAATTTTGATCCGCGTTGAAACTTATTCGCTATTTTCTATGCTACTCAAGACATTCGTTGGTCGAACAACATCTTGGCCGCTTCGGTTTTATACCCGCCCCCGCACTCCGCCCCCCCCAAAAAAAAACAAAATAAAAAAAAAACAAAAGTGAAGGCAATGATATCGAACTGGAAAACTTTATTAGCTTTAGTATCTTTTCTCCGGGTGATCGATAGGGCGTGTCGACGTAAATCAATTTGCGCATTCCACTAAGTATTGATTTCTCTGCACCCAGTTGTATAGGTAAAACCAGAAACAGACTGAGATAGAAAAACAGGTCCTCATGTGATCTATGTATTTGCCGAAATGTACCAATTTTTAAGTATTAAAACTCGCCGATTACAACCCCGGGGAACCTCTCCGTGTAGTTGATTAATGTTAAAAGCGCTATGATAAATGAGATGTGTAATTTTTTAATTTTATTTCACCCCATGTAAGGTAATAAAACAACTAAGACTCGCAGGGGTCATGAGTGTGAGATAATATGAGAAACGAAAAAAAAAAGAGAGAACAATAAAATAACAGGAATTAAGATATCAGAAGATAACGATTGACGTTGCATTAACATTTTTCAAAACCTAACTTGAAAAACGAGAAGCCGGATGTGAGTTCCACAAGAGAGAAGTGCGAGAGAGGATACTGTCAACATAGAACTTACGGTTATATCTAGAACTTTCGACTCTAAGAAGATGGGACATAACCGCCAATCTAGTACTGCGCTTAAATTCGTAATGTCTATGTATAAAAAAGGAAAAAATGTCAGAACAATTACCATGAAAGTAGTTATAGATAAACAGGGGAAGTTAGATTAGGGCGGTGAGAAAGTGACAAAGATCGCGTTAAGAAGTGAAGATTATGATGATAAATAACTATTGACTCTTAATTTGAAGAGATTAAAATTGTCGTGTTCAGGGAGGCATTCACACAGGAGCCTGCCTCATAAAGTAGCCGCTCTTCAGGGGAAATCTGAGTGGAACTTTTGACATTTGGGATACAGCTGAAATATGAGGAATTTTTACACCATGGGAGACCAGCACGTATCCTTCCGTAAAGGTCCGGACTGGTAGCAGCTGATACCTGTAGCATATCTGAATATTTGCCATAAATATATCGATAGGCTTGCGACTTTACATCCGTAGGAAAGAGACTGCAAGGTGGAAAACATGTTTACCCCAACCAGATCGCGTAAACGATTGTGAACTCTGCCAGAAATAAAGGATTGGATGCAGCCATATTACTCTTTTTGGTCTAAATCTGACAGTAGCAGATCTTGGAGAACACCTGACTGCGCAGAACTATTCATGCTGAACGAAAGCACTATTCTCAAAAATGGTTCAAAGAAAGCCGACCTTGGAAATCACGCAGCGAATTCCAGCCTTTTATATGATTTGATGAAAGGTGTTGGGCCAAAATACAGAAACATACCACAGCAAGCTATTGCATTGGAAACAAAAATTATCACACAACTTTTTATATATATATACGTTCATTTATTTGCTGGGAGAGAAATTTGTTTCCAACCCAGTCTACCTATCTAATATAGATAGATAGATAGATAGATAGATAGATAGATACGAACAGAATGAGATAGATAGATAGATAGATAGATAGATAGATAGATAGATAGATAGATAGATAGATAGATAGATAGATAGATAAGAGTAGACGGAAACAGATAGAAATAGACTGGGTTAGATAAAATGCAAAGATAACATAGAAGAAAACAAAGTAAAAACGGAAGAAGAAATAACTCATAATAAAATAATGGGAGTAAAAATGACAGATTGGGAAAGAAAAAAAAGAAAGAGTCAAGGAACCACAGAAAGAAAGAAAGAAATAAATAAAGAAAGAAAGAAAGAAAACTGTAAAAAGCAATTATTAAGAAAACGAGACATAAAACCTCGATCGATAAATAGATAGATATGAACAGAAACTAAAATAGATAGATGCGAGTAGACTAAAATAGATATATAGATAGTTAGATACGCGTATGCTGAAATAGATACATACAAGTAGACTAAAATAGATAGATAGATAGATAGATAGATAGATAGATTAGAGTATACTAAAATATAAGAGTCGACTAGGATAAATATATACATAAGAGTAGACTAAAATAGATAGATAAATAGATATGAACAGAATTAGATAGATAGATAGATAGATAGATAGATAGATAGATAGATAGATGTGAACCTCATAAATATTTTGGACTAGAGAAAAATCATTTCATTTGAAAGTAATTGATCGTCAAGGGTTTGTGAGATGCGCCCTTGTATCATCGTATCTTCTCAGAGAATTGACTTGAGGCAACAGAGCTATGGCTCTACAGAAGAATAGTGAGAATACAATAAACTACAAGGGAACCGATATAATCAGAAAATACTGAGTTCTATTCTGACTGTATCAAATTATTCTTGTGATAAAAGTAATCTGATACAATCTCTTAAACTGAACCCTTTCCCGCGCATGCAATTTTTTATACTTAGCCACTTTTTGCGACCAGACAACGTTTTAAGCCGAGCCACGTCTCACTTTCAAACAACATTTTCAACACATCATTCCCTTAACCATAAAACATCTTAATCTCAAACGTTTTCCAGCTTATCTTACCCAACCTTTAAAGGTCTACACAAACGTATTCAATTAGTCACTTTCCCTCTCATAAAACGATTAAAACTCAGCCCTTTTGAAATAAACCTGTTTCCTCTAATAAAACGACATTTAAACTTTACCTCTTTCCCGCTTATTTAACTGTTTACATCGAACCCGTTTCACGCTGATACAACCTTTCATTTCTTTAACGATGTAATAAGGAAAAAACTCAAGAAGGATCTTGACGAATTCTTTAATAAACAGAGTCGACCATGACTGGTCTAAAGGCAAATAAGATGTGTAAAAGAGGACGTGCATATATAATTGTTGTGGTAAACCCTCTTACAGTAGAATGAACTCTTCCTCCTTGCATAAATACTAACTGCGAAATTTCCTAGCAAGAGTCACGTCCTGGGTATTACGATAAACTACGTCTAGCAGCAGGGCCTCTGGTCGGGAGGTTTTGAGAAGCGTGGAACCGTCTATTGGTTTCTGGTGTTCCCGGGTCCACCCTGGCTTGGGGTGGTGGCGCCTGTTGGGGTCCCAGTTGTGGGCAGGTGGTTGGCCCCCGAGCTGGGGTCTAAGCACTATGAAAGTGTAAAAATAGGTTTTAACACCAGAAATACTTTGTAAAAAATTATTACCAGAGATAAACTTTTGAAGGAAAAAAAAAAACTATTACCAGCAATACGTTTTTGAAAACAAAAAAAATATTACCAGCAATACATTTTTTAAAATAATATTACCAGCTATGCATTTTTGAGGAAAAAAATATTAACAGTATTAGATTTTTGACAAAACAAAATATTACCAGTAATAAAATTTTTGTCGGCATTAAGGTTGATATGGCGTAAAACAAACCAAACCAAACCAAACCAAACCAAACCAAACCAAATCCTGACAAGAGTCGTAGGGCAGTCGGTTGGAAAGCCGAGATGCAGTTTTAACTTACCGTTCGGACGTACACCTCTATCTGCTTATTATTAACACTCTAGTGTAACTCGGATATAAGAGACCCGGATATAAGAGAAACCCGGATATAAGAGAGATTTTATCTGGTCCCAAATTAGAGCATGTGTTAATGTATATATAATAGACCAAACCCGGATATAAGAGACTTCTTCTCCGGTCCCGACAACTCTCTTATATCCGTGTTACATTGTATCTATTATTTCAATACACTTTTCAACCTACCTTCGCCTTCCGTGTCTTTCTTTCTGGCCCCTAAACAGGCCACAATAATAATACAGCAAAAGGCGGATTATTCCGGAAGAGTCCAAATCGACGGAAGTTAATGCTTATGACAGACCATAAAACATTTTAATCTAAAACCTTTTCCTGCTTATCTTATCCAACTTTAAAGTTCCACCCATAAAACCTATTAAATTCAACCACATTGCTTCTCACAGATTTTAAACTCAGCCCTTTTGAACTCACATCTCGTTCCCTTGTAATAAAAAGACATTTAATCTCTACCACTTTCCCTCTTATTCTGTCGTTTAAACCGAACACCTTTCACCACGATACAGCAGTTTCAGCTTAACATTTCTTTAACACTGAGACCTTTAAAACTCAGTAATTTTGCCTCTCATATACAACTTCTTAAGCTTACTCTATTTTCCTCTCATATAACCTTTTAAAATCAACTCTATTCCCACCCATACGACCTTTCAAACTCAACGTTTTCCCGCCCAAACAAAACATTTAACATCATATTTTCCTTCCCGCCTATAATACTTTTCCTCTCACTCTTTCCTTCTTTCGCTCACCTTACATTCTTGTCTTTCATTTTCTCGTATTTATTCACCCTTCCCTTTCAAACTTTACATTTCTTTTTATATTCAACTGTATTCATTAATTCTTCATATTTTTTGCCTCGTTTTCATTGTTTCTGCGAACATCATGTTCGTGGATAAAATACTTCGGTATTGGCTTTCCCCTCACAAATATATTTTGATACGCATGCGCACAGCCAAGAGGAGAAAAAAAATTCTTCTACTTCTAAGTAATTCCGTCACTAAAACGCAGATATTTCTTTGTCTTATCTGTGCACATATACGGAAAATGAGAAAATATAGGGAGAGTGCTGAAAGTCCATGGAGCACAAAACCAGTAGACGTAGGCAATGCTATTCTAGAAAACACTTACTTTGATTAGAAGCGGAAAACAATATTCATATAACCGACATCAAACCAGAATCCGAAAATCCAAGATCATATTAACAATCTCGGCATTTCCAGGGACATTCATCCCGACATACAAGCACACACACACACATATATATATATAATAGCAGCATGGCCCGGCGTTGCCCGTGCTTGATTCAAAATTCGTACAACTCATACAGCAATCGCTATCACTTGACTTAAAATATTGTTGCCCTTCCTTGCCTTTAAAAGAGTGCCCTTCACCGTGCTGATGTTGCTACATGCCTTACCTCTTACCTATCTCACACTGTGAATTTTTTCTAAGCTCTATACTAAACATTAAATCTGTTACGAAAAAAGAACTAAACAAAATGAACATAAAACGATCAGCTTTAAAAAAGGACTCGTAACTGAAAAAACCGAATGAAAAAAGAATGTTAATAACAAATACTTTTTCACACCCAAGACAGTTCTGCGGAATAAGAATCAACGTTGAGTTTAAGCAAGCGAATGAGCCAATTGGAGTAAAGTGCCATGCAGATTTAAATTTTTCCCACTTGTGGCGAATGCAGCTATCGATTTTTTTGCATGCTAGTTAACATTCGTGTCAGTCAGCTGTTGGCTCTGACGCTGGGAAATAGAATCTTCTTGCCTATTCGTGGCAGCAAGCTATAGACTTTCACTCTGGTCAGTAGAAAATGGCCGCAAACTATATGAAAACTGCCGTAGAAGTATGAAAAAATCGATTATTTCCAGTATCGATGGGAGTAGGCAAATACAAAGTCGGTCTTGGCCTTCCCGCTAACTTGGAGCATGCGCATGTAAATTTTGGTGCAAATCCGTCGAAATGTATATATATATATTTATTATATATATATATATATATGTGTGTGTGTGTGTGTGTGTGTGTGTGTGTGTGTGTGTGTGTACATATAGAGATATATAAAATCATATATATATAATATATATATAAATTATATATATATTATATAAAATATATATATAAATTATATATTTAAAATATATATAAATTATATATATATATATAATATATAAATTATGTATATAATATATATATATATATTATATATGTGCGTGTGTATACATATAGAGATATATAAAATTATATGTATATAATATATATATATATAAATTATATATATATTATATAAAATATATATATAAATTATATATTTAAAATATATATATATAAATTACATATATATATAATATATAAATTATGTATATATTATATATATATATTATACATATATGTGTGTGTCTGTATACATATAGAAATATATAAAATTATATATATGTCCAAGTAAAATTTGAACAAATGCAGTATGCTTCCACTGTACGTAACATTTAATTTAAAAGACGGCTCAAAACATAGTAGAACTAAATGTTATTTATTTTATTCTATTAAAACATGTTAAAAATCGCTACAGAATTACAATTATGTTTCGACACCATAAATGCGTCTCTTGAGGCGATGTTAAACTACTGACCAGTGAAAGATTAATTTCAAAAAGCAGATTACTTAAAAAAAAAAAAGTCTTGTGCGCTTTGCCGTGATTAACCAATCGGATGTGATCTACGCTAAATTCAAATTCACCGCAATTTCTCTTTTAATATGGGTCATGAAACGAAGTTGTCTGCATATAAAACCCAGACAATTTCCTTAGAGTGTTACATTATTTCGTAAGAGTTATCGAAGTCTGACGCTCAAATTCCCAAGATGCAAAAGTGAAAGAGACGGGGAAGTAATTTAACATAATGCTATCCAGTTATATGCTTGATCAACTTCTTACATAACATTTTATAGTTGATATAAGAAAAGGCCCCTTTAAGAAATTGGCAAACAACTTAACCATTCGGATAAAACGGATTTTGGCAAATTTAATATGCAACCGTTAAATAAAGAACATCCATTAAGATGTTAATAATATCAACTAATCAATGTAATATGTTAATATTACTAACTAAACACCTGCACATCTATATAAGATGTTAATAATACTAACCAAACATTAATACAAAGCAATATTAAAGCAAAAGTATTAAGTATTCTGCGTTTTTGAAATTAAATTAATCTTTCACACGCCAGTAGTTTAACATCGCCTGACGAGACACATTTATTTTTTTATACATGTTTTAATATCCTAAAATAAATAACACACACACACACACACACACACACACACACACACACACACACACACACACACACACACACACACACACACACACACACACACACACACACACACACACACACACACACACACACACACACACACACACACACACACACACACACACACACACACTATATGGCCGACTGGTTAAAACGTCCGCTTGCTGACCATGAGACCCGGGTTCGAATCTCAACACGGTTGATTTGTCAGACTTCCTGGTGTTGTCGGTCTGAAAACCATATCACGGGTTGATCCAAGTCTTGTGAGTGAAATTGGGTAGACGGAACACTTGGGCGCCGTCGATAGCAGTGCTAGCACGAAGTAACAAGTCATCGTGATCGAGGGTTTGAGTGTGCTGGCCTTGTTCAGATTGTTGATCACGCTAGATAACACGCTCTTTCCGAAACTGAAACTAAGGTCTGCTCAGCATATCAACCACAAGTGGGCTCTGTGAGTGTTGGACAAACACAAATGTGCCAGAACGCGCGTCTGCAATAGGGATTGGCTAGTCGTCCTCGAAGATGGGAATCCTCGAATATGAGTGGCCAGCTATTATATATACACGACGAAATGTACTAAGTCTGGCAACTATTTTAATATATTTTATTGATATACGTTATATATATATATATATATATATATATATATATATATATATATATATATATATACATACATATATATATATATATATATATATATATATATATATATATATATGTATGTATATCCAAATATTTATGTAAATACTCTGTTTTCGAACCAAGTAAATGTTGTTAATACTGTTTATTATAAACAGAGCATTTACTTAAATATTTGTGTCTATATAAATAACGTATAACAATAAAATATATTAAAATAATTATCGGAATTAGTCCATTTCGTAGTGCGTGACGTTATTTGTTTACGTTAAGATGCACTTCGAACTGATATGGACGTTCGAGGGAAATCATGCGAAGTTTGTAGTTTAAAAGCAGTAAAATCGACCTTGCTAACCAGACGCTCCTTCGTAGCTAAACTGGTATAGCATGTCAGGCTATATGACGATTCCGTTTAGGATACAGTTTCGATTCCTGTCGGAGGACACATTTTCTATAAAATTTCTCGAACGTTCAGACCAGTAAATGTTAATAGTGTTTATTATAAACAGAGCATTTAAATAACGTATAACAATAAAATACGGTAGAATCCGTGACAACCGGACTAAGGAGGCCTTCTGGATATAGGGAATTGGTTACAAAGTCCGGATATGAGAGGTTATATTTAGATTAAAATAAAAGAACTGAAATCAGGTTTAACATTTATTTTCAATGTTTTATAGTATGCTGAGAGAAATACAACGGAATTGATTTTAAGGAAAAAGAAATAAATTATGTAATGTTAATGAAAATTCATTAAATTAAGAATGCCACGTATGCAAAAGAAATAATGAAACGAGGTTTTTTAATCGCTGTTACCATGATGATTCTTTCTCTTCTCATGGCACTGTCAACTTTTACGCATTTCGTTATGCTTTTGGTCTTTAAATATTTTAAACGAAAGACACTTTTTAACTCTGCGTGCGTTACTGCAATCGTCATAGCTGAATGCTGGCTTTCTTTCCATAAAACTGATATCTTTTTCAATTCCAGTCCAGGTTTCATTACAATCATGCATCTTATCTCTGTCTTATTGCAGATGTGCCTCGTTGTCATCCTTTCCTCTTATTCCCATCATCTTTTGCACTAATGCAAGACATTAGGGTGAAATAAGCAAAGACATTATTCAAAGTAAATTTCCAGAAAAACAGAAATTTCAAATCAATTACATACCACACAAATAGTTCAAATATACACATCAAAATCATGTCCGAGTATGTGCGATTCCGGATATGAAGGATTCTATATATATATATATATATATATATATATATATATATATATATATATATATATATATATATGAATATATACATTAATATATATAAATATATATATATATATATATATATTAATGTATATATATGTTCATATATATAATCATATATATATTCTAATATATCATATATAGATTCTAATATATATATATATATATATATATATATATATATATATATATATATATATATATATATATATATATATATCTCGTGTAGCGATGGAACCATATTTTTTAATTAGTAAATTTATAAAAATTTACTAATTAAAAAGTATAGTTCCATCCCTACACAGGAATTACCACGTTTCAAAAGCAGAAACTAAAAACTTCAAATTTAATTATAAAATTAAATTAAAATCCCGAGTACTGTTTCATTTTCAATTTTTAAAAATAAAAATAATTAATAAGAACACCGGATTATAAATCTTACTGTTCTTTCTCTTTATATATATATATATACACTACAGTTTAAAAGGTTGAGCCAACCCCTGGTAATATTTTTTAATTGGCCCCAAATGTAGCTGTTTTGCACTTTAAAGAAGAGAAACTTATTATACATGGTTAATAAAGTGAGACATGAATTTCATTAGGAATTTTATTATGGGAAAGCATTTTATGATCAAATTTTGCTCTCGTAAAATATCCTCGTTTAGCCTTGATTACAACAGTACAAATTTTGGGCATTCATTGAAGAAGTTTCTCAAAGTATAAATTTAATTGATTCAATTCTTTTATTTCTGCGACTCTAAGTGCTCATTACATTATTATTTCACTCTTCTGTCAAGTTCTATCCCATGCTATCAAACTTTTGAACTCTAGAATATATATATATATATATATATATATATATATATATATATATATATATATATATATATATATATATATATATAAGTGTTGTCTATATATTTTATGTAAGTTCTTTTCATATCGTCTGATAAGCTTAATAACATTATCATTAAACAATGAAAGAAAATCACAATATTGATACATATTTTTTAATCCAATCTAAGCTTTCGGCTTACATAAGCCATTATGAAAGATGACAATTACACAATATATTAAGCAATACACGAACAAGAAATTGTTGATAGTCTGTTTTTGTTTACATGGATGATTTCCAAGCAATATATATATATATATATATATATATATATATATATATATATATATATATATATATATATTATAATTAGAACCGCAGGTTACGCTACCTTGGTTGCAACCTTTCGGTACCCTGATGACCAATAACTGTTGTATAATTTATACATACATATATAATATCGCACATTAAGTGCTGATGTTAATAAAATTGTATTCTATCTAATGTAACAAATCTATAAATGATATATTAATAAACATACATTTTTTTTCCTGGCCAGTAGCAAGATGCTAGCGGTGAAGAAAACAACGTGTATATTCTATAATAATAAAGCGTAGTGTATGTGTGTGCATCCATCTGTTTTTCGATGTATATGACAGGAACCATTACTGGGGTCACCAGCGATAAAAGCCCTTAACCTACTGAAGAGGGTGAATTCTATAAAAAACGAAGACCACAAATATAGAAAAGAATTTCCAGAACTTTTCACATGCATTGCTAGACTCCAGAATATATATATAAAGAGTTTGAGCAACCAATGCCTATAGCAACTCATCGTCTCTTGCCACTTCCTCTAAAGAAAAGGTTTCAGGAAGAGTTATGGCGTTTAGAAAAGGAAAATATAGGTCCGATAAAAAACACGAAAACCTTCACCAGCATTCGTTGTAAAACCTGCTTCACCAGGTTATGTTCTGATTAAGATACAGTGGGATTCAACGACGAAATACCTTTCACCTAATGCGAAGGATTACACAGCCACCATCAACAAAAGTTACCAACCCAAAAACTTACAATACTGTGCAGCGTCAATCAAGACGTGTTTCGGATTTAATTTATTCTGAATTGTCATGGAATCAACACAAAACCCAATTAACTGAAATTGAAAAGCCGATTGTCAATGGCAACAGTCAGTTTACATCAGATACGGTCACTATGTTCGACCTCCTTATAGACTCTCATATATAATACTTCCGCTGCTAACTACGGAGATCTTCGTTTTTCTTATCTTGCTCCAGCTGGCTAAGTACGGAAACCTACGTTTTTGGCATACCGCTGGTATGAGTGTCCCGTTGCGCCATCTATCGTAAAATACGGGAAATTCTAACTGTTCTATCATGCAAATTATTAGTCAGCCTCGATTTTTCTCTACGTCATGGTAGTTTCGTATCTAATTTGAAAATATTCCTGACGAAAATGCGGCTAGCATGACGATGACTCTGAAAATGACTGGCCGGATGGGGGGCAGCACTGGGCAAATGAGTAGCAGTGAAAGTGTTAAAAGGACTTAAAAAAATTAGGGGATATAGAGTGGGGGCAGATTTTAAATTCTACGCGTTAACGAGTTTCGGCGTCAAAACAGACAAAGACTTCATCATCTCATCTCCCTCCCCCCTGTACACTTAAATTACGCCGAAGTCACTACTGCAGTTACACGCGATTGAAAATTAAATAAATAACTCATTTATAGTTAAATTTAAGTATTGAACAGAGTGAAAGGTTTAAAAATCAATTCTTTATTAAAGGTTTAATTTTAATTTCCCTTTTCGTCGCAACTGCAACTGGTATCGTCTAATTAAACCGTAACTAAAACTTAACCACTCATATGGTTTTTCTTTCTTATTCTAGCACGCCTACTGTGACGTATTCGAAATATTACATAGTTCGGGTCCCCCTAATTTCGTTTAAGCGTGACTTTATGTGGAGCGATCAGAAATAATGGTGATTTTAAAAGCAAATATAAATTGTGCGCAAAATAAATGTTTACAAACTACGGAGAACGGTTGCGTATACGAAGAAAGATTATGCCGAATTAAAGCGTCGTATAAAGACAAAATAATTTTATTTTCTAAATTTTCATAGCTTTTACGTGCATAGGATGCTGAAGGTAAAAGGCCGAAGGGTAAAAAAAAAATCCGAAGGAAACATATATTCATGTATATAAATCGCAGTGTACGTGTGTCCGTCCGTTCGTTTTTTGATCTCGACGAATCATAAACAAGCTGAAGTAAGAGTTAGTAACTACTGTAGTTACACGTGATTGAAAATTAAATAAATACCTCATTTAAAGTTAAATCTAAATATCGAACAGAGTGAAAGGTTTAAAAATCAGTTCTTTATTAAAGGTTTAACTTTAATTTCGCTTTTCGCTGCATTGCAATTTATATCGTCTAAGCCGTAATTAAAACTTAAGCTTGGCATTAGTTCATTGACCCTATGTTTTTTTCCTCTTTGTTAACACGCGTACTGTGACGTATTCAAAATATTACACCGTTCGAATTCCCTAATGTCTTTTAGGCCTGACTTTATCTTTTCAAAGAAAATAAAAATAGCGCGCAAAAAATCTAAAACACTACAGAGACCTCTTGCGCATACGAAGAAAGATTAAGTCGAATTAAGATGTCGAATAAAAGTAAAATAATTTTATTATTTCTAAATTCTTATAACTTTTACGTACATAGGATG
>OZ038501.1:29360364-29405364 GCA_964036315.1 Acanthosepion esculentum | reverse complement strand
TCCAAGGTTCAACCGTCATTTGCCTTACATATCCTCTCTAGTTACACTTCTTTCCTACTCCTCGTTTGAAGTATATATATATATATATATATATATATATATATATATATATATATATATATATATATATATATAATATCTGGATAAAATGAATGAAACAAAATTGGGTGTTTTTTTTATGAAAGTATTTATTTCTGTGTTTTTGTATATATTTATTTATTTAATATTTCAGACCACCTAGGTCTTTCCTCAGAAATCAAATTAGAAACTGTGTTTGTGTGTTTGTTTACAGCGTTTGTTTACAGCGTTTGTCGTGAAGCGTGCGCATGTCACGTGATGTGCAATGCAACTTTGTTTGAATTTTTGGCGGAAGACTGATGATAGTGTCTTAAATGTTGTTTAAAAGGTTTTTGACCATAACTCAAGAAATATTTCTTAAAATATTTTTAAATGTTAAAATAGTTATGTAGATTTGAAATATTCATGTGTTTGTTTACCCCTAGTTTATGTGTCTAATTTTAGAATTTAGTATTTTTCTTTTTTTCTTCTTCGTATGTGTGTTGTACTTAAATTACTGTGTTTGTGTATATATAGACATACACACACGCACACATATATTTGTATCTATAAAAATATTTGTATCCATAAAAAAAATGTTAAACAAAAATGTCTTAAAATAATTGTCGGACTTTGTCCATTTCATAATGTGTGACGTCATTTGTTTACATTTGATACGCCATGAGCAGTTATGAATGTACGTGAAAGATTCATGGAAGATTGAAGTTTATAAGCAGTAAATTCGATCCTCAGTGGCCGAATCGGTTAAAAGTCACGACGGGCTATATGACAGATACAGGTTCGAATCTTGTCGGAGGACGAATATTTTCTATTTCTCGGACATTCAGGCTGGTAAATGTTGTTTATTATAAACAGTGCATTTACTTAAATATTTGTATCTATAAAAGGATGTTATATATATATAGTGGGGGGGAAACAAATATTCGTACACATACAAAATTTTAATTTATTGTATTTTCAAGTAATGAATAAACATAATTTTCATATCATTAACTGTACACAAAATAATAATAACTAAATATGCATAGAGAACGGAAAAGAATTGATTTAATAGAAATAAATCCCGTTGATCCAATTTAATGGGTGAAAAAATATTTGTACAATACAAAAAAGAATGCATAATCTTCATTTAATACTTTGTAGAATAGCCATTATTACTTCTGCAGCAACCAAACTCTTCTTGTACCTGTCAGTTAATGATTTGCAAATTTTACTTGGTATTTTGTTCCATTCTTCTTCGCATTTGGTCTTCAGATCCGGGAAGTTTGTTGGAGCTCTCAGTTGGAATTGAATTTTTAAATAACGCCACAGATTGTCGATTTAGTTTAAATCTGGAGACTGACTTGATCATTTCAGGATATTTACATTATTTTTAACAAGCCATTTCCTAAGTGTTGTGGATTCCGGGATGAATTCGATATCAATGAATAACAAACGCCAGGAATGGATAAAGAAAAATAAATTTATTAACGTAATAATACAAACTGGTAATACGGGTTAGTAGATCCAGGAATGCGGGTTAGTAGCAATAATATATATACAGTCTTGGTATTGAAGTATCGCGGTATGACTCCTTACTGAGTCTACGTGCTCGCTAACTGTGACGCTTGCCGCCGTCTCTGTGTGTGACTTACTCTACTACTACTGAACTCTACTACTCTTCTGTCGTTCCGTCTCGACTCCTTCACCTGTTCGGGTATTCACTGGTAGTAGTATACGTATACCTTGATTGTGTCCATTTGTGTGAAAAGGGGAGACCCCTTAACACTAAGCAATATCTATTCTGTTTAAATTACAGAAATGTGGCACAAGGCCGAAGGGGGGATTGGGGAAAGGACGGTCTTCTTCTGTCTTAACTATAACTTAGCTAGCCGCAAACACTGAGCCAATCGTACGAACAATATTCCTTACACCAAAACAACACATTCATACGTACCTTTCTTACTACAACCACCATAATACCTCATTGTCTCTATGAAAATACTAACTAGTCCTCATATTTACAATTCCCCCTTAACACTAAGCACACCGCAAAATAAATATTACTTATGTCATAAAAAGTAATATACAACCATTTATTTAATGATTGGTTCTGCGTACCATTGCTTATCTAAGGCGATAATGGATGGCTGATTGAGTGACGAAGCGATGACAGCTAGTATGGCTGAATAGAATTGATATAAATTTACAAAATCTAAGTGAAATAATCATCATCACAATTTTAAATTATTATTAATAATAATAATAATAATAATATCCAACATCAATAACATGAAGAAAATTAAATAAAATAATATAGATAAAATAAATAATATGAAATAAATAAATAAATCAAGAGATAATTATAAAGAAAGAAATTTAGAATATAAAAAATAAATAATGATAAAAATAATAAAGATAATACTACCAATAATAGTAATATAAAAATATAAATTAGTTAATTATTTAAAATTATAAATGATGTCGACAAGTCAATCACATAAAAAACCATATATAAAAATGTGAATACACGTACGCATATATGTTAGTACGCATATAAAAATATAGAACCAATATTTCATGTCTATATCCGTCAGAGTTAATGTTTTTAGGGAATTTTAAATTTCTTCTTATGTCTATATATACACAATTAACAGAAAATATATTAAATAATTGTCGGACTTAATCCTTGTCATAATATAATAACAGTGGATGGAAACAAATATTCGTACATATACAAATTTTTAATTTACTGTATTTCAAACTAATGAATAAAAAAATTTTCATATAATTAACTGTACACAAAATCATAATAACTAAATATGCATAGAAAACAGAAAACAATTGATTTAATATAAATAAATCCAATTTATCCATTTTAATGGGTGAAAAAAGTATTCGTACAATACAAAAAAGAATATATAATCTTCATTTAATACTTTGTAGAATATCAATTATTCACTTCTGCAGCAACAAACTTCTTGCAAAATGCAAAAATTCAGATTTTAAAACTGTTAGATTGCTTTAATACTCTACATTATTCAAGTGGAATATTCTAGAATTTTGTATTAATGTTATCAGTAGTTATTTTTAGCCTAAAACAAACAGAACATTCTGTAATCGATATTCGTGCAAGAAGATTATCATCATGGCGAGAGGTAAAGAATTGACAAATTCGCAAAAAGATCTGATTGTTAAGCTCTGGAAAGAAGGTAAAAGTCACAGGAAAATCTCAGACAACCTGAATATGCCATTTACTACCATTAGTTCATTCATTGCGTCAACTGCGTCAAATTAAACAGAATCTAATGGTTACGCATCAAGAGTTGCAGGATGATTTGCCTTCATCAGGAATCTGTGTCAATAAACGGACAATAAGCAATGAAATTCATAGGAACAATCTAAAGTCACTCTCTCCTCTGAGAACTCCACTGCTATTGAAAATACGCAGAGATGCCAGGTTGAAATTCGTTTGTGAACATAAAGATAAGGAAAAATCGTATTGGGAAAGAGTATTATGGACAGACGAAACGAAAATTGCGTTGTTTGAACGAAATTCTAGAAATCATTCATGGAGAAAAGATGGTGATGCCTACAAAAAAAAGTTCCAACAGTGAAATTTGGTGGTGGCAGACAGCATCATGGCTTGGGGATGTTTTTTTCTGCAAAAGGTCCTGGCAACATATCAGTAATAGATGGTAGAATGAATGCCGCAGCATATCAAAACATTTTGGAAGCAAATTTAAGGATTTCAACTGAAAATCTAGAACTTCCTCCTGATTGGATCTTCCAACAAGATGATGATCCTAAGCACACTGCAACAGCTACGAATAAATGGCTTGCTGAAAATAATATAAATATCATGAAATGGCCAAGTCAGTCCCCAGATTTAAACCCAATCGAGAATCTGTAGCCTATTTGAAAATTCAAATCTGATCGAGAGCTCCAACAAACATCCAGGATCTGAAAAGGTAAAAGTCACAGGAAAATTTCAGACAATCTGAATATTCCATTTACTACCAATAGTTCATTCATTGCAAGGTATAAAAAAAACCCCTCAAAACTGTCGAAAACCAAAGAAGAGTAGGTGCTCCACAGAAGATTTCTTCAAGATCTTCGAAAAAATGTATGCGTCAAATTAAACAAAATCAAATGGTTACTCGTCAAGAGTTGCAGGATGATTTGCTTTTATCAGGAATCTGTGTCACTAAACGTACAATAAGCAATGAAATTCATAGGAACAATGTAAAATCACGCTCCGCCCGGAAAACGCCACTGCTATTGAAAATACGCAGAGATGCCAGGTTGAAATTCGTTTGTGAACATAAGGATCAGGGAAAATCGTATTGGGATTGAGTATTATGGACAGACGAAACGAAAATTGAGTTGTTTAGACGTAATTCTAGAAATCACGTATGGATGAAAGATTACAATGCCTTCAAACAAAAGAACACAAATTCCAACAGTGAAATTTGGTGGTAGCAGCATCATGGCTTGAAGATATTTTTCTGCAAAAGGTACTGGCAACATATCAGCAATAGATGGTAGAATGAATGCCGCAGCATATCAAAATATTTTGGAAGCACATTTAATGATTTCGGCTGAAAATCTTGAACTTCCTCCCGATTGGATCTTCCAACAAGATGATGATCGTCAGCACACTGCAAAGTCTAATATGTTCACTTATTTACTTTCTTATTCACCTACGCGCAAATCCTTTTTGAAAAGGTATGAATTAATATTTTCTCCCCCAACTATGGGTTAATTAGCAAACGTTGTATCACAAAATCATTATTATCCATCCTCACCCAACCAAAAATTCTTACAATTTACATTCTACATTCTGTAGATCGATCAGTTCAGACATTTACAGCTAAGACTGGCCTTGCCAGGAACACAGACGCGAACCATCTCCATTCCTTTCTTATTCCATTAAAAATGAAATTCCGTTAGGATAGCTTCTTCCCAATAAACGCTACTTTATGAAATCGACTCCTGTGGGGATGCTTTCTCGGTCACTCCAATTTTAACCACTTAAAGTCTAGGTTCAGCCGCCATTTATCTTACATCTCCTCGTAATCTGCACTTTTTGCCGCCCCCTCCTCTTTTGTTCATAAACCAATGTCATTCAGTAACAGTCGTCTTTGATTGGTTCTAGGTTTACGGTAACGTCACCTCGAAACACTGGTTCCAGTATGATCGCCGAAGTTAAGCAACGTCGAGTGGTCAGTATGCTGGATAAGTGACCGCTTGCGAATACCAGCTCTGTAAGATTGGACGAATTTTGAGATTCTCTATCTATTCAACTTGTCTCTCATCTTTTCCAAGAGGCCGTCGAACTAGGTCAGTGCCTAGATAGCTGACCGCTTGTAAGTTTGTATGTGCGGTTGGTATAACGGGCTTACGGCCATGACACGTTAAAATACCGGTTTACATACGAAGGTAAGCAACGTCGAGCCTTGACAGTACCTAGATGGCTGACCGTTTAGGAATACCAGATGCTGTAAGCTTGGATCTACAGGTCGTATGATGGATAATGGCTCAGAATTGTAAATCGGAGAGCCAATTTCTAATTCCAGTTATAACACTTACGCTCCCATACTTTTGGAAAAGCTATGACTCAACCCCTTCTCTCCCCAACTAGGGGTTAATTAGTAAGACTTGTATCATTAACCCACTATCTCCCCCCAAAATGCTTATAATCTAAATATATATTTTCTAGCTTTAAATAATCTACAAAGGGTCTGTCTATATTTCTGAGATGAGGTATTATGTACAGTATTTACATTAGTCGGACTATTGTCCTCATCTTTGTCGCCATATTTGTCACAACGTTTCGGCCGTTGTACGCTCCGGCCTTCTTCAGGTGGCTCGTGGAACTAGAACAGTCTACCCCAGTGATCGAAATAAAGGGTTCGGTTCAAAATTCCAACCACCTGAAGAAGGCCGGAGCGTACAACGGCTGAAACGTTGTGACAAATATGGCGACAAAGATGAGGACAATAGTCCGACTAATGTAAATACTGAACCTACAAAGGGTTGATAAGCCGTAAAATATCAATCGATTGTGCGCTTCTTGGGCATTGTAATGGCCAAGCAAGTCTTTAAAAAAAATATGACAGTAAGGTGGCGTACCATGAAACGACTGTGATGACATAATACGCTTTCAAAATATTGTCCGAAGTTTTAAGAAGTTTCTATTAGCTTGGTGCAAAAATAATGTCGTTTTTTGACATGATCTTGAACGTCAAAAAACGACATTATTTTTGCACCAACCTAATATTTAAGGACAGAAAGGCCAAGAATCTGAATTCTTCCTTTATATAGCTTTTATTATAAATTTTTCAAGAGTCCGAGTATTTATTTATCATCACATTTCCTTGTGTTTTACTGAGTCTCGTACGTTTCTAGTATGTATTAAGATTTATAAATATATCGTTTTTTTTTTCAGGAAACGTGTGCAGGTAAAATGTACCGAAAATAATTTCCCAGGTGTTCAAATACTTCTTTCTGCCTACGATAGAGATGCTAGCAGCAGAATGGGGTGAGGAATATGGATAATTTTCTCCGTTCTATTGCGCTGTGGGTTCCTCATTTCTTTTTCTTTTTACAGTCTCCTCCTTCTCTTCATTCTTTATTATTATTATTATTATTTTGGTTTGTATTTCATCAAAAACATTTTATTGCCTTTCTTCGTACTGGCAAAGCAATTTGCTGCAGATCCCAACTACAAATGGAATAATAAACTAACATGAGCGCGGGTGTAAAAAAAATGTAAACGAAAGAAAGGAATAATTCTAATAAAATGCGGGCGTAAATTCCTCGCATAGATAGATAGATAGATAGATAGATAGATAGATAGACAGATAGATAGATAGATAGATGTTGAGCAGACTGAGATAGATAGATAGATAGATAGATGTTGAGCAGACTGAGATAGATAGATAGATAGATAGATAGATAGATAGATGTTGAGCAGACTGAGATAGATAGATAGATAGATAGATAGATAGATAGATAGATAGATAGATAGATAGATGTTGAGCAGACTGAGATAGATAGATAGATAGATAGATGTTGAGCAGACTGAGATAGATAGATAGATAGATAGATAGATATGAACATACCGCGATAGAGAGATAGATAGATGTTGAGAGGACTGAGATAGATAGATAGATAGATAGATAAATAGATAGATGTTGAGCAGACTGAGATCGATAGATAGATAGATAGATAGATATATAGATGTCGAGCAGACTGAGATAGATAGATAGATAGATAGATAGATAGATAGATATCAACATACCGCGATATATAGATAGATAGATAGATAGATAGATAGATAGATAGATAGATAGATAGATAGATAGATAGATAGATAGCTGACTACGTACGTGGGTGTAAATGCGCGCATTTCGCAAATTAAATATGGCGGATTGACGTATACGACGTTTCAATATAAAGTCATGTCAGAAGTTATAAAATATGACGAATGATCGAAACAAAATTGCTTATTACAACGGAAGAACATTCCTAATTTGCAAAAGCACGCACAAACACACACACACACACACACACACACACACATATATATATATATATATTAGGGTTATGACATTTTTTTCGGTGGGGTGGGCGAAGAAGAGGATTCATACGTTTCCCAAGAGTATTAGCACTTATTTTCAGTCAGTTACGTGCCATGCGTGGTACACGCTTAGGCGATCATGTATCTTTTGACGAGGCAGATTTTTTCCCGCAGTAGGTTGCCATTTCTTTCTTCGGTAGACCAGTTGCCATCCAAGGCTGTAGACACCCGGTCTGTCCTTCTATTTACCCATAGTTGGGGGGAAGAAGAAGAGGATTTTTACCTTTCCCAAGGGTATTAGTGAATGCAATAGATTAAACTGGAATTCGAACACGGCCCTCCGATTACTCAATCCGAGCCGCTATCCATTACTCCACCACGCCTTTAACCATAATATTCTCATACAAAGTGCTTTTACCAGTGAAAGAAACAAAACGTGGACGAAGAATCTCATAATATTTTAAGAATCACATAACAAAAAAAGAATTGTTAAATGAAATCACTAAAGAAGTAACAAGTTTATGGCAAAAGAAATTAAATTTCCCAAATTCAACAACTCAAGTCATACGAGCAAAACTGGATCAAGTCTTGAACGATGAATGTGCAAAATGAGGAAGATATGATTCCTTGTATGAAATTTTTGTCATCTCAAAAGAAAATGCTTAATGGCTGTGTCGTGAGGACAGGCGGTTATATCATCTTCAGACCGAAAGCAAAGGACATGTTCGATATACTACTGGAAAGACTGCGAGTTCCCAAATCTGTAAAAGAAATTAAATCCATGTGAAAAAGAAGTAAAACAAAAAAAATTAAATAAATAAAAAAGAGTAAGATTCTATCTGTATTAGAAATCCTTATACCGAAAAATTCACCTTATTTATTGAATGACCCTCGTATCTTCAAACTTATCAAGCAGCAAATATTTAAGTTGTTAAATCTGAAAGAAAAAGGAAAAAAAATCATTAGACGCTTAAACTTAATTCACATTTAAAATCGGTCCAAGTTATTGGAACACTCTATATTTGTCAGCAGTTATCTGAAGAGGGATTGACGTTGAGACAGCCTTATCAATATGGTATTTACACATCGACTATTAAAGAAGCATGCAAACTCAAAGAAGAAATAAAGAAAACACGACACATAGAAAATTGATCACTGCATTTTGATTGTAAATTAATTGATGGACAAGAATATCAAGTGCTTGATTTAAAGAATTGTTATGGGAAACCTACCCATAATAGTAATGGACTAGACCGTACCCCAGAAATACTGCGCCTCAAGAGGAAGCAGCAGTGAGTGACAGAGAAAGTTTGGAGCTGCTCGGCCTGGAGGCCCGGATCAGAGTGTAGTTCGCAGATCGCTCGCTTTGTCGGCCTTTTGGCTGAGAGCGTCACTTGATATTTACCTGGTGTAGGGATTCGTCCCTGCGCTGGTTGTATCATGGCTGCGGCTAGCCTGGACCGGCTCCGGCCTGGACCAGCTATGACAAGCCAAGACTAGCTATGACCAGCTATGACCAGCTTGGACAAGCTAAGACCAACTCTGACCAGCTTGGACAAGCTAAGACCAGCTATGACTAGCTTAGACAAGCTAAGACCAGCCAAGACTAGCGGCCCGGGTGAAAACACTCGGGTCCCCACGTTAAAAAATAACCTTGTGTCACAAGCTGACTCAGTAGGGGGTGTCAAGTAAATACCGAGTGACAGAGAGAGTGAGTTGGACAGTCGGCTAGACGATTACTGTAAGACATTGGAATAGTGATACTTCGAGACAACATAGTTCTCTCTAACCTAACCTGATTGTTATTACTAACACCTCTACTCTTTCGTACATATATTCTATTTGTAATATATATCTGTGTTATTCCATACCTGTGTTCGAGTTATTCTTCATTGGTTCTATCTTGAACCATCACCGTGGTACAAGGACCTGGACCATAACAAGAATGAAAGAAGAGAAGTTAAATTAAAATTTTAGCTTTACCAGACGAAAAATCGGCTACTGTTGTGAAAGGAATAACAGCTTCTCTGGAGGAATTCAATTTATCTGAGAGTATAAAGATGACTGTTGCAGACACTGCGAATGTGAATACAGGAATAGGATTGTCAGTCACTTACAAAGGGAACTGGAAGAAGTACAATTCCTTGGTTGTCGACGTCATGTTTTTGACCGAGTGCTACACGTTGTAATGAATGACTAAATTGAAGGAAACAACATCTCATCCAATATTGAATATCCTATCTGCTGTTTTGCCATCTTGCTTTTTCTGCCCTCACAAATTGAAAGGAATCTTCGAAGAACAGGTAACAAGCGTAAAATGGAAACTTTAAACGTAATGCTCGCCTTATTTACTTGACATTTCCAGTAACTGCTCACAGCTATCTCGATTTCCGAGCGATGTGCATTAAATACGCAATGGATATAAAATTCAAAATTAATTGTGACAGTTGCAGATAGATAGATAGATAGATAGATAGATAGATAGATTTGAATAGGTTGAAACTGATTATTAGAGAGAGAGAGAAAGAGAGAAATAGACATAGATAGATAGAGAGAGGGGAGAGAGAGAAATGGTCATATCAGATTGAAAAATTAAATAAATTTAGATAGGCTGTAAAAGATTGATAGGGAAAGAGAAAGAAAATACTGAAAAGTAGGGATTCAAAATTGTGACAGTGATAGATATATAGATAGATAATGAAAAGAATGAAATAGATAGATAGATAGATGGATAGATAGATATGAACAGAATTAAATAGATAGATAGATAGATAGATAGATATGAACAGAATGAAATAGATAGATAGATAGATGGATAGATAGATTTAAATAGGTTGAAACTGATTATTAGAGAGAGAGAGGAAGAGAAAAATACATGAATAGAATGAGATAGATAGATAGATAGATATGAACAGAATGAAATAGATAGATAGATAGATAGATAGATAGATAGATAGATAAAAATAATTAGATGTAATAAAAATTTAGATAGATATAATAAAAAAATAGATTTGGATATGCTGAAAAAGATTGATAGAGAGAAAAATAGTGACTGTAATAGATAAATAGATATCAAATTTAGATAAATAAAAATTAGATATATTTAATAAAATATAAATATTAACAGATTGAGGCTGATAGGAAAATAGAAGGATATAATAGAAATTGGATTTGAAACAGCTGGATAGAGAGATAGAGCGAAATGCTCACTATCAGATTGAGATAGATAAAAAGATAGATATGAATAGTCTGAAACAGATTGATAGAGAGATAGAGATATAAACACGAAAATATTGCAATAGATAACGAGGGGGGCGTTGCTGGTTGTCTCGGAATTCCCTGTAGTGGCGCTGCTGGCGATGGTCGCATCTTCCCAACACTGTAATCTCTTCTTCTGTACAGGTTTCTCGGTTTTCTCTTCCCTCGGCCATCTGAACTTGTAGAACAGTACTTTGCAAGCAACAGCTGCGACCTGTTCCAGCTACACAGTCGAACTCTCTGCTTTCGGGAAGAGAGGAACCCGGATGAGGCTCCGCCGAAGGCCAGTCTCGTTCGGGGAGGTAGACTTTACCCTGAGCCCGTTTTTACGGGTTCAAATAGGGAATATTTTTTAAACCTGGCCTTGTGCCACATGCAACCCCCCCGTAGCTAGATATCGCAAGCAACAGCTCAACCTGACGCTCTCCTATTTGCCAGGCGACTTATTCGAGTCGCTCCGTAGAAAGATCAGAAACATGCTGACATATCAGAGAGACACAAAAGTGTCCAGCTCCAGGAGACCATAACCAAATTGTGAAACTCGCCTTGGCTCCGAGTTTGGAGAGATCAGGATTCCTCACCGGAAAGAGCGAATATGGCAGGCTCAAACGTCACAATTCAAGCAGGCTTACGACCATATCACGTTGAAACACGGGTTCCTGTACGATCACTGGAGTTAAGTCTGGTCAGTATCTAAGTGGGTGCCCTCTTGGGAATACCAGGTGTTGTAAGCGTGGATGTGTAGTCGGTGTAACGGATAACAGCTTACAATTGGAATTTTTTGTGATGTCAACGAATACTCGTTGTCACTTTCGTAATGCTCGTTGTAGTAGAGACTTTGTAATCGCAGATACAACTATAGTAACGCCGTTGAACAATGCTGGTGTCAGGCGCCTTCGAACGACACTCGCACTAATAGTACTTGCTCGATAATACTCGCTCGAATAGTAATCACCGTATAGTGATCTGAACAGAGAAATAGTATAGTGAATAGAGTAGAGAATAGCGGTCCTTATAGTAATAGAGGATAGAATAGAAATAGCATCCGTATAGTGATAGAAAATAAATAGGGATCACATGCTACCTTCTATATATGTGCTTCCTCTATGGTTACGCGGTCGAATTAATTCAATAATGTGATCGCCTGTGATTAATCTCTGGCGATCTGTGTTCAAACTCGAGTTTCGGCAGCGACACTTTATTCCTATATAACAGTGAACCGGCATTCATTACGAGTGGAGATCGTTATATTCACTTACGCGTAAATATGCGTGGGAAAGATGTCTTCTCCGGAATTCGAACTCGGCTCAGCGATTTCTGGTTCCTAGCCACTATTTATTATAAAACTTACCCATCCACTCGGGTGTTATTAAAAAGGTAAAAGTAATAATCATTTTTTACGTCAAACTTCAAACTGTTTACTTGCATATACTGCTTACCTGGCACATGCCTTGGGAGAATTATCATCTCTCAGTTGCGTCTCTGTTTTCGGGCAGTGAGCGACTCAGTTGCGTCTCTGTCTTCAGTCAGTGTGCGACTCAGTTGCGTCTCTGTCTTCGGTCCGTGTGCAACTCAGTTGTGTCTCTCTCTTCAGGCGGTGTGCGACTCAGTTGCGTCTCTGTCTTCGGGCTGTGTGAAACTCAGTTGCGTCTCTGTCTTCGGTCCGTGTGCAACTCAGTTGCGTCTCTCTCTTCAGTCAGTGTGCGACTCAGTTGCGTCTCTCTCTTTAGGCGGTGTGCGACTAAGTTGCGTCTCTGTCTTCGGGCTGTGTGAAACTCAGTTGCGTCTCTGTCTTCAGGCTGTGTGCTACTCAGTTGCGTCTCTGTCTTCAGGCAGTGTGCGACTCAGTTGCGTATCTGTATTCGGGCCGTGTGCGACTCATTTGCGTCTCTGTCTTCAGGCTGTGTGCTACTCAGTTGCGTCTCTGTCTTCAGGCAGTGTGCGACTCAGTTGCGTCTCTGTCTTCGGTCCGTGTGCAACTCAGTTGCGTCTCTCTCTTTAGGCGGTGTGCGACTAAGTTGCGTCTCTGTCTTCGGGCTGTGTGCTACTCAGTTGCGTCTCTGTCTTCAGGCAGTGTGCGACTCAGTTGCGTATCTGTATTCGGGCCGTGTGCAACTCATTTGCGTCTCTGTCTTCAGGCTGTGTGCTACTCAGTTGCGTCTCTGTCTTCAGGCAGTGTGCGACTCAGTTGCGTCTCTGTCTTCGGGCAATGTGTGACTCAGTTACGTCTCTGTTTTTGCGCAGTGTGCGACTCAGTTGCGTCTTTGTCCGCGGACAGAGGAAAATAAATACTGCGACGTGCCTGTTGCCGGAGAAGAGCTGCCCGAGACCGCACCCCCACCTCCCTGTTGCACTAGAAAGTGAGAATCGGTAGTCACTACCAAAGACAGAGCAACCGACGGTTGCTTGGACTGAAAAACTTTTGCCCTTGGCCTAGGTGTACAAGCTCGGGTTCTCCACAATAAACTCCACCTTTTGTGACACCGCCTCTCAGTGGGGAGTCGAAGTAAATAATACTTGCATATAAATACAAAATTTAATATTTTATAATTTTAATTTCTTGAAGTTATTTTAACATCATTATTTAAAAAAAGGAAGGCCATAATCAATTGAAAATGTACTCACTATTTTATCGATCTTTGATATGAAACCAGACGTTCTAAAAAGTCTGAAACCGGCTAAGTGGGTAAAGGATTTTTCTTTTTATATAACTTTATTTAAGCACACATTTATAATCATGCTAGTTTATAGTCTCACAATAAAATTGGTATTAACCCAATGATGGTTTTAAATTTTTCATACATACATACATACATATATATATATATATATATATATATATATATATATATATATATATATATATATATATATATATTGTTATGCAGACAGACTGTTTCGCTGTATCAGAGCTCATAATGATAGGAAAAAGAACAAGTAGGAAACAGATCTCTATAAAATATGTTTCACTATATTAAAGTTACGTTAGAGATCAAGATAGAAATTACTTCATTACACGTGACACATATCTAACCAATAAGAAATTACCAAAAAAACAACATGCCATTAATCTGCGTCTCTTTGCTTTTAATCATTTTTTATTATTTCTATCTTGATCTCTGACGAAGCCTTAATAAAGGTTAAACATGTTAGATTAAGACCGGTTTCCTACTTGTTCTTTATCGCATTATATATATATATATATATATATATATATATATATATATATATATATATATTATGGTCCAGGTTACGACCAAGGAAGACAACACGAACACAAGTGTAAAAATAACGAAGATATATTATACGGAATAATAATACAAGACGTGGAAGGTGTTAGTATGACTGTCAGTCTGGGTTGGAGTGAACTACTATCGGCTCGACTCGATGCGTCTCTCTCTCTCTCTCTCTCTCTCTCTTGAGAGGCGTATTATACATAGTGATAGGAAGAGTTTATTCTGTAGTTATAGGTAAGGACCCATAACAATATATATATATATATATTTCATCCGTTACCCACTTAGCCGGTTTCAGACTTTTTAGAACGTCTGGTTTCATATCAAATATCGATAAAATAGCGAGTACATTTTCAATTGATTATGGCCTTCCTTTTTTTAAATATATATATATATATATATATATATATATATATATATATATATATATATATTAATAATTAATAATACGTTAAAAACACCGATTAAAATAAAAATTAAAAATAAATATATAATATAAGAAATAAAAATAAAATAAAAAATTAAATTAAATAATGGCAAGCAAAATAATTTAACCCAAATTACTAAATAAACAAAAAACGACAACCGCTAAAATAACCGCCAAAATAGACTACCCACAATGCACCACTGACCCGTATATATAAATAGACGAGAAAAATAACAGACTTTATTGTACATATGTGTAGTAAGAAAGTATAAATGTGGCGTTTTGGTGGAATATTGTTTTGTATGTTTGGGTCAGTGCTTGCGACTAGCTAAGTTTAAAGATAAGACAATTGAAGACCTCCCCTTTCCCAACCCCCATTTTTGGCCTTGTGCCTTATTTACTGTATTTCAAACAATAATAAATATTGTGGCCTGACGATTGCCTCCAGCATGAAACAGACTTTCGCCTCTAAGTTTTGAGTTCAATGTTCACTTTTATATATATATATATATATATATATATATATATATGTGTGTGTGTGTGTGTGTGTGTGTGTGTGTAAGAATAGAAGATCAGATATAGATCAAGATAGGATAGGAATCTTACAAAATGATATGATAAGGAACAAGTAGGAAGCAGGTCTCAATCAAACATGTTTCACTTTATTAAACCTTCGTCACAGATCAAGATAAAATGGTAAAAAGCAAAGAGATGCAGATTAATAGTACTGATTTTCTAAGTGTAGTTTGGATGTGGCACAAGGCCGAAAGTATGGGGCACCCAGTGAGGATCGAACTTACTCTCCAGTTGTAACTGTTTTAGCGAGACAAGCTTGCTAAACATTACACAGCCTCGTGGGCCCAAATGCATTTAATAGTATGTTGTGTTTGATTAGTTCTTATTGTTTAGATACGTCTCACATGTAACGAAGTAACAGATAATATTTAAATATTGTAAGAAATATTTTGGACGCTAAAGTGTGTAAGAGTTAGTGAGGCGCTGCAGGATATTTTGAAAAAATTGTTTTGGTTTGATTTTTCATTAAAACATGTCTCGTACGTGTTTTGTATGTCTTCATTGATTTTTATGTATTAAATAAACAGAAGTTAAATTCATGGATATTGGATCTGTAGAAGAATGGTGGTGTAATGTAGTTTTTTAAAGGTGTGTTAATAGTTGGTCGTAATCCTATAAATATGTTTTCATAATATTTTTTCTGCAAAGGTTGATGTTCTTTTTTTAATAAGGCTGGCATTCGTGAAATTAAAGATATGCCCCACGTCGTTGCGGTATAGGACGAGAGAGTTCGAATGTCTATCTAATCGCAAGTCTCTTTTGTGTTCCTGGATGCGAGTTTTAAGATCACGTGATGTCTCCCCATCTAAAATCTCATCATCCAGCTCTTTCCAAAACCTCTGTACTGTCCTCAGATTGACAACTAAACACTCTGAATTGTTCGTATTAGAGCTGCTGGCGTGAATGACAAGCAGTACAGCATGACGTTACCAAAATTCTGACGGAGTAAATTGCGTCATGGTGCTCTTTTTTTTCTCAGAGACGATATCCAACTGACCCTAATATAATACGCAGTCGACAAAATCAAAACCTATCAACGCGCATGTGCTTAATTAAAAATATAAAATGGCGACAATTTACCCATCGCACCTTGTGTACACACACACACAAATACACAAATACACACACACACACACACACACACACACACACACACACATATATATATATATATATATATAGTCTTAAAGTGTGCTATATTTATGGGATAAAGTGCTCAATATTAGAGATAGAGCGTATGTAAATATAAAAGTGAACATAGAAATCAACACTTAGAGGCGACAGTCTGTTTCATGCTAGATGAAATCGTCAGGCCTGACGATTTCTTCTAGCATGAAACAGACTGTCACATCTAAGTGTTGACTTCTATGTTCACTTTTATATATATATATATATATATATATATATATATATATATATATATATATCTTACGTGGTAATAGTCTTGGGAAAGGCGTTAATCCTCTTCTCCATCTAGCTATGAGTAAATAGCAGGACAGACTGGGTTCTATGGCCTTGGATGGCAACTGGTCTAGTAGAAGGACAACTCTGAATCCAAAACTTGCGAAGGGTCGTTTTGGGACCTTGTGGCATGTAGCGCACCAGTTCTCTGTATTCGGCCCTTCAAAAAGTGTGTTTGGTTCTGCGCAAAGCCTTCAACACTATAATCAAATCATATGTGCTGGTGTCCGGGCTGTAGGCTCCTAGGAAATGAGCTGCTTGGCCCTCATACGTCGAATACGACGGGAGAGTCCACCCTGCATATATATATATATATATATATATATATATATATATATATATATAAGTGTGTGTGTGTGTGTGTGTGTGTGTGTTTGCATATATTACGACAATCTTAGGCAACTGAACAAAAATGTGGAAAAATTCAATATAAGGCCTTTTGCCCCCGAGAACGTCTTCATCGAACTAAACTAATGGCTTTCATAATTCAATTATGTATCAGATGGAGAGGGGGATAATTGCATATATAATTACATCAGCGACATGCACACATGTTATTTAAATCAATAGAAACATTAATTTAGTTCGATGAAGCCCTTCTAGAGGGCGAAACGCCTTACACATAATTCTCCCTCTTATTCATTCGGTTACCTAATATTAGTTCTGATATATCAACATTTATATATCATATTTTACCATAGACATCGCAGTAGGACAATCCACGACTGAGATCAACATAAGAAAAGAGTTCTTCCAGGGAGACTTCATATCCTCACTGTTAATCAGCATATCAATGGTGCGTATTTCTTCTTTTATGTCGCTTGTCTATTCAAGGATGTCGACGATCGTGGTTCTCCACAACGTCCTCTCTTTTGTCGCTCTAAGTTGATTTGAAGTCTTTACCATCTCTTTTTGTCCTCGTTCTGCCAGCCATTAACACAAACATATCGAGGCAACTCAGTGGATAAGGCGTGGGTTAGATCCAGTGACTAGAGCCGAAGAGTTGTGAGTTCAATACCAGGCTACAGCAGTGGTGAACCAAAAAATTGGAAAGTTGAGTTAAAGGGAAATAACCGAGACACCCGGAAGAGGTATGGCGCATAAAACTAAAACAATCTACCCCGAGTGGACGAAATAAAGGGTTCAGTTCGAAATTCCAATCACCTGAAGAAGTCCGGAGCGTACAATGGCCGAAACGTTGTGAATATAGCAATGAAGGTGATGATAACGGTCCGAATAGTGTAACTAATGTAACGAATCATAATATCTCATCTCAGCGATATAGACACATACTGAAAAAAAATTCCAATCACCTGAAGGAGTCCGGAGCGTTCAGCGGCCGAAACGTTGTGAATATGGCAATGAAGATGGGGATAACATTCCGAATAATGTAAATAATGCAAGTAATCATCTCAGACCTATAGACAGATACTGAAGAAAAATTCCAATCACCTGAAGAAGTCCGGAGCGTTCAGTGGCCGAAACGTTGTGAATATGGCAATGAAGATGGGGATAACATTCCGAATAATGTAAATAATGCAAGTAATCATAATATCTCATCTCAGACCTATAGACACATACTGAAGAAAAATTCCAATCACCTGAAGAAGTCCGGAGCGTTCAGTGGCCGAAACGTTGGGAATATGGCAATGAAGATGGGGATAACATTCCGAATAATGTAAATAATGCAAGTAATCATAATATCTCATCTCAGACCTATAGACACATACTGAAGAAAAATTCCAATCACCTGAAGAAGTCCGGAGCGTTCAGTGGCCGAAACGTTGTGAATATGGCAATGAAGATGGGGATAACGGTCTGAATAATGTAAATAATGCAAGTAATCATAATAGCTCATTTCAGACTTATAGACAGATATTGAAGAAAAATTCTAATCACCTGAAGAAGTCCGGAGCGTACAACGGCCGAAACGTTGTGAATATAGTAATGAAGATGGGGATAACATTCCGAATAATGTAAATAATGCAAGTAATCATAATATCTCATCTCAGAACTATAGACAGATATTGAAGAAAATTTCCAATCACCTGAAGAAGTCCGGAGCGTACAACGGCCGAAACGTTGTGAATATAGTAATGAAGATGAGGATAACATTCCGAATAATGTAAATAATATAAGTAATCATTGTTTCCCCCTTTTATTCGTTTGCTTAACATTAAGCTCGCTTTTATTATAACAGAGTCAGCGGCAGTCCGATTGCCGTTTCATAACTGGATTCTGCATGACTCATTCCATATGTGCCGTAGCCGAAGGTCATGAAATCAATTATGCGATTCACTTCCTGGTAAATTGGGATCCAACCTTAAGCAAATAGACGCCCTCGCCACTTTCTTCTACTGTGATTTTCTTTCACCTCCATCCAAATCTTGCAAAGCCAAACAGCTACAGGGAATGAGTTTTGGTGAAACTGGGAAACTTCTCATCCTGAACTTGCACGTTGGCGGAAGAATTAAGTCATGAACGCCATCGTCAAAAAGGAAGCGATCAGCAAAGAAGGCATTCAATTCTAGGATACGAGATAAAGCCGCTGCCCACGACGACGACTCTACGGTATTAGATTATTCCAGACCCTCTTTCCTTATTGTGTACAAGAAATCTCAAAACTTTGAATTTACAATGTAGTTTCACATTTATAAGAGCAGTTGCACTTCAAACATAAATTGAGATCAAGAGAATGTGTTGGACAGATCATAATGTCGTCGATGCGAAACCGTTGGGTTTTCTTTTTTGTGCTCGATGTACCGATGGTCTTCTTGCAATTTTCAGCAATTTCTTCCGAACAAGATAACAAGGCACCAGTAAAAGATTTTGATACTTGGCAAAATTTGTAATACATGTTTAATGTAGTTTGAATGTAGAAATCCGACGTAGTAAGTAATTTGTTCAATGTAACAGCACCAATGTCTAGTAGCAGCCATTCAGGAATTCTTAAGGTCTTCCATATCAGAGGTTGGCAGTGGATATTCGGAGAGAGTAGGAAAACGTAGTTCTGCAGGTCTTTTCATCTGACAGGCTAGCAGGGGATATTCCGACAAGAAAAACAAAACAAAATGGCCGCCTTTATACACATCGGATCGAATATTTCAAGTCTTCTGATTGGTTAACCTTCTATGGGTGGACTATAAAATGAGTCAGCTCATTTTGGTTTGCTCACTAGTTAATAGGTACACTAAAAACTGTAACAAAATTAAGCTGATGAATGATTATGCCGTATTCACAAATTAACACTTTAGTTCAACCAGGTAGTCCTAGGTATAACGATAAACTACATCTGGCAGCAAGGCCTCTGATCGACAGATTGGAGATTTTGAGGAGAGTGGAACCACCTCTTAATTGCTGTTGTTCCCAGGTCCACTCTGACTCCAGGTGGTAGCTCCTGATAGGGTCCCAGCTATGGGCAAATAATACATTCCCAAACTAAAACAAAACACTATGAAAGTATAAAAATACATTTTTATAGTAAAATGACCAACAAAACAATTTAAAGCAAAAGGACCAACAATACATTTTATAGTAGAATTACCAACAATACATTTTATAGCAAAATGACCAACAATACATTTTATAGCAAAATGACCAACAATACATTTTATAGCAAAATGAGCAACAATACATTTTATAGTAGAATTACCAACAATACATTTTATAGCAAAATGACCAACAATACATTTTATAGCAAAATGACCAACAATACATTTTATAGTAGAATTACTAACAATACATTTTATAGTAAAATGCCAACAACATATTTTATAGCAAAATGACCTACAATACATTTTATAGCAAAATGACGTACAATTTCATTTTATAACAAAATGACCAACAATACATTTTATAGCAAAATGACCAACAACACATTTTATAGTAAAATGACGTACAGTACATTTTATAACAAAATGACCAATACATTTTATCTGTAGTTGAAAGCATATAATTGCGTTCAAAATATATTGAAAGCCATAAAACTGTTCAAAATATTTTTTTATTTCGGCATTACATAACCCATAGAGGTTGATATACCCCGAAACGAAATCGACCAACCAATATCAAAAACTTTCATGACATTAATCCATATAATATCCGACAATTTCTTAAAGAAATCAAACTGTATTCCAAAATACAACTTAAACAAAACTACAGTATAAAACACACATAGCACTGACTCTAGCAATTATGTCCACAAAAACATGTATATGAAGAAAATCTGAGTATCATCTACCATGTATTCAATTGTGAAAACATAATAATGTATATTATTATTACTTCAAAACTCCCAAGAAAATGAAATTTCGGTATTAAATGACCCATAAGTTGTTGATATACCGTTAAACAAATAAAACAATGTAACTAGAACATTGTTCTTGGTCAACTTGACTGGAACAAAAGATCATTTTTCACTTCACAGTTTATTAAACTTATAGGTAAGCTATAAACCTGTAAAATATCACGTCTATCTTCTTTTATATGCAATTTCCTTTCAGAATGTATCAACCGACCTTTTTTTGTTTAAATTAACTTTTAACGCTTTACCATCTCCCTTTCTCTTTGTTCTACCGTCCATTTATGAAAATTTATTAAACGGATTACTCACCGTTGGTTTCTCTCTCCTTATCTTCCTTCAACATGCCTTGTGAGAGCTAACTTCTCCAAGCCCTCTTTCATTACCTGTCCCATGTATTTCAGCTATCTCTATTTTTTTTTTAAAGCTTTTCACGCCAAGACAGGAGTGCCACTAACGCGCAAGGGGTTACAGAGAGCGGGAGCAAGAGTAAAGAGGTGTGATAGAGGAAAGGATGAAGAGAAGAACGGGGAATTAGATCAAGACATCTGGAGATTGACATTGCATTTGAATAGTTGAAGATTATAGCTATCAGGGAAACAAATAATTCGAAGGGAATTCCACACACGGAAAGTGCTAGACATGAAGCTATTGGAGTAGAAGAGATGGCTACATTTAACCGCGTCGACAGTGAAAGGGTGGGACTGAGAGGACAACCGAGTAGCACGTTTAAATTCATGCAGTTTGAGAACTTACTAGACAGAATGCATCCAGTTGTGACTAAAAATGCGCCACATTCAGGTTGTTCTTATATGTGTTGACTTTTTCTTTATGACACACTATAAGTCCGTAAATTATGATATATATACCATGTCCTTTCAGAACATTTGTGGTTCTATGTAATCGTTGACTCCATTACAATATTTGACCTTGTTTTGCCATTCACACACACACACACTCGTTAAGTAAGTTACTCCGTGTTTCTCCGTTTTACTTGCTTTCAGTATATCGTTTGAGTGTTAAATTCTCAACGCAGTCCTTGTGTCCCAGAAACTTCAACTGTCTCGATGGACTTACTGAATTTGAGTGCTGGTTTTATATGCACCCATTTATGGTTACAAATGTTTTTCCAAGTGGTCCGATGGTTGAGCTGTGTGGACAGAGCCGAAGAACGCAACCAGTCTAAGATTCTCAAGGCTTGGCAGGTCTCACCATTTTACTGCTGAGCGTGCTAAATGTCACTATAACTCCTATTCTAAATGTTTCTTTTCGCCTGTGAAAATCTCTTCCAGCTTCTTGCTTTCCTGCCAACTACAGCATTCAAAAATTTAAATGCAACGTCAATCATAATTTTCCGTCTCATTGAATCATATTCTTTTTATTTTTTTCTCCTCGGCAAAGTTTACTTTCAACAGCTCCCTTGCGTCCTAGCGTCTTTATCGCCTTGTTTGGAGTGAAATGATTAACTTCAATTCTTGGGTTGAATGGTATTGAAACACACCTTCATACAGCATACAAGCCAGGATACACTACAAGATCTCAGTTGGATTAGGGGTCAAGAGACAATGATGTCCAACTCTTAATTTCAATGTTGTAAATTTGAAACCATTGTGCCTGATAAATTAATGCTTATTCTTTATAATATATAGGACTATTTTGATTTTGGGCTTACGATCATATCATGTTGAAACGCCGGTTATCGCACGATCACCGAAGTTAAGCAGCGTTGGGCCTGGTCAGTACCTAGATGGGTGATGGCTTGGGAATACCAGCCACTAAAGCTTGGACGTACGTTTAGTATAATGTGTTTACAACGACATCACTTTGAAAAAAACGACCCTCGCACGATCACCAAAGTTAAGCACCGTCGAGCTTGGTCAGTCCCTAGATGGGTGACAGCTTGAAGATGCAAAGCACTGAAAGCTTGGATATACGTTTAGTATAATGGTTTTACGGGCATATCACGTTGAAACACCGTTACTCGCACGATCACCGAAGTTAAGCAACGTCGAGTGTGGTCAGTACCTAGATGGACAATCGCTTGGGAACACCAAAGACAGAAAACTTAAACGTACGGCCATACCACGTTGAAATACCTCTCCTTCAACTATCTGTTAATTAGAAGGACTTGTATCAGTAAATCATTATTTTCTCCCCCAAAATCTAAAATATTTTCTAGCTTTAAATAACCTGAAAAACCTGTAAAAAAATTACCAATCAATTAATCATAATTCATTTCAGAATTTTCTTCTTCAATACAGTAGCATTATCTCACAACATAAAAACTCTTAAGGGCTCGTGCGTCAGAAAAGTATTTTAACTATCTGTGAAATTCAAAAAATAAATAATATTTGTATCATGTTATGAATATGCGATCAATCAGGCCGTATGTGTGAGTTGTAGACATTTTTAAAGACCATTACTGTTATGAGCATGCGCAGTGTTCACTTTGGCTATCAAAAGCAACATGACGAAGGTGAAAGAGTTGTCAGTGGATAAAAAACAAAACAAAAAAACAACGAAATGTGAACGCTGGATATTCAGGAATGAGATTTGGATCAGTCGTTAAGCAGTTTCTTTACATCAGGAAAATCTCGTGAGACAGAAATCGTTTCAACACTTCCTGGAAAGGACCGGAAGTTTAAACTTTAAGATTGCGAAGAATGATTGTCCGTGAATACAAGGAAAGAGAAAAAGTTGGGCGGAATGATATTGTAAGATAATCAGTGTTCCCAGGAGCTAGCGTCCAAGAGAAATACGTTTGATCAAAAGTCATAATAGCAAAGTACGACTGGAATTTGCGCCTGACTACTTGGAAAAAAGGAGCTTGATGTATCATGGAGGATTTTTTTTCTTTCCTATTTTACTAATGCGCAGCCAATAGCCACTCAGTGTAGAGGGTTACTAAAGGGGGCTGTTGCACTTGCAGTAAGATCCGGCAGGATTCGAACGTTCGTTCCTCATGGCAGGAGAAACCGTCGTTAGATCCGACGTACTTATATCCCCTCAGCCACGAAGGGTATTTGCCGTTTTAAGCAGGACTGAATATAGACGAAGATAAATGAATATACCGTTTAATAAATAAACGGAGCGTCTACTCAAATATGAGTATCAACTAAAAATAACGTCTCTCTGGTTAATAAATTACTTCCATTAAATGCACTATTTCTTTAGAAATTGCTTTGTTTACCTTTAGATACGAAAATGAGTAGAAACGAAATTTCGAGAATCTATGACGAAAAATATTTCGCTCAAAGGCACTATTCATTCTTATTGATCCTCAAATATCCATCGAGGCTAAGTCGGTATATGCACGACGGATCTAATGACAGTTAACCATTCCCCAGGTGGGCACAAGTTCGAATTTTGCCGGAGGACGCATATTTTTTTCTTTAATAAGCTTGCTCCATTATTCAGGCCGGCAGACGAAAATAAATACTTATACTGTTTCATAAATAAAGGGAACGTCTATTCAAATACGAGTAACCATTAAAAATAAGTTTTAAGAGGCACGATGGAGTAATGGATAGTGACTCGGATGGAGGAATCGGAGAGCCGTGTTCGAATTCCATTCGGATCCATTACATTCACTTGTGTGTTAATACCCTTGGGAAAGGTATGACTCATCTTCTTCTACCCCCAGCTATGGGTAAATAGCAGCACAGGCCGGGTTCTATAGACTTGGGTGGCAACCGGTCTAGGAGAAAGTAACTCTGAATTCAAAACTGTATGTAGCCCCGGCATAGCACAATCTATACAGCTATGGCTCGATGATTACGACTACGGTCGAATAATGTGAGGATTAAGGTTTAACTGATAAAATCTGTCGGATTAATAAACAAAAGACCGTGTCTTCTTTAGAAATTAGAGTTAGGATTAAGAGGTTTTGTTCATGAGGATATGCGTGTGGAGGATGAAAAAGATTAACCTTAGACTTGAAAAGGTTAAGACTGGAGTTGTCGGAAAAGTCTACTCTTGGGCGTCCGTTGGATTGGAATTCTTCTCGATCTGTAATAAAATAGGGCGCTCTTAATAAAAAGGGAGTCAGGGAGTTATTTAAAGGTCAACAATTTTAAATTTAAATAAAGGAACCGTAAAAAAAATATAGGATTAACTTTATCCAATTTGTAGTACGTTGTAGTTCGGGAAAGAACAAAAATGAACAACAATGAACAATGCCACGTTATTTTAAAATAATTCAATGGTGTAGAATTTTTTCAGAACGTGTCATATTTTAAAACCGGAATGTTAAAAACTTGAATTCGTATAGCAGAAGGTCACGGAAATCGTGAAAATGATAGCGCTAGTGAAAGAGCAGCCTTTATGTCAAAACCTTTTTGGTTTTGCGAAGAGATTAGTTGGCGATAAAAGAAATGGTAATTTGAGTTCACGGCTGAAGAAATAAATTCTTTCCTACGAAAGACACTCAATGATCAAGATAGATAAAAACATCAAGAATAAAATAATACGACAGTGCACCCTGAACTGCTGAAAACAGTTTTCAACTTGAGGCCACCGATCTTGAAAGAATTTAAAGAACTAATATTGGCAGCTAGACCAGCTTCGACTCCGGGATCAAGCAGTGTGTCCTATAGTGTCTATAAGCGATGTCCGAATATTCAGGTACATCTCTGGATGATATTAAGAACAATTTAGCGGAGAGGTGTATTTACAAAGCAGTGGAGGTTCGCCAATGCTGTGTGGATTCCTAAAGAAGAAAACTCTAAAGAATTGAAAAGTTTAGAACGATTTCTTTGCTGGACACGGAGAGCAAAATCATCAGAATCCTGTTGCAACGACTTCGGAATTAGTTTGCTGCCAGCAATTACATAGATACTTCAGTACCCAAGGGTGGGATTGCAGGCACCCCGGTTTGTCTGGAGCATATAGGCGTGATGACGCAGTTCCTCAGAGAAGCTAAAAAAAAGGAAAGGCTGATCTAGTCGTATTGTGGCTGAACCTCGCTAATGCTTATGGCTGTACCTCACTAATGCATATGGTTCCGTTCCACACAAATTAGTCGAGGAATCTCTAAAAAGATACCATCTCCGTATTTGTTTAAGGAATCTCATACAAGATTATTACACTGATTTCAACATAAAGACAACCTCCAATTTTATGTCTTCCGCTTAGCTTCGTCTAGAAAGCGAAATTATCACTGGATGTACCATATAAGTGATAATGTTTACTTTAACCGTGAACACGTTGGTAAAATCAATAGAAGTTGAAGGTCAAGGTTCATTGATGAGAAACGGTGTCCGTCAACCTTCGACCCGTGCATATAAGGATGATCTGACAGTTAATAAATCTCAGTCAGTCAGTTATGTGTCATGCGTGATACACGCTTAGGCGATCATGTATCTTTCAATACATGACTGTTTTTTCCCGCATTTGCTTGCCATTTCTTTCTGCGGTAGACCAATTGTAATCCAACGCTATAGAAGCCGGCCTGTCCTGCTATTTACCCATAGCTAGGGGGAGAAGAAGAGGGGTCATACCTTTCCCAGGGGTATTATTAGCACGTAATTGAATTTCAATCAGTTATGTGCGATGCGTGATACACGCTTAGGCGATCATGTATCTTTCAATACATATCTGTTTTTCCCGCAGTTGGTTGCCATTTCTTTCTGCGGAAACCAATTGCCATCCAAGGCTATAGAACCCGGTCTTTCCTGCTATTTATCCATAGCTCGGGGGAGGACAGGAGGACTCATACCTTCTCCAAGAGTATTAGCACGTAAGCGAATTTCAGTCAGTTATGTGCCATGCGTGATACACGCTTAGGCGATCATGTATCTTTACAATACATGACTGTTTTTTTCCCGCATTTGGTTGCCATTTCTTTCTGCGGTAGACCAATTGCCATCCAACGCTATAGAACCCGGCCTGTCCTGCTATTTACCCATAGCTGGGGGGAGAAGAAGAGCAGTCATACCTTTCCCAAGGATATTAGCACGTAAGTGAATGTAATGGATCTGCTTGGAATTCGAACTCGGCACTCCGATTCATCAATCCGAGCCGCTATACATTACTGTTATTCCACCGTACCTACTGTTATTGAATGTCAGGGGATGTTACAAAGGGATAATGACTTGGGCAAGAATGCAGTTTAAACCGGCAAAATCGAGGTCCTTAGCATTGAAGATGTGGAGTAATGGATAGCACTTCAGACTGAGGAATTGGGGAGCCGAGTTCGAATTCCAGTCGAATCTATGAAACCTCTTCTTCGCGACATTGGTTGCGGAAACCAGGCAGTTATTGGGCTTCCCACTCTAAAGCGGCCCCGTGCCATATACTGGTAATGGGATATGGTACACGACAGCAGTAAATGGATATCCCATGTAACTTGAAAAGAAGATAACGGCATAATCAAGATGTTGACATTCCACACGACTTCAAACTCTTTCAATACGGGAAAGAGCGATAACAGCTACATTTAAGAGAAGTATTTTATAGATTTCAATATTGGCTGTTGTTTTTCTGTCTTCGAGCAAGGGAGGGATGCCTGATCTTGATGATTCCAAACCTGCGGCCACAACTACCTCGTTGCATCAAAGGGCGTGGGTCGGTGGAATATTGACGTAAACGCGACGTTGGTTGACCGGGAAATGTTTGGGATCGGCCTAGGGGCACGCGATTAGACTCTCCACGGCTTTACGTCATAACCCGTCACCATGAGGGGACGAGTAAATTCCAAGTGTAGTATCTATTCTCATCTCTAATGATAATAGTAATATTTGTTGTTTCCTTATAAGGAAACATTCGGCATTCAATGACCGAGCAGCCAGTGCTATTCACTTTTCGTTACACTTTGGCCCTAATTCAGTATTTGTTTTCCTCGTCTCTAACAGCAATGATAATATGAACCGTTTCCTTATAAGGAAACATTCAGCATTCAGCAAATGTTACTGTCGTTTGAAATTTATAAAATCTTTCCGTTAATATCACTATTTACATTGTTCGCACTGTTGTCCCCATCTTCGTTGCCATATTCACGACGTTTCGGCCGCTGTGCGCTCCGGCCTTCTTAAGGTGATTGCAATTTTGAACTATACCCTTCATTTCGTCCACCACAGTAGATTGTTCTAGTTCCACATGCCATGCCTTTTCTGGATATCTCAGTGTCGGTTATCACCCCCCCCCTTTAACTCAACTCTCCAAGTAGCCAGATATCGAATTCACAGCGCTCTGGGTCAAGTCACTGGACTCAAGCAATGCATTTATCCACTGGATCATGTGTCCGAACAATGTAAATAGTGTAAATAGTTACAATACTCATCTCAGAAATATAGACAAATCCTGATGAAGGCCGGAGCGTACAACGGCCGAAACGTCGTGAATATGACAACAAAGATGGGACAACAGTCCGAACAATGTAAATAGTGTAAATAGTTACAATACCTCGTCTCAGAAATATAGACAAATCCTGATGAAGGCCGGAGAGTACAACGGCCGAAACGTCGTGAATATGACAACAAAGATGAGGACAACCTTCCGAACAATGTAAATAGTGTAAATAGGTACAATACCTCATCTCAGAAATATAGACAAATCCTGATGAAGGCCGGAGCGTACAACGGCTGAAACGTCGTGAATATGACAACAAAGATGAGGACAACAGTCCGAACAATGTAAATAGTGTAAATAGTTACAATACCTCATCTCAGAAATATAGACAAATCCTGATGAAGGCCGGAGCGTACAACGGCTGAAACGTCGTGAATATGACAACAAAGATGAGGACAACAGTCCGAACAATGTAAATAGTGTAAATCGTTACAATACCTCATCTCAGAAATAATGACCAAAAAATCCAACTGATAAAAGAATTTCTCAGAAAAAGACGTTCCCCAAGTCCAGAAACTGTTTATTACACTTTACATTATTGCTGGGTGTTTCCTTCCTACCCTTTTCATTGAATTAGTGTGGAATGTCGACATTTTGATTACGTCATTATTTTCTCTTCGAGTTAAATGTGCTATCCATTTTTAGTTGTTGCTGCTGTTGAAAGTCTTCAAGTGGTATGATTCCTGTTACTTGGCACAGTTCTTTGTGATTCTGAAGCGCCAGTCCTCGATAGTCCATGAATTAAGGTCCTTGCTAAGATCTACAGACTTCATTCATTCGCTGGAAGCCATTTTTAATCATTGCTCTGAGAAAACGGTTGCATACAGCTGAGAAAAGGAGTTTCGGCACCGTCAATGACATTCATATGACCGTAAGCGTAACTGTCTTGTGGGAAATACGCCCGCTTCAATCATTCTCGACTTCATTGAACGTTCCTACTTTAACTCTTTCATTTTCCGATGCCCTGGCAATGGAAAAAGAAACAGGAACCGATTCCTTAGTTAAACACTGATTGCGGCAAACGCATTTAAGACCGTTTCGAAAGATTTGTGTTCGTTCTTGTTTTTCGTGACCGAATGGCAAAGCAGATTTTTCATCGTCCAAGCGAAGAGATTTTCGAACAATAAATAAGAAGCGACACTGGAGTCCGAATTCATTCCTGGCGTTTCTTTGTTTAAGCTTTTCTTGGCTCATGATTAACGCGCGAGTTTAGAAGTCAGATTCCGAATTTTGCTTCCCAGCAAACTCTGCCCATCCGTAGGAGTTTGACGTTGTACAGTGTTAACATGATATCAATAGTCTACATTTCGCGTACTTAAAAAATAAGTTATGTTGTAGCAATAATAAAATATGGTATGTCGTAACGATAATGAAATAAACTATGTAGTAGCAATAATAATAATAATAATATAAGTTATGTAATAGCAATAGTAATAATATAAGCTATGCAGTAGCAATAATAATAATAAGTTATGTAGTAGCAATAATAATAATAATAATATAATCTATGGAGTAGCTATAATAATAATAATATAAGTTATGTAGTAGCAATAATAATAATATAAGCTATGGAGTAGCAGTAATAATAATATAAGTTATACAGTAGCAATAATAATAATAAGTTATGTAGTAGCAACAATAATAATATAAGCTATGGAGTAGCAATAATAATAATATAAGTTATACAGTAGCAATAATAATAATAAGTTATGTAGTAGCAATAATAATAATATAAGCTATGGAGTAGCAATAATAATAATATAAGTTATGTAGTAGCAATAATAATAAGTTATGTAGTAGCAATAATAATAATAATAATATAATCTATGCAGTAGCAATAATAATAATAATATAAGTTATGTAGTGGCAGTAATAATAATAATATAAGCTATGCAGTAGCAATAATAATAATAATATAAGTTATGTAATAGCAATAGTAATAATATAAGCTATGCAGTAGCAATAATAATAATAAGTTATGTAGTAGCAATAATAATAATAATAATATAATCTATGCAGTAGCAATAATAACAATAATAATAATATAAGTTATGTAGTAGCAATAATAATAATAATATAAGCTATGCAGTAGCAATAATAATAATAATATAAGCGATGCAGTAGCAATAATAATAATAAGTTATGTAGTAGCAATAATAATAATAATAATATAATCTATGGAGTAGCTATAATAATAATAATATAAGTTATGGAGTAGCAATAATAATAATATAAGTTATGTAGTAGCAATAATAATAATAATAATAATATAATCTATGGAGTAGCTATAATAATAATAATATAAGCTATGGAGTAGCAATAATAATAATATAAGTTATACAGTAGCAATAATAATAATAAGTTATGTAGTAGCAATAATAATAATATAAGCTATGGAGTAGCAATAATAATAATATAAGTTATGTAGTAGCAATAATAATAAGTTATGTAGTAGCAATAATAATAATAATAATATAATCTATGCAGTAGCAATAATAATAATATAAGTTATGTAGTGGCAGTAATAATAATAATATAAGCTATGCAGTAGCAATAATAATAATAATATAAGTTATGTAATAGCAATAGTAATAATATAAGCTATGCAGTAGCAATAATAATAATAATAATATAATCTATGCAGTAGCAATAATAATAATAATAATATAAGTTATGTAGTAGCAATAATAATAATAATATAAGCTATGCAGTAGCAATAATAATAAGTTATGTAGTATCAATAATAATAATATAATCTATGCAGTAGCAATAATAATAATAATGATATAAGTTATGTAGTAGCAATAATAATAATAATAATAATAATATAAGCTTTGTTGTAGCAATAATAATAATGATATAACTTATGTAGTAGCAATAATAATAATATATTTAGTAGCAATAATAATAATAATATAAGCTATGTAATAGCAATAATAATAATAAGTTATGTAGTAGCAATAATAATAATAATACAAGTTATATAGTAGTAGTAATAATAATACAAGTTATGTAGTAGCAATAATAATAAAATAAGGAACATAGTAGAAATAATAAAATCACTTATGTTATAGCAGTAATAAAATAAGGAACGTGGTAGTAATAATAAAATAAGCTAAGTAGTAGTAATAATAAAATAAGCTGTTTAGTAGCATTTATCCCCCATGTCCTGTTGATTGGGTGAAAAAAAATTATAATTACAATATAATGGCTAAATGGATAAAAATAAAAATGTTAAAGGTTTCCTAAATTAATTAAATTTAGAGCTCAATCGATGAATAAAAAGAGAAACACGGGAAAGAATACTAAATCAGTTATTTGAGAATATGAGGCGAAAAAAAATATTATTAAGGCGAGAAGACAATAAAAGAACAGGAAGGAATAAAACAGAAGATAACGACTGACATCGCATTTAATCATTTGAAGATCACTGGAAAGCAAGAAGCCGGAAGAGAAGTGCGAGAGAAGAGGCTGCTAGCATAGAACTTGCGGTAACATCTAGCCATTTCAGTTGTGAAAGGGCACCTTACCACCAATCTCGTCAGTCAGTTAAGTACCATACATGATACACGCTTTGACGATCATGTATCTTTCGATATATGACTGATTTCTGATACATCCCGCAGTAGGTTGCCATTTATTTCTGCGGTAGACTGATTGCCAACCAAGGCTAAAAAACACGGTTTTCCCCGCTATTTAAACCATAGCTGGAGGGAGAAGAGATGGATTCATAGCTTTCCCGAGGGTATTTGTGCGTCAGTGAATATAACCAACTCTACTGGAATTCGAACTCGGCTCTCCGAGTTCTCACTCCGGGCCGATGTTCATTACACCACAACGCTTAAAATCATAACTTCTAGGTACCATAGAAAACAGTTAATCAGAAGAATCACCATGAAAGTATTTAGAGGAAAGGCTCAGGCAAGCTACGTTACGGCGGTTGGAAAATGACGGAAGCCGAGATGCCATGTCAGGACCAATGACATTGCAGATTCTTCTTTGTATTTTAATGGAGAACCTCTAAATATATAGAAGGCGCACCAGACCAGACATGGTGGCAATATTCGAAACATGGTAGGCTTACATGTAAGGGAGATTCTGACGAGAAAATTTGTCTAGCAAGACACATTTTATTTGTGTCTCGGTTGACCTCCGTTACTGCGCGAAAGTTTACTGGCCTCGATAATTTGTCACTTGGGATATCTTTTTTTAAAATTTGTCACTGGGGCATTATTTGCAAATTTACCAAGTTCTTTATTTAGGAATTGGTAATTCTTTACATATTAGTAGACATCCGTTTATCTCCCAAAATAAAGGTAGCGTCCTGTTTGCTCAAAATTTAGTCCTTTGCTGGTGAGACTGGAGTGATTTCGCCAGATCGCAGGGGGGGATTTTTTGGTAACAAAGAAAAGAATACTGAGCTGTAACGTGACACCTGTCCTCCTTTACGACAGCGAATGTTCGACGGTCTCCTCAAAGATGAAGAAGAGACTCGAAGCAATGGAGGTATGGTTCTACAGAAGGATGCTAAGGAAATCATGGACCGAGCATGTGAGCAAAGATGTTTTGAAGAGGATGCAAACAAGAAGGAAGCTTATACTTAACATCAGGAAGAGGCAGCTGAAATTTCTGGGACATGTAATGAGAAAGGAGGGCTTGGAGAATCTGATACTCACAGGTCGAATAGAGGGAAAGAGAGACAAGGGAAAGAAACACATGACATACCTAGCGGGCTTAAGCAAGTGGATTACAGAACATGGCCTGGGGGAAGTAGCAAATAGACAAAACTTATTGAGCGCTACAAGTGATGGGAAGAAGTGGAGAGCCATGATCGCTTACGTCCTGAAGGGACACGGTGCATAAAGGTCGAATAGAGGGAAAGAGAGACAAGGGAAAGCAACGCATGACATACCTAGCGGGTTTAAGCAAGTAGATGACAGAACATAGCCTGGGGGATGTAGCGAAGGGACAAAACTTATTGAGAGCTACAAAGGATAGAGGGAAGTGGAGAGCCATGATTGCCTACGTCCTGAAGGGACACGGTACATAAAAAGAAATGCTACCCAGACTACATGCCCCCACTCCTCTCGGTCGTACCGACAAGATCAATAGGAATACAGAGCAATACATTTGCTGATGACTTGGTTGCGAGAGTTGCCAGAAAGTTGTCAGTGTCGCCTTCGAGGTTCCACTTCGGGTTTTCTGTCTGGGTTTATTTGCATAGCCTTTTCCGTGTTTGAATATCACCGCAAAACAGCGGATGTATAAAATCAGGGTTTTCCTTCCCCTGAGTTGGACTGCCTTCCTGGTCTGTGGAGCTTCATCTATCAGAAGCAGCTGTTTATAAGCCGTTAGAGATGGACTTCACATAAGCGTCGTAAAATAAACTGTCAACCGTATGCTTCCATAAAACGAGGTAAAATAACCTGTCATTTTAAATCTTTAAATGTTTTTTTCCATCGCCGTGGCCAATGGCGCCCTGGTCACTGGGTATTCGCGGGTAGTGAACAGGGCTTAGAAAAGTGTTTCTTAATTGAGGTGCCGAATCGGCGAGCAGAAACTCTGAAAGTAGCGATAGTGCGGTATATTCAATCTGGAAACCATTATTGCTTATTGGTATATTCAGCCTGGAGGACATATTATTTCAGGTGGCTGGACTGCTTATGCTGGCATCAAGGAAATCGATCTCGGGATATGCCCTTGTGAGGCCATCATTGATCAGCAGCAGTTTGTGGAGCCTGCGTTACAAGAACAGTCCCGTGTTTCCAGCCTCTATTTGCTGCATATTTCACCATTACCTAATGTAATACTGTGTAATTCTAACAAACATATATACCTTGGTAGTGAAGGATTACCTGTTTTTCTCATTTCGGTGGCTATTTCAGAATACAAGGTGAGTTCTTTTAAGACATCTATTTACTACAATTATACCAAATATCTTATTTACGCCGTTCAGAGAATAGCAGTTTATTTTACGCCGCTTAAGTGAAGGATTACTTCGTTTTTTTTTTCGCCGGGGGGGGGGTTGTTTGTTTTAATTTTCTAGATTTCAGATCAGTTTCCTGGTTTCACGTACATATCTAAGTATAAATTATTATCAAATAGTTTTGTTTTCGTACTATGTCGGTTTCATCATTTTCGAATATCGTATCGTTGCGTCTTCACGTGGCAGTTCGTGTTATCGCGTCTTTTTTTTTAATGGAATATATTTAGTAAGTTAGGACCTAAATTTGATAATATTTGAACAGTGTTGGGTTGTTTGGCTTTTATATTTATTGCTTCTAGTGTTTGTAATCGTTTTTTACTGTTTATGCATTTTTGGGTTATTAGAAAAAAAATGTGAAAGATTTTTTGCCCCGTGTGTTTCTGAGTACGTGTGTGTATGCCCACAAGCGCGTGTTTGTGTGCATATGTACGTGTATCCGTGTCCATGTATGTGTGGGTATACGGTCGTCTGCGTCTATGCGCGCACAACATCAGTGTGTGTGTGAGTGTATTTTGTCGTGTTCAGTGGTGTTATCCGATTTAATTAAACTTTTATCAAATAAATAGCATGTTAATCGTCGCGATAATGTTGTGGTTTTCTCTGGTTCTATGAGTTGTTTGAATTATTATTACTAGATAAAATTATAACTGTCTTTGGTATTTCCTACGTTTTTTTAATGATAGCGTACACGCGTGTTTTTGTTTTTTTTCTTTGAATTCCCCAACTGAGCTCTGAAAAGTGAAGAACAATAACGATTTATTTTTTGTTATTTTAAAAACCTTGCTCTTATATCGAAATCGATCATTTCTGCCTCAACGTTTCCAAGGGAATTAACACGAAGGATCTTACGAACGTCTCTCTTCTGCTTTTTCACGTTTCTGTTTAAAGTCGCTACAAAACATTGTACACTGACTTTCCTCGAGGTTGAGCAATCTGGAGCCGCTTTTTTTCTTGTCATTTCGCATAATGTTGGCCTTCTTCCGCGTGTTCTTGATGTAATCTTTCTGCCTCAATTTAACCTTGTGCGTTAGTCTTTTTTCTTTTATCAGCTGATTCAGCGTAAAAAATACTCAGGGATACTATCTCCTTTCATATAAAATACATAACCACTCCACCACATCTCACACACGCACACACTTCCACTCTTACCCGTATAAATTAACACTTAACGTAACACTTTACCTCGAGTGGCCCTCGGGCCTTGTACATAGTGAACCTTAATGCAAAAATATATATTAAATATATATATATATATATATTGGACATAGTCCGACAATTTATTTTAAAGACATTTATATATATTATATATATAAAAAGAACGTTAAACATAATATATATAAATGTCTTTAATATATATATATATATATGTGTGTGTGTGTGTGTGTGTGTGTGTGTGTGTGTGTGTGTGTGTGTCTGTGTGTGTGCATATATATATAAAACCGGTTACATACATACATACATACAGAAAACTCAGTACTTGAAAAGGAAGGCAGCAATATTCGAAAGAATTCAGGAAAAAATAAAACTTTGGTAAATTTAGCAGTTACGTTAAATAACAAATCTGGAAATTTAATCTGGAAATTTTAAAAAAAGGTAATAAAAATTGCATAGACAGAACCTGTCGATATTATTACATGTTTTAATATACGTATATCTATACATACACACAGACACACACATATATATATGTATATATATATATATATATATATATATATATATATATATATATATGTGTGTGTGTGTGTGTGTGTGTGTGTGTGTGTGTGTGTGTGTGTGTGTGTGTGTGTGTGTGTGTGAATAAATAGATAGATAGATAGATATAAAGGGAGCTTAGATAGATAGATAGATAGATAGATAGATAGATAGATAGATAGATAGATAGATAGATATCAAATCCTAAAGTGGAAAGGATAATTGAAGTAGGTCTTTTCAATATAAAATATTTAAAAGATATATCCATAAAGAGTGCTCACTGTATAGCATACAGAGCAATATATTATAAACATCAAAGGAAAAACTTAACGCATTATCGAAAACTCGATTAGGAATTATAATTCGTTTCAACAAGTGAGTTTTTAATATTTGTCTCATAAGACCGACATTACAAATTACAAACAATTAAACGCATTCAACTCTTTCCAAATCACATTGACAGCCAAACATTCTGAAATGTTGGTATCGTAGATTCCAAACAGTACAACATAACGTTACCAAATTTCTGGTGAAGTGAATTGCGACATGGTGCTATTTGACTCAGAGACGGTGCCCAACTGACCCTACTATACTGTGCAGGCGACATGATGAAAAATGAACCTGGCGATAATTTACCCATCGCACCCTGTGTGCACGCACGCACACACGCACACACACACACACACACACACACACACACACACACACACACACACACACATATATATATATAATTATTTATTCGAAATTATAACATAAATATGTTACAAAAATAGCCATTTTATTTCAGCACTTCTGGTGTCTTATCAAGTGATCGCAAGATATGAATATATTTATATATATATATGTATATATATATATATATATATATATATATATATATATATATATATATATATATATATGAAATACAATATATCACTCTCCCTCTATACATACACACACACACACACACACACACACACACACACACACATATATATATATATATATATATATATATATGTAACTGTCAAATGCTAGTATGCCCTGACGAGTGGACGGAATGGTTCCTGGAGATTTCGTCTACGAAGCTCAGGAGTCAGGATACTCAATCAACAAAGTGACAAATTTTTTACTTGTATTACTTCTCTCTCACTCTCTCTCTCTCTACACTCATATATATATATATATATATATATATATATATATATATATATATATGTTAATAAATATATATACTATCTCGCACCTCTAGCACGACTCTGAGATTCATGCACGACGCAATCTTCAGGTGCAGATTTTAAAGTCACGGTTTTACAGTTTGAATCAAAATCTGGGTATCACGACGCTGATATGTCGATGCTTAATGTTACAGTTTTTGTAACATTTTAACGTGGAACGTTAAAAATAGTAAAGTTAATAAAAATAAGTGAGAGATAAGAAAGGAGAGAAGAAAATTACAAATATGACAATTAAATTTTAAACTTAAAATGGAAAAAGAAAAGGGACAAGAAAAAAATAATGATCAGTGTGTGTGGGGGGGTAATTAAGGTATATATATATATATATACATATATATATATTTCATGAACACCGTGATTTTCGTTCCGATGAGATGAACATCTCTGTGTTCATGAAATAAATGTTATAGACGAAATGGATAATTAAAGTTTCCGTCTTCTTTTTATCTTACTGCTCTATAGTCTACATTAGGTTCTCCCTGGATTTATATCCTCCTCGGTATTATCCCTTCCAATCACAAACTATTAAAACGTATATATATATATATATATATATATATATATATATATATATATATATATGGTATAAAATGACAATTGAAAAAATCTTAGATTTTGCCAACGCGTTTCGTCTTCCGACTTTTTTAAAGGCAAAAATGAAATCGAAATATCTCTGTTGTTATCATTACATTAAAATCGAAATTTAAAAAGATAGACGATTCTGCCCAAGGCTTTTTTCTGGTTAATGTAAATTACCTTTATAGTGAGAGATTTTTTTCCATGTCAACAATACAGTTAAATTCCCAGATCAATTCTAGGGACTTGACAGATTGGTATAAAATGACAATTGGAAAAATCTTAGATTTTGCCGACGCGTTTCGTCTTCCGACATTTTCACGGCAAAAATGAAATCGAAATATCTCTATTTGGATTTTTAAAGTAACTATAACAACAGAGATATTAGTAGTGGGAAAAATTTAAATCTGCATGGCACTTTACTCCAATTATGAAGAAATATAGTGTGCTATATTTATGGGATAAAGTGCTCAATATCAGAGATAGAGCGTGTGTAAATATAAAAGTGAACATAGAAATCAACACTTAGAGGCGACAGTCTGTTTCATGCTAGATGCAATCATCAGGCCACCTCTAGCACGACCTGTCTATCTAAGTCTCTTTATCACTATATATATATATATATATATATATATATATATATATATATATATATATGATAAAATATAATTTAAGGTATGCTTGTGGGTTAAAGTGTTCAGTATCAGGGTTAGAGCGTATGTAATATAAAGGTGAAAATTGAAGTTAACATCCAGAGCCCACAGTCTGCTTCATGTTAAAAGCAATCACCTATTTCATTCTCATGGCCTGACTGTTCCGTTTATCATCAGACTGTCGCCTCTGTGTGTTGACTTCAATGTCCATATATATATATATATATATATATATATATATATATATATATATATATGTATATTTTTGTCATACACAGACAGACTGTTTCGCTGTTTCACAGCTCATCAGTGTGGCTAGACGTCCGGTTGCCTCTAGCTAGGATCGAAACCCGACTGAATTGGGGTCAGTCGGAACTTCTACCACGAAGCTCACGGCAGGGATGAAGGTGAATTTTAGCGTGTTTATTTTTAGATTTAGATAAACACACAGTGACTGACAGTGACTCGATTCTGCCGAAGAGTCGTACAATATTAGCTTAAATAGTCACTGTTTACAAACTCACACCTCAAACCAAAGAGCTCAACCGAAATTAATTTTTTCAGGAGCCAATATTTTTGTCATCCACAGACAGACTGTTTCGCTGTTTCACAGCTCATCAGTGTGGCTAGACGTCCGGTTGCCTCTAGCTAGGATCGAAACCCGACTGAATTGGGGTCAGTCGGAACTTCTCCCACTAAGCCGTCGGCGCACGACAGGGATATATCATTTTATATAAATATGCGCGTCTAATTTAACTAAAAGTCCACTTATATACGCAGGCACATCAATAAATTTGTAGGTTAATGAAGGAATAAATCTTAATGGTGAATTCAGCTTTTATTTCACACGACGAACATTTAAAAAAATTTTCCGATTCTCGGATGGTATTCAGATGGTCGCAAATCATCATAAAACGTTCCTCCTCTAAATTGACCTCAAACACTTCAGAGAAACACCGAATAAGTGATATATTTACAATCGGTAAATACATTACTAATTCATATTATTTAGACGACTTGTAATAAAAATCTATGCGCAGGCTTTTGTTCTAATGCATCAATTATGTAGTACAACAATTGAGTAGGAAGGATGTATGTAATATAAATGGCATAGCGTAATATAAAGTACTGGGCGGGGGAAAATCATGCGATAATTTTTTATTAAATATTTTACTATTACCAGGCCCGGTGCAGGGGTCTCGTGGCTCCCATTCCGAACCTATGATACGCCTACCCACTCTACTACATCTAAATTTTCAAAAGGTAGTATTCATATAAAATACAAATTTTATTGTAACCTAATTATGTACTATAATGTATCATATGCAATATAGGTGGACAAGTGAACTAGAAAAAATTAAAATAAATACAATGTATCTAAAATACAAATTAGAGATATGTCATAATATATCATTTAATCTTAAATAAATAAGCAATATTTTGCGGCAAATTGGTTAAATCGACTTGATAATTCCCTTGTTAAAAGTTGGATAATTTTAACACATTCAACATTAGGGATAAAAAGTAGTTAATTTTATATAGTTTTTTTTTTTAGACTTAGCATGTGAGAAACAAATTCACCGATTCTGGTCAGAAAAAAAGAGACAGAATGACGTTAAAATCTGCGGAAATTGTTTATCCTTTAATAGTCAGTTGTGCTGACCATGGATTTGCTCCCACCCATCTGCTCCTCTAGAACATCGCCTCCCGTGCTTGAACAGGCCAATGCACGGGCGACAGTCTCTGTTACACAGACTGTGAATTGTCCGTATGTTATCTATGCTGAAGCGTTCTTTTCTGACGGCCAGCTTGTCTTCTGTTGCATTCTTCAGTTTCTCCTCTCCTGACATTAGTTGTTTCGTCAGGGTGCTTCTCCACCCAGAACGGTCAACAGCAAGGTCTTCCCAGTGGTCTCTATTGATCTCAAGGGCCTTCATGTCCGTCTTACAGACATCTCTGTCACGCAACTGGGGGCGACCGGTGTCTCTTTTGCCGTTTGCAAGTTCCCCGTAGAGGATATCTTTGGTAATTCGGCCATCCTCCATACGACGAGAATGGCCCAGCCATCGGGGCCTGCGTTGTCCGAGGAGAATGAACATGATTGTTAGGCCGGTGCGAGATAGGCGCGAGCGTTGTTTACTTTGTCCTTCCACGATATACACAAGTTAGGACCAAAAACATTGCAGATTCTTTTTTTTTTTATAAATATATTAAAATAAGAACTAAATGATAAACATGATCAGGGAAACGAGTATCACCGTAGATTAAATAAAGGGTTCAGTTGAGAATTCCCTGTGGGTTACCGAGATCGACATACACCTGAGGAAGTCCCGAGGTCATCACGACCGAAACGTTGTGTAACAACAATAAAGATGAGGAGAATATCCCAAATATAAATAATCTAAATAATGATAACTCCTCACCCCAGAAATTCAGACAAAACTATTTACTTATTCACCTAAAACCAGGTCTGTTTTGGGGCCCGTCAGTTCCGAAGCGACTCGACATATCGTGGTCTTCTGTTTCTATAAATAAAGAGATTGTGTCCATCGGCGGTTTGCTAGGCCTGTCGCGTAGGTTACAGCACATGCTATTCTCCAGTAGTCACCAATCTCTCTCTGCGTTGGTAAGTGGTAAATAAGCCATATGAAATTCAGCTTAAAACCTTTTATCATTGTTGCGGCGCACCCACCTTCACAACCACAATAGACTGATCCTATTATTATAAATAGAACAGTATTTCTAGAGACTGTGAGCAGTGTAGCAGTGTATCAGTAATGGTGCTCTGCTGTCGAACTCTCTGTTTGGCAGAGAGGAACTTGGACGAAGCTTTGCCGCAGGGCAAAGTTTCGTCCGGGGAGGTAGACAGTCCCTAAACTCGTGTATACGGGTTGTAAATGGGCATATTTTTGGCCGAGCCTACGGGCTCGGTAAGCCCACTTTAAACCGGCCTTGTGCCACATTCGACCCGTGTGGGGAGTGTTAAATATCGCAGTGTAGCAGTGTAGTGCAGTGCAGAGTGAGACTTCTGTAGTGATCAGTTACACTTTCGTTTCTCGACCGGAAGATACCGTTTGACTTTATTACTATTACTTATTGTTACTACTAACCTACGTTCGTTCTACTACTAATCTCTCTGATGTAAATACCTCTCTGAATATACCAGTATTTTTCCCTACGACTGTGTTTGTTCGTTATTACCATATACTCACGTGGAAACACTCAACATCTCAACATATCATAAATAATTTTCTTTATCTTTATATTTAATCAGATTGTAACAATAAAGTATTAAAGTTTGCTTGATATATATATATATATATATATATATATATATATATATATATATATAGTGTCTTAATATTTATATTTTGCTTAGCTTTTAGAAGACATTTTCCCTACTTGCATTCGTCTTCGAATAAGTACTATAAAACTAAGGCATAATTTGCATGATTTGAGATTAAACGTCGCTACTGAAGTATATCTACTATTCACTTTCTAATATAGTATGAATACTACTATTCACTTTCTACTATAGTCTGATATCTACCATTCACTTTCTACTATAGTCTGATACCTACTATTCAATTTCTACTTTAGTATGATATATACTATTCACTTTCTACTATGGTATAATATTTTCCAACTGGTTATGTATTAAAAATAAAAAAGTATTATCAAATACTGATTTTTAACACGTCATTATTTTTCCTGGTGTTAATTAGTACATCGTCATTTATCTTCTAATATCAGAGTTAGAGCGTGTGAATAATAATATATAAGATAAGAAATTAAAATTAAAATAAATAAAAACAAGCAAAATAATTTAACCCAAATAAATAAATAAACAAATAAACGACTTCTGATAAAATAACCGCCATAATAGACTACCCACAATGCACCACTGACCCGTATATATAAATAGCCGAGAAAAATAACAGCACTCGTGGTTTTTGTATTTTAGTTTTTCATTTTTTGTAAAACTTAGCTAGGGTGTGTTTGCTCATTGGCCCCCCTTTTTTTCTGTCCCCCTTTTCTTTTTTCTTTAGTTTAACGCCCCATCCCTTCCCTCTTTAGGTGCTCATTGATTTCAGTTCTATGGAGGATACGGGACGCCTTTCGTTTCGAGTGTGAGCTTTTTCGTATGGTTGAGTCTGAATCAGTGCGTGTTTGTGTGAGTGGTTGGGATGGATAAATGTGTATTATATATTGTCAAAGTCCCGTGTCGATTTCGCCCAGTTAATTGATTTTACTGGCACATTTAGGAATTGTGGTTTTTTTTATTACTAACATAGTTTTGTTTAGTTTCTTGTACATATATTTAGTCATATTGTATATATTCATTGGGGACTATTTATTGTTTAAAATTTTTTACTCCCGCCCCCCACAGACTTTATTGTACATATGGGGTTATTTAGGACTTTCATAGAGACCATGAGGTATTTTGGTGGATGTAGCATGAAAGGTAAGTATGAATGTGGCGTTTTGGTGGAAGGAATATTGTTTTGTATGTTTGGGTCAGTGCTCGGGACTAGCTAAGTTTAAGATTAAGACAAGTGATGACCTTCCTCTTCCCCAATCCCCCTTTTTGGCCTTGTGCCATATTTACTGTATATCACGGTAATAAATAATGTGGCCTGACGATTGCATCTAGCATGAAACAGACTGTCGCCTGTTCTATTGTATGATATCTACTATTCACTTTCTACTATGGTATAATATTTTCCAACTGGTTATGTATTAGAAATAAAAAGAAACATCAAATAGTGATTTTAACACGTCATTGTTTTTCCTGGTGTTAATTAGTACATCGTCATTTACGGTTGATCGGAAATACCTCGATAAATACTATCAATCAGTTATGTGCCATGCATGATACACGCTTAGGCGATCATGTATCTTTCGATACATGACTGACGAGGCAGTTTTTTTCCCGCAGTAGGTTGCCATTTCTTCCTGAGGTAGACCAGTTGCCATCCAAGGCTATAGAACACGGTCTGTCCTGCTATTTACCCATAGCTGGGGGGAAGAAGAGAATTCATACCTTTCCCAAGGGTCTTAGCACATAAATGAATGTAATGGATTCGGCTGGAATTCGAACTCGGCTCTCCGATTCTTCAATCCGTGTCGCTATCCATTACTCCACCGTGCCTCCATTATCATACTATAGTAGCACCGATTAAACATCTGGGAGTAAAATGTATTGTTTTGTTTTTTTTATATATATCAAATCAACTTACCTATCCCGTGCGTTAGTAGATAGTCTTTGTCTCTTTCAGGGCATTTCTCGACAGTGTGGTGTTATTTGTCAAGACTCATCATCTCTCGAAATATCGCATGACTGGTTGTACTTGATGGTATTGCAGAGAGTCTGTTTGTATCATCTGTAAATCCGAGAAACGTTTTTATTTCTATTCTCCAGAGTCTAGATTCAGTTTGCTAAGATTTAGTTAAAAAGAAATATTTTACCTTTAACGTTAACAGCTTTTTTAAAAAATTTTTTATTTGTTCTAAGAAAACAAACTAAATGTATTTCCGTCTCGTCGTCTATAAAATTACGAGGTTGAAAAGCGCTATATTGCAATTGATATTGGGGTGTAGATGAACATTCTTTGATGGAATGGTGTCAATTTTCTATATAATTTTTTCATGAAGTTATCTTCGTTTTTCTTCTGCTCAGTATCGAAATACAAATCAACAATTCTTTTTATGTATAATGTAGATTAGATCAAATGAATGACATCGAGAATGGGCAAATATGTTCTCTCTATATCTTTCTCTTCCTCTCTCTATTTTTCTGGAAGTAACAGAAGTTGCCTTCCAGAAGATAAGCAAAGTATTAAGAGACATGAATATTTGGATAGAAATAAAGAAAAGAGCACCATCTGTTATGTGATATCGGCCATATATATATATATATATATATATATATATATATATATATATATATATATATATATATTTATAAAAGTGAACATAGAAGTCAACACTTAGAGGCGACAGTCTGTTTCATGCTAGATGCAATCGTCAGGCCACGAGTGCTGTTTTTTTTCTCGGCTATTTATATATACGGGTCAGTGGTGCATTGTGGGTAGTCTATTTTGGCGGTTATTTTACCGGAAGTCGTTTATTTGTTTATTTATTTATTTGGGTTAAATTATTTTGCGTGTTTTTATTTAATTTTTATTTTAATTTCTTATCTTATATATTATTATTCCCACGCTCTATCTGTGATATTGAGCACTTTATCCCATAAATATAGGACATTTTAAGACTATATTTCTTCATATATATATATATATATATATATATATATGTGTGTGTGTGTGTGTGTGTGTGTGTGTGTGTCTGTGTCTGTGTGTGTGTGTGTGTGTGTGTGTGTATGTGTGTGATATAGGTAATAGATCCGTTGGTATATAATCAATATAATCCAGGTGGATCCTAGTAATAACATATATTAAAACTGATCCACAGAGAACTCAATGTCTTTATTATAACAGAGCATATATATTTTTTACGGTAAAAAACAAAATTACCTCAACATGAGTATAGTCTTTTTCAAGCTGCTCTGAACCCAGCCGTCTTCAGCTCTTAAGTGTTTGTCTGGAAGTAGGGGTTTG
>OZ038501.1:29350364-29355364 GCA_964036315.1 Acanthosepion esculentum | reverse complement strand
CTTACTGAGTCTACGTGCTCGCTAACTGTTGTGTAGGATCCACCTAATCTGCATAGGTGACTACCAACTATATAATTAGTGGTTGGTACCGGAAGACGGAGGGGGAGGAATCACGAGATCCAACTAGAGACTCTGATCGACTGCGACTAGTCAACACATTCTCCAGGAACGTCTTCCCAGAAATATACAGAAATACTATATGTACTTATTGTGTACACTTTCTTGTTATAATACATTCTTGTTCTAAGTACATTTTGTGTTGCATTATTATTCCATGCAATAGGCGAGATTCAACAATGAGTCAAGACTCAACACTAACTGTGACGCTTGCCGCCTGTGTGTGTGCGACTTACTCTTCTACTATTGAGCTCTACTACTCTTCTGTCGTTTCGTCTTGACTTCTTGACTCAACGTATCATTGCTCTCTTCGGGTATTACTGGTAGTAGTATATGTATACCTTGGGTGAGTCCATTTGTGTGAAAAGTGGGGACCCCTTAACACTAATCTTGATATCGATTGTGGAATATGGAATACAAACTGGTAATGGCGAGAAGCATTCGTCATCTGTTTTCCGAACAGTCGGTTGAAAGTTATAAAATCTCTTAAAATATTTTTTTAAAGAAAACAGAGTACAAAAGTCGACTGTTTTCGCTTTTTCTAGTACTGATGGGAATATTGATGGGGGTTTCCTTGCTAACATTTTGTTTAAGATAATGTGAAACGTCAACATCTTAATTGTATCATTATTTCCCGTCTAGTTACACGTGCTATCCATTTTAGCTGTTGCTACTCTTGGAAGCCCTCATGTTATGTGAATTCTATTTGGTGAAATCTTATGTTTGTGATTCAGTAGCGCCAGTCTGTCAGATTAGACGAAGACTAGTTACCTTTAAGAACTGGAGGGTTCATTAACATGAAGTCATTTTTACTCATTGATCTGCCTACGTGAATCGCTGATAGTTTAGACCTTTCTAAACGATTTGGATGCTATGCATGACATCCGTATGAGGGTCTAGATCTGACATAAAAAATTAATACATCAGACATAGTGATTGTAGACGACAAAAAAATCGCCTACTCTTAGATATGGCAGTCCCATCTGATAAAATATATATCTGTAAAAGAATAGGACAAAGTAAGTAAATACAAGGATCTTGAAATTGATATTGAAAAAAAATGCGACCTTGAAACTACTGTTAAACGTGTAGTTATTGGAGCCATGAATACGAACAAAAAAGGTTCATTATTTACATTATTTAAAATATTGTCTTCATCTTTGATATTGTTATAAGAAAAGAATTTTACATATATCATTAGGAGGAAGGCTTGGCTATGGGTTCGCCGTTATGACCAGTAATGGAATACTTTGGAAACGGTACCACTGAAGACAACAGTATTAGATACGTAGATGAGATTTTCATACTCTGACATCAACAGAAAGCTGTACAAATACTGCTGGGTCATGAGAACCCAATAAGATGTTCGATCTACTTCACAATGGAAGAAGAAACTAAAAAAAAACACGCATGAAGACTGGTTCAAAACATGTGTATATCATAAGAAAACCTTCTGTGGACAATGTCAAAACTTCAATTCTCACCATGCATACAGTATAAAGAGACACCGTGGCGACCCCGACACATACCAACAGAAAATGATCAAATTTGAAGAACTCTTCAAAATAACTACTACAATGCAAGCATAACATCGGCTTCTACGGGCAGAAACACAAAGGTCAGGGAGGACGCTTAGAAAACTACAGTGGTTTGTCACCCTTACGTTGAGGGCTTATTAGGAAAGATCCTGCGGTCGATACAACACCTTGTGGAAATAATGATAAAAATGACAAAATAAAAATATTGAAAATGAAGATTGATTTTAAACCTATAATAACTGGAGCCCTGGTTACGAACAAAAATGATGCAGACAAGAATATTAACAAAATTAACAGCAGACCCTGTTTACAGGAGATTCAGAAGATCGCACTGGTTCTCTTCTCAGGAGAGCATTATCCATGTAAAGAAAATATAAACACAGCACATGTTAAGTAGCATTTAACATCAGAATTTGTGCAAACAAAATTCATAGATTATTATCTTGCCTTACCCCAGGACTTGACTAATGAATAATAATAATAATAATAATAATAATAATAATAATAATAATAATAATAATAATAATAATAATAACAACAACAACAACAACAACAACAACAACATGGCACAGTGGATAAATACGTTAGTTAGATCCAGTGTCAGGATCCAAGAGTGTGAGTTCAATACCTGGTTAGGGCAGGTATTGCATTGGGAATTAACCGGAGATAACTGACAACTGACATCCATTAAACATTCTACAGTCTACCCCAGTAAGCGAATAAAGTGTTCAGTTCGACATACCAACCATCTGAAGAAGATGAGTACAGCAGGGTTTGACATTTGTGTCAGTTCTCACTCAAATTTGTATCGCTTGTTCTTTTCCTCCATTGAATTAGAGTACGTGGCTTTTCAAACCCAGATCCCAGGGAATTAAAACGTTGCCCGGTTCCAGTAGTGGCTAGAAATTGTGGAACCTTAAAACTAAAGCTCGGATAATGACACGGTAACTGATTGCATTCAACAGATTGCAAAAAAAGATAATAATAATAATAATAATGAATATGACAAAATAAGTAAATATTGAAACAGAAAAATGCCACCTTAAAACTACTGTTATACCTATAATAACTGGATCCCTGGTTACGAACAAAAATGATGCAGACAAGAATATTAACAAAATTCCCAGCAGACCCTGTTTACAAGAGATTCAAAAGATCGCACTGTTTGCAAGTGGTTCTCTTCCCAGGAGAGCATTATCCATGTAAAGAAAATATAAACACAGTACAGGTTAAGTAGCATTTAACATCAGAATTTGTGCAAAAATAATGCATGAATTTACTCCCTTACATTACCCTAGGTCTCTGGTAAGAGATTGTCAGTCAGTCATGTGCCATGCGTGATACACGCTTAGGCGATCATGTATCTTTCGATACATGTCTGATGAGGCAGATTTTTCTCGCAATAGTTTGCCATTTCTTTCTTCGTTAGACCGGATGCCAGCCGAGTGTATAGAACACGATCTGTCCTATTTTACCCATGGCTGGGGGAAGAAGAAGAAAAAAGGATTCAAACCTTTCCCAAGGTTATTAAGTAAATTTAATCGATTTGACTGGAATTCGAACTCGGCTCTCCGATTCGTCAAACCGAGTCGCTATCTATTGTACTACCGTGCCTCCTCCTAAAAGATTGTACTGAACAGAAAGCAAAGGAGACAACATCATTACCACCACCACCAACAACAGTAATAATAATAATAATTATAATAAAATAAGTAGACATATAGATATTAAAATTGAAATTGAAAAATGTGGCACTTTAAGACTATTGTTATACCTATAATAATTGAGTACTGGTTACGAACAAAAATGATACAGAAAAGAATATTAACAAAATCCCCGGTAAACCCGGTTTACAAGAAATTGAAAATATTACACTTTGTTGATCTGCTCATCTATACAGAAGAGTATTATCAAAATGCAGATCCTGTGATAAATAACCAGAAACAATTCACTATCTTGTATCTGGTTGCATGGTATTTGCACCCACTGAATATTTTTAAAAAATCGGCATGGCAGAGTGGACCAATATCTGCACCGAAATATCCTCAACGTGGCATTTTAAAAACGGTTATAATCATTGGAGCACTGTGTACATGTACAAAGAAGAAAGGCAGAAAACAGAACATAAACAACACTGTTTGGAAGCCTTTGGTCACAAGAGATTCAAAACATCGCACTGTGTAGAACTGCTCATCTACACAGGAGAGTATTATCTTACGTAAATAAAGTATAAACTTTGTACGTGTTAAGTATCACTTAATTATTATTTAGCGAACCAGCCTCAATCGATTCCTATTCCCTGAATTGAGTTAGACTCAAGCAGCTTCTTCCTAGCAAACGTTGCATTGTGGAACCAATTCCCAAGTGATTTATTCCCCTTTTCTTCTTCTTTTCTCTTCTGGAAGTGTTGTAATAATAATAATAATAATAATAATAATAATAATAATAATAATAATAATAATATTAATAATAATATGGGACTTCACAATACACACAGACGAAAGAAAATCGAAGCTAATCTCCCAGATATCGTTATTAGAGACCATAAACAAAAAAAAGTGCCTTCTTATTGATATTACAGTCCCTGCAGACTGCAATGTACCTTTGAAGATCTTCAAAAAGCTATCAAATTACATGGACCTTGAAATCGAAATCTGAAAAATGTGAACATCAACAATTCCAGTTGTAATTGGAGCTCTCGGATTGATTGGAAACGATTCCAGTAGACTCACTGAAAGGATTCCTGGAAGCCCATTCCTTAAAGAAATACAAAACAATACAAAATATTGTTCTCACGAGTACGGCCCACACCTTAGGAAGGGTGTTATCCATGTAAAATATGTGTGTTCTTATTTTAAAATTGCTCGGTGGAAAATGCCATGATGCCATTTCTGACCTTAGGTCTCTGGAAAAAATAAGAATACCCCAGAAATCAAAGGAAATAAAATAATAATAATAATAATAAAAGTAGACAGCAGGTAAGATATATCTCTCTTAAATAATATGATACAATAAGTAGATGTAAAAGGTTTGAAATTGAAAAGAAAAAAGTGGTACTTTAAAACTGTTGCTATGCCTATAATAATGGAAACACTGGGTACTAACAAGAAAGATACAGACAAGAACAGGAATAAAATCCCTGGCAGACACCGTGCACAAGAGATTCGAAAATTGCACTGTGTGTAACTGCTCATCTATTCAGGAGAGTATTATCAATGTAAAGAAAATATAAACCCTGTGCATGTCAAGTAGAACTTAACATCGGAATTTGTGCAAAGATTGATTTCCTTGTCTTACACTAGGCCTTCGACAATGACCCGGTAAGAGACTGCATTAAACTGATAG
>OZ038501.1:29315364-29347864 GCA_964036315.1 Acanthosepion esculentum | reverse complement strand
CTGCCCCAGTTAACCACTGATTGGGAATCCTTTTCAAGGGCAGCAACCAGGTTAACTTTGTCATAGCTGCCGAATTTACTATTGAGACAGGAGTAAATAGTTGTGTCGTCTGCATAGATGACAACTTGTGAACCGAAGACATCAGAGAGATTGCTGATGAAGATCAGAATCTGTGTAGGACCCAGGATAGAGCATTGGGAAACTCCTGCGTTCGTATAGAAGGAGAAGAAATCGTTCAGGACGACCATCATTTCACGATTTGATAAGAACCAAATAATCGTCCTGTAATACCGTGACCTTGAAGCTTACGTAGAAGACCAGGATGTCAAATTCTGTCAAACGCCTCCGAGATATCTAGAGCCACAGTTCGAGCTTCACCGTTATTACCAAGAGCATGATATACATATTCAGTTATGGCTATAAGCATTTCAGCGGTAGACCGGGCAAAACGGAATCCATATTGTTTGTCAGAAAGTAGATCGTGAGAGATAAGATGCTTAACCACTTCGGCATTGATTAAAGCCCCGAAGACTTTGCCCTAAAGCGGTAGGAGACTGATAGGGAGGTAGTTAGATGGGTCAGAAGGTTCTCTAGAGTTCTTAAAAATAGGGACGACAGAGGAATTCCAACAGTCTGGAAAGCAGGAAGCAGCGAGATAATAGTTGTATAGTTTGGAGAGAACTGGACCTAGCTCAGGAGTACTTTTCTTTAGGACGATGGCTGGTATCCCGTCACCTCCACTTGCCTTGTGGGAGTCTAATTTAGAAATGATGTCCGAGACCAAAAACGGATTTAGACACATATCACTCGGTGGAGTCTCAGTTCTAGACGGAGAGTCGGGCGTGGGCACATCAGATGAGTCAAGAGTTGAGCTTTGATGATAATTTTCAAGCAAAGTATTCAGCCTTCTGCTGTAGTTGTTTGGACTTCGAATTGACTGAATAGAGGAGTTATTGAGAATTTTCTGGTGTTCAGCACACTCTTGCAGAGCCGCCAATAACGTGGTTTAACTAGGTATTTTCTTGTTGGAATGACAGCATCGATGCCGGTTTTTACACAAGAGAGGACCTCAGACACGCATTTTTTGAACGGGGTGAATAAAAACCACATTCCAATGGACGTCACGAAGGAAATCTCGGAACGAGTCCCAGTCAGCTCATTGATATCAGAAAGATATTCTGATGGTAATGGGTTCTTAGCTGGTAGGAGAGCAGAAGGAGATGTTTACAGACACAACTGCGTGATCAGAGTTGCCAAGACGGTAGAGCTTCGTAGCGCGACAAGATAGATAGTGCTAAAACAGATATCTAGAAAAGAAGCGTTTACGTAGCAAAGTTAATGACTTGTGTGAGGAATTGAGTTATTGAAAAGTTAAGGGTTTAGATGCTAACTGGTATGGTGGGCGTCGATGTCACCGAACACGAATATGTTAGCAGGAATATGTTAGCAGGAATATGTTAGCAGGAATACCTATAATAATTGGAGCACTGGATACGAACAAAAAGTAAGAGCCAGTTAACATTAGTGATTAGAATAGTTATATAGGACTACTGAGAGAAGCAAAAGAGAGGAAGCTGTGGAGAATCATCATCTCTAGTTTCTACTACTTCTACTACTTGTCACAGTTCTTTCATCACAACCCTTCTTACAGTAGCCATCCACCTTGATTGGTTCATGAGCTTTGTGGTGCTGTGATGAAAAATAATGAAGATTTCATTTTGTTTTCTTAATAGATTAAGCTCTCCAGATCACGAATAATGAAAATAAATTATTCAATTTTATAAAAGCCGATGAGGGCGGAGGGAGCAGATTGGTGTGCGAATTAATTCTATATTGACTGCCCTACGAAAGCCATGACAGAATATGCTAATAACAAATGATTTCTTAAAATATATGTTTTTCTTTTTCTTTTTTTAAATTTTGAAATTCGTAGTCGTGAAATCTTTTCGCATGTATTGCTATCAATTCCAGATTATGAATTTTAGAAACAAAAATATATATACTTTTTTTCTTTACATTTTAAGAAATCGGGTCGTATGAGCATATTTTGTTTTGGCTTTCGTAAGAGGATAAAAAAATAATATTCTTTATTTTGAATACATAATCTCCAGTAATATTTTAAAACTGAAAATCATTAATTCTGGTCACAATGCCTATGGTACAAGAAAAGTGGAGCGTGAAAATAGACACTTTTTATGTGGTTGCTATGCATAATCAAGAGTGGTCTCCCCTTGTTTCGTTACTCTCCTCTTTGAGAGAGCTATTTCTGTTTACGGGGACTATAAAAGGACACTATACGCGAATCTTGTATTCTCAGTTGAATAAAGCTTTCTTAAAGCCTACACCTGTGTACTTTTTTCATTACAATACCATAGAAGAAAGTAATATTTATTTTGTTTTAATACAAAAATGTGGCACAAGGCCGTAACGAGGGAGTTAGGGAAAGGCTGGTCTTCAATCTGCCCCATCTTAAACTTAGCTAACCACGGTTACCGACCCAAAACATACCACAGTATTCCTTACATCAAAACACATTCTTACTTACCAGTCTTACTACAGTCATCATAATACATCAAGTCTCTATGTAGAGTTCCCATATGTACAATTTGTTTGTGTGTGTGTGGAGGGGGTAAAAATAACATTTAAAAATGAAACACTAAAGTACCTGTTATGAATAACCAAAAGTGGTCTCTCCTTTTTTCGTTACTCTCCTCTTGAGAGCGCTATTTCTGTTTACTGGGACTATAAAAGGACACTAAACACGAACCTTGTATTCTTAAAGCCTACACCTGCGTACTTTTGTTATTATTGTGGTATCATATTGAGATTTATATTAATTAAAGATGGGTGCTTAATTATTAATTATTATATTTAGTCACTCCAGAGTACGACGCAGAACCCTGGCATCTTAATAAAGCCAAACTAAACTGTAGAAATATATTAATTAAAATTCTTTGTAAACACGAGACATGATATCTTAAAAACCGAATTGATTTCTTTTTGGGTTTTCTTGTAATTCACCGAGAGATCACTGGATCTACTTTTTCTGTTGTATGAATATAATGAATATTTTGCGGTATAAGTTTTCATTTTTTCCTTTCTTATTATAAAAGGCAATGATCGAAAGGGAAATGACACTGGGAATGAATGAAGTTTGGGTGCTACTATAGCGTGATGTCTACCTCCCGTTTCACGTGTTTAGACAATGTGAGGCCTGATCAGGAGGTTTTGAGGAAGCGTAGAACCACCTCTTAATTGCTGGTGTTCCCAGGTCCACCCTGACCCGGGGTGGTAGCACCTGTTGGGGTTCCAGCTATGGGAAAATAGTGAACTTCCAGGTCTTTTCCAGGACATTGAAACAATGATGTTGCCAACTACACTTTTTTGAAACAATGATGTTGCCAGCTATACGTTTTTGAAACAATGATGTTGCCAGTTTTTGAAACAATGATGTTGTCAGCTATACGTTTTTGAAACTATGATGTTGCCAGCTATACGTTTTTGAAACAATGATGTTGCCAGCTATACGTTTTTGAAACTATGATGTTGCCAGCTATACGTTTTTGAAACTATGAAGTTGCCAGCTATACGTTTTTGAAACAATGATGTTGCCAGCTATACGTTTTTGAAACAATGATGTTGCCAGCTATACGTTTTTGAAACTATGATGTTGCCAGCTATAAGTTTTTAAACAATGATGTTGCCAGCTATACGTTTTTGAAACAATGATGTTGCCAGCTATACGTTTTTGAAACAATGATGTTGCCAGCTATACGTTTTTGAAACTATGATGTTGCCAGCTATAAGTTTTTAAACAATGATGTTGCCAGCTATACGTTTTTGAAACAATGATGTTGCCAGCTATACGTTTTTGAAACAATAATGTTGCCAGCTATACGTTTTTGATATATTTAGTAAATACTGGATCTGGCATTAAATAACCCATAGTGGTTGATATGCCATAAAACCCCAAACAACCAACCAACCAACCAACAATGTGAGGCAGCTATATATATCCATGTTAGACCTCACATGACCTGATCCATGTTAGACCTGACCTGACCTGATGGACAAGTGAGGGGAGGGCCACGTCATATTGAGGTAGACCTCACGCTATAGTTACACCGAGGTTTGTCTCAATGAGCAAATCGAATTTGAATTCATTTCGCCTTTCACTTCCGCTCGCCTTATCTACTGGGTAGTCCGAAAGTCTTGTCATCCCTTCCCCTTTTAACCCTAACACTAACCCTAACGCTGTCAGCCATCTGTAAGAATATTATAATATGTAGGGGGTGACAAGACTTTCAAACCAACCTGCATAAATTCACGAAACAGTTATTTATAATTACAACTAAGACAAAGCAATTACTCAACAGTCCACGAATTTATTATTAAAATGGTTCTGTTTGATTCTGGTTAATAACAATAAAATGCTGTGGTAAATAATAATAATAATAATTTAAAAAAATATATATACTCAGACTTTGAAAGGGAGTGGGGACTTACCTATAAGGTACCCTTCTGCCCGGAAGAGTACCTTCTTCTTTTCCGGAAGAATACAAAAGAAACAAAACAGAACAGTAAAACACATCAGTAACAAATCAATAAAACAACATGGGTACTTGTGCCCATCTCCCCTAAAAAATAAATTGCAACTGCTTTAGTTTCCTTTCTTTCACCATACAGTCAGTTTTAAACCCCCTGGAGTGACAGGGTGTAATCGATTTCTATTTTTTCCTCAAATTAGATCATTTGCAGCGGCGTGCAGTAATATGAATCTATTTTGGGGGTGTATGACGAAATATGTTTGGCCTTGAAAAATATTGCGTCATCCGTGATCGACACTATTGCCTCGACTGTCGATTAGTTTTCCTACGGCAATTGTCCGCGAAACGTACGAAAATCGTAACGCTGCACGAACACAATGGCAAGCCTTACCAGAGAGCAAATCAAAGTACTATCGACTGGCCCGGAACCTCTCCTGATTGAAATCCAATCGAGAATCTGGGGTCAATCTGCAACGAAAAACTTTGTGGAATGGACATACGAAGTACTAACATGTGCACTAGGTCATGTCTCATTGGAAAAATACGAAAAAAAGTAAATAATAACGGAATCATTCGTTTTGTTTAAATTTGCACAAGAGTGTAATCCTTAGTTTAGTCTTGGCATCTACTTCTAGCGAAATATCTATGTATCTCTCAATAGCAAATTATTTACTGATACTGCTCGAACTGCAAGTCACCTGCTTCAGTATTTTTCTTTATATAATAAGTAAACTGTATAGTGACTTTATTGCCACCGGATATATTTTTTCGTGACGTTAGGGATGAGGGAATTTTGTGTTCTTTGTAGATCTCATATATAGTTTCTTTGAAGCACCTGTCAAACATTCGGTGTAGGAAATAAAAGAACCACAAAACGGCATGAAAAGAATGCATTCTAAAAAAAAAAAAAAACAAGAGGCAAAAGATATATATTTTTTACATTGTATGTTGGCTGAAAGAAAGAACGGAGAAAGAAAAAAGAGAAAAAAGAACGAGGAAAAGAGAGAAGAAAAGAGGATAAAAGAGATGAAGGACTAAAAAAGAAAGAAACAAAAAAAGGGAGATTTTTGTACCAAAAAAAGTTCTTAGAGGAACTATATTGCTTAGTTGTACCAGTTCTAACCTACACATCTTAGATCCGCCATGCTACACACATTGTAGCTAACCAACACCATTCTCTTCGTATTTAATTTGTAAGAGAGTAAGTTCCACATGAGCAGCTCCTTCCCGCTCTGTGGAACCGACTCCCAAGAGGATGTTTTCCCGATCACTGCAATATTAATTTGTTCAAGTCTAGGGTTAGCCTTTATCTTCGCCACATAACAGACATAAACTGTGCGTCTTTCTCTGTAATCCTCTATCTCGAGTGGCCCTCGCGCCTTGTACAGGGTGGATCTCTCTGTTAAAAAACGGTTACAGAAGCCAAGAAACAACACAGATAAGGATGAAGACGAAAACATACATTTCTAGAAAAGGATTAGCAGACGAAAGCGAAATGTAAAAATAAAATAAAAAAGAAAGGAGAGAAAGGGATTTGGATAAGAAAAGATTTGTGAGAGAAGAATATGGAGAGGGAAACACGGTGAGAGAAGAAAGAAGAGCGTGACAGAAGAGAGACAGGAAGAGAATATAAGGATTGGAACGGTGGTGAGAAAGAGAGAAAAGGAAAACATAAACAATACTATAATGGAGACAGGGAGAGAAGGAAGAAAATAATGAGAAGAAAGTAAGGGTGGACGTGAGAGAGAAGAAAGAACATTGAAGACAATGAGAGAAGAGACAGTGAGAGAAGAGACAGTGAGAGAAGAGAACAAATATTAATGAGGGGCATAGTAGCAAGAGTTATGAAAAAAGAGGGAAGGCGATGAGAGACAGTGAGATGAAGAGGTTCATTCGAGAGAAAAGCATAACGAAGACAACGAGGGAAAAGAGACAGTGAGAGAAGAGAGGATGATAACGAAATGGATAGTATAAGAGATATGAAAGAACAGTGAAGACAGTAGAAGAAGAAATATAGTGAGAAAAGAGGGAAGATGAAGAAGGTCGTGAGAGAGAAAAAACAGAACACAACGAGAGAAGAGAGACAATGTGAGAAGAGAGAATGATAACGAAACGGATAGTATAAGATACATGAAAGACAATGAGAGAAGAGAGATAGTGAGAGAAGAGAGAAAATATTGAGGGAAGATGAAGATCGTGAGAGAGAAAAAAAGACGAGAGATGGCAATGAAATAAAAGAGACAATGAGAGAAGAGTGCAAATAATAATGATAGGGATAGTAGTAAGAGATATAAAAGAACAGAGAAGGCAAGGAGAGACAGGGAGATGAAGAAGTTTGTAGTACAGAAAAGTATAGAGAAGACAATAAGAGAAGAGAGACAGTGAAAGAAGCGAGAATAATAAATAAAGGAAAATATGAGAAATATGAAAGAAAAAGAAAGACAATGAGAAAAGAGAGAGAGAGAGAAAATTATGAAAGAAGATAGTGATTTTCATGATATATATATATCTAGAGAGAGAGAGAGAGAGAAGAGAACAAAGAAACCAACGAAAGAGAGAGAGAGAGTGAAAGAAGAGAGAATAACAACGAAAGGGATAGTATGAGAGACACGAAAGAACAGGGAAGACAACGAGAGAAAAGAGACAGTAAGTAAAATAGAGCGGATATATAGTGATGAAAGAGAGAAAATAATGAGCAAAGAAAGTAAAGATTCTGAGAGAGACAAATAAGGACAGGGAAGACAATAGGAGAAGTGAGATAGTGAGAGAAGAGAGAAAATAATGAGCGAAGAAAGTAAAGACTCAGAAAGAGAGAAAAATGGACAGGGAAGACAATAGGAGAAGTGAGATAGTGATGGAAATGAGAAAATAATGAGCAAAGAATGTAAAGATTCTGAGTAGAGAAAAAAGGACAGGTAAGACAATAGGAGAAGAGGGATAGTGAGAGAAGAGAGGAAATAATGAGAAAATATGTAGAAGTTAGTAACAGGAAAAAAGAAAAAAGGACCCATCGATAGAAGAGAGACAGTGAAAGAAGAGAGAATAATAACGAAACGGATAGTATAACAGATATGAAAGAACAGAGATGGCATTGACAGAAGAGAGAGAGAGTGAGACAAGAGAGAAAATAATGACAGAAGATGGATAATGTCGTGAGGGAGAAAAACGGACTGTGAATACAAGAGAAGAGAGACAATGAGAGAAGAACGAACATAAGGAAAGAAGATAATGAGAAAATAATAAAGACGATAAAAATCGTGTGAGAAAAAAAAAATGATTGTGAGTGACAAAAGAGAATAGAGACGACGATGAAAGAAGAGATATACCGGGAGAAGTAAGAAAATAACAAGAGAGAGTAGTGGTAGTTGTTAGAGATAAAAAGAACAAAGAAAACGATGTGGGGAGATAGTGAGAGAAGAGATATAATAGTGAAGGAAGATGGAGAAAACCGAGAGAGAGAAAAAAGAACAAAAACTGGGAGTATAGAGATAGAGAGAGAGAAAGGATAAAGTACCGAAAAGATAGCGATGATCGTGAGAGAGAGAGAGAGAGAGAGAGAGAGAGAGAAAGAGAAGACAATGAGAAAATAAGCATAGTAAGAGAAGGGAGACAATAAGAGAAATTAGCGATGATCAGCTGAGAGAAAGAGAAGGCAACGAAAAGAGAGAGAGAGAGAGACAGTGAGAGTTAAGAAAAAAATAATAAAGAAAGAGGGAAGATTAAGAAAGAAAGAAGATGCGAGAAGTGAAAATAGAGAGGTAGCGAGAAAAGAGAAATGAAAGAGAGGAAGAAAATAGTGAGAGAAGAAATAAAGTGATGAGAATAAAAGGGGGGGGGGCTAATGAAAGATAAAAGTAGTTGGAAGAAGAGAGAATAAATAAGAGAGATAGTGACCTAAGAGAGAGTGGAGGAGACATTGAGACAAGAATGAAGAGATAGTGAGAGAATTGAGCAAATAAGAAGAAAAGAAGGAAGATACTTAAAGAATCAAGACAATAAGGCAATAAACGTTATAGAATGTCGCGAGAAAAGAGAGAGGAGAGAAGACAGTAAAAGAAGAGAGATAAAGAGAGAAGAGAAAGAATAATGAGAAAGAAGAAGGGATAATGAAAGAAGTTGAGAGAGGAAAGAATATGTTGAAAGAGAGAGAGAGAGAGAGAGAGAGAGAAAGAAAGAAAGAAAGAAAGAAAGACACTGTCAAAAGTCATAAAATAAAAGAAAGAAGAAAACAGAGACCATGAAAGAGAGGTAGAAAAGAAAACCATAGCGAGGATGCAAAATTTGCAAAGGAGAAACTAAACTGAGAAACTACAAAAGGAAGCGGAAAAGCATTATGGGAAGGAAGTCGAGACTGGACAGAAACATCAGTGATATGATCAGAAGATTAAAATATTCCAACAGCGTCTGATCTGAGAAAAAGAAAAAAAAATCACTATGTATCTTTACTTAAGATTTGCTGTAATAACTTTATTTTATATTGAATTACTCTCTTTTGCTATTTGTAATTTCAATATCTCAACTGCATAGCAAGAACACTTGGATGAGATGCAGTAAAATCGGAATTAGATTCACTTGAGGATTGAAATCAGTTAAGCACGCCAAGATGGCTTATTCGTTTTCATTTCAATTTCCAAATTTAAAAGATTTTCCTTGTTTTGCAATGTGACTTTTTTTTTTTTAAACTTATTCAGTGAAATCTACCATGTCATCTTCGGGGCTTTGTCGAAAGACAAATCTCAGATGGTTTGTCATCATTGAAATCGTGTGTATATTTTACACGTTGGTTAAAAAAAATCAAATACATTCTTTGTCGATGTTTAAAGCAAAACTGAATCCAGAAAGTGAGAAAAGACTTATGATTGCCGAGTAAAAAGCAAAAAGTTGATGTCCGTCACGAAGTAGAGATTGTCTTTCATAAAACAGAGATCAAGATTCAAGCTCGTATAGAAATCAGACACACACACACACACACACACACACACATATATATATATATATATATATGTGTGTATATATATATATATATATATATATATATATATATATATATATATATATATATGGGGGGTAACAGTAAAATTGTCCAAATCATGTAACAGCATAATTGTCCATCCCACAAAATGTTTAATATCCCCCCAAAAAACACTAAACTAATTGAGTTTCTCTTTTCCAGGCTTTCAGATAAGACGTTTCGCAATCTTGATATCATTTATCGATAAAAAATCAATAAACTAATTGAGTTTCTCTTTTCCAGGCTTTTAGATAAGACGTTTCGCCATCTTGATACCATTTATCGAAAAAAAATCAGAGAATATCCCTTTGAATTTTTCAGCTAAAAAGAGGACAGCTTAAAATCGTTACCTACTATCTTCCCAGCTGAGCAATGGTGAGAGGAAAACGATCATTCAGGCCTTCAGTAATGGTACCAACGTTCATACTCTGGCTTCCTTCCCCAATTTCCATTCAAGAACCATCAAGAGAATGGTGAATAAGTTTAAAAAAGAGGGAACAGTAGAGAGGAAAACTGGATCAGGCGGTCACAACAGGAAGAGGGATCATTATTTCAACTTAGAGCTACATAGATCAGTTAGAAAAGATCCAACTAAATCCATAAGACGTTTGGCATTTAAGAGAGGAGTTTCAGCTACAACATACTAAAGAGTAGTGAAAAAAACTTGAAAATAAAATTATACATGAAACTTGTGAGGTACTTTGTTACTCCAGGACAGAAAGTTAGAAGGTTAGAGAGGGCGAAGATCATCAAAAATAAGATGGAAAATGAACCTGGAAATATATATATATATATATTTGAACAATTCTTCATGAGCTTCTAATTCTTAACTATGATTAATTAATGATGAACATGTCATTTTCGTTTATGATTGATTTCATCACGATTCTTCTGTTAAGTTTGGAGAATAATTAGACATGATTTTTCCTCAAATTAGAGTAAAAAACGCGGAAAATTCTAGTAAAATATCTCTAATCATTTTTAAGATACAACGGTTCAAAGTTTAATCTAACAATTGTACAAATATGCAATATATATATATATATATATATATATATATATATATATATATATATATATATATATATATATATATATATATGGAGACAGAGAGAGAGAGCGAGAGAGAGGGGGAGAGAAAGAGAGATAATGAATGGATAATTCCAAGGAGGATGTAATCCAGAGAGCTCAATATAAAAACAGAGCAAATATTAATTATATTAAGAAACAAACAACTTTAAGGGTTCATGGGATTATAATTTCAAATTTTAATCATTGTTTATCTTAATCTAAAAATAAACACGTTAAAATTCACCTTCAGCCCTGCCGTGTGCCGACGGCTTAGTGGAAGAAGTTCCGACTGACGCAAATTCAGTCGGGTTTCGATCCTAGCTAGAGGCAACCGGACGTCTAGCCACACTGATGAGCTGCGAAACAGTCTGTGGGTGGAATATATATATATATATATTTAATGGATACCCATATTTAAGTAAAAGCCCTGATTTTTTTATTGAATAGTATATTTATTTATATCTACCAGTCTGAATATTCGAGAAATATTTTTTAGAAAAAATATACACTCCCCAACTGGATTCAAAACTACGTTCCGCCAGGGGAAACCGTCACTAGATCTGACGTGCTTTGATCTCTCGGCCATGAAGAACCTCCTGGCCAAGCAACGCTCGAATATTGCTTTTGAACACAGGCATTTCACGATTCTCAAAATATACATCGAGGCTCAGTTTCTTCTCGTAAACAAAGAGAATTTTTATGAAGAAATTTCTTCTTTTTTTTATCCGACATATTTTAATTTATTGGTTTAAACGTTAGTTTTTAATGGATACCCATATTTTAGAAGATGCTCTCTTTTATTTATTTACTTATTTCAGCTCTACGGGCCTGAAAATTTGAGAAATCTTATCTGCCGGATGAGGGAAGAGAGAACACGTTGGGAAAGAGGGTCTAATATAGAAAGTGAGTTAAAAGAGAATGGGGGAGAAAGAAACAAGAGATATAGTGAGAGACGAGAAAGGATAACGAGAAAAGGGAAAAGATTACAGAGAAAAGAGAAAGAAGAAAGAGAGTGAGAGAGAGATTGGTATGAGAGAGAGGGTAGTGAAGGAAAGAATAGCGAAGGCAACGAGAGAAGAAATATGGCGAGGGAATAAAGAAAATGATACGAAAAGTGTTAAGATAATGAAGGAAGAGAAAAAAGAGAAAGGTTTGTATAAGAGAGAGGATAGTGTTAAGGAAAGAATAGAGAAGACAACGAGCGAAGAAAGAAAATAATGAAAAATATAGACAAAATAATTAAGAAGAGAGAAAAGAGAGAGGTTAGCATAAGAGAGAGGATACACTAGAGAAGACAATGAGAGAAGAAGGATGGTGAGAGATGAAAGAAAATAGTGAAAAAGAGAGATGATGAAAGAAGAGGAAAAGAGAAAACTTGGTTTTAGAGAGAGGATAGTCAAGGAAAGAATAGAGAAGACAACGAAAGAAGGAAGATAGTGAGGGGAGAACGAAAAAATGTAAGACGAGAGACGATAATGAAAGAAGAGAAAAAAGAGAGAGGTTGATATAAGATAGAGGATAGTGAAGGAAAAATAGAAAAGACATCGAGAGCAGGGAGATAGCAAAGAAAAAAGAAAGAGAAAAAGAGTGTGGTTAAATTAAGGGAGAAGATAATGTAAGGAAAGGAAAGACAACGAGAGAAGAAAGATGGCGAGGGAAGAAAGAAAATAATGAATAAAAGAGAGACGATAATGAAAGAAGAAGAAAAGAGAGTGGTTAGATTAAAAGAGAAGATAATGAAAGGAAATGAAAGACAACGAGAGAAGAAAAATGGCGAGGGAAGAAATAAAATAATGAATAAAAGATAGTGATGGAAGAAAGAAAATAATGTAAAAACACGGTAGATAATGTAAGAAGATAAAAAAAAGAGAGAGTTTAGTACATGAGAGAGGATAGTGAAAGGGAAGAATAGAGAAAACAACGAGGGAAATAGACTGCGTGGTTAGAAAGAAAATAGAGGGGAAAAGTAGAAGACTATGAAGACTATGAGAAAGCCACAGAGGTTCTATGGGAGAGAGAACAGTGAAAGTAGGTGAAATTGAGGAGAGGGTGGGAGAAGAAAGACAATGATAGAAAATAATGAGAATAAAAGAGAAGATAACGAAGGAAGAGAAGAGTGGGAGAGGTTAGTGTTAGAGACAGGATAGTGTACGGAAAGAATATAGACGACAACGAGAAAGGGGAATAAAGAGATATATAAAAGGGAGAAGATAAGGAAGCAAACAAAACGGGGAATAGGGTGAGATAGAGAATGTAGAGAGATAATAGAAAAGATACTGAAAAAAGACACTGAGATAGAAACAGAAGATGTATATTGAGAGAGGAAAACTAACGAGAAAAGGTGATAGTGTCAGAATAAGAGAGAAGAGAGACGATAGAAAAGGAAATAAGAGAATATTATCATTATTATTATTATTATTATTAATAATAATAATAATAATAATAATAATAATAAGAAGAAGAAGAAGAAGAAGAAGAAGAATAAGAAGAAATACAAAAAAAAATTACTCACAGATACAGCTCACGCATTACGAATAGCTTTATATATGTACAATCTGTGTGATCTCAAGGGTTTTTTGTTTTATTTTTCAACAGTGCAAAATGTCAAGAAGCCATTTCTGAACTTAACCTCTGGTTGTGAGTCGGAACGAACCGTGTACACAACAGAAATCAAATGAAATAATAATAATAATAATAATAATAATAATAATAATAATAACAATTATTATCATTATTATTATCTCAGGATGTCCGGAACTGGCCAAAAATGAATATACCCACAGGCATAACAACGTAGCGAGATATGTGCATTGGAAGATATGCAAGAAGCACAACATCGAAACCACTGAGAGATGGTATGAGCACCAACCAGACACATTTACCCAAAATAACGATGTAACTATTCTCTGGGACATGCCAATTCAAACTTTTTTTTTCTTTTTTTTTTAAGCTTTTCACCCGAAGCAAGGCTGGAAGCCACGAGCACGCAAAGGGTTACACAAGGTTTGGAGGAAGAGCAGATAGGAGTGGTAAAGGAGAGGATGTGGAGAAAGATAGTGGATCGATCAAGGCAAGGGTGTTACAGAAGATTTGGAGCGAGAGCAGATAGCAAAGAAAGGGGAAAGGATGTGGAGAAGGGAAGTGGATAGATCAAGGCAACTGGAAATGTCGATTGACGTTACACTTAAATAGTTGGAGATTATATTTGTCAGGGAAACAGGAATAAGGAAGGGAGTTCCACAGGCGAGATGTGCGAGACATGAAGCTATTGGAGTAGAAGAGACGTCTACATCTAACAGTTTCAACGGTGAAGGGGTGGGAAAGGGATGCCAGCCTCGTAGGACGCTCAAATTCATGAGGCCTGGGAACCAGCGAAAGCAGCTCCTCGGAGCAATTACCGTGAAAGTATTTGTAAAAAAGACAGAGCGAGGCAACGGCGCGTCTGTGAGAGAGCGACTGCAGACGAAATGACAGATCAGGGCCAATTACATTGCATATCCGTCTCCGGATCTTATCAGGAACCCTGAGACAAACAGCAGGGACTCCAGACCATATATGGCAGCAATACACCATGCAAGAGTGAATGGTTGATTTATAGCATCGATTCCAGGGAGAAAAATTTCCTGGCTCGGCACAGGGAGCCAATTTTCCTTGCGGTGGATGAAGCAATTGACTCCATGTATTTGTTCCATCTCAGGTCAGCGGACAGCGTGAGACCGAGCAGCCGCAGAGAGGAGCTCTCGAGAAGTTGGTCTTCAGACATTCTAATAGGATGCAGGGATAGATCCCTGTGGTGGTTAATAGAGAGCAGTTTTGTTTTAGAGGCGTTAGAGTTAACCAACCAATTCTTGCCCCAGTTCGCAACCGATTGTAGGTCCTTTTCGAGACGAACTGCCAGGTTAACTTTGTCAGCATCACTAAATTTGTTTTTGAGGCAAGAGTAAATTGTGGTCTCATCCGCGTAGATGCCGACTTGGGAATCTATGGCGTCAGGAAGATCATTTATGAATATGAGGAACAGAGTAAGGCCTAGGATGGAGCCTTGAGGAACACCTGCGTTAGTGGGATAGGAGCTGGAGATGAATCCATTGAGAACGACCTTCAAATCACGGTTTGACAGGAATTATAGTATTACGTCAAACAATCGACCTGAAATACCATAACCCTGAAGCTTGAAGAAGGCCGGCATGCCAAACCCTATAAAACGCTTTGGAGATGTCTAGAGCCACGGCACGAGCTTCACAGTTATTATGAATAGCTTCGTAGACAAATTCAGTGATGGCCGTAAGCACACCGGCTGTAGATCGGGCAAAGCGGAAACCATACTGCTTGTCTGAGAGCAGATCATGGGATATAAGGTGATTAATCACTTCGGTGTTGATATGGGCTTCGAAGACTTTGCCGAAGAGGGGTAGGAGACTGATAGGACGGTAATTAGAAGGGTCGGAGGGGTCACCAGAGTTCTTAAAGACAGGAACAATGGATGAGGACTTCCAGCAGTCAGGAAAACTGACAGAGAGATAAAAAACCAACAGACCTGATATTATCCTAAAAGACAAGAAATTCAGGAAGTGAATTCTTATCGACACAGCAGTACCATCTAAGAAAAACACCTCCATGACAATTATCGAGAAATTGTCCCAATACAAGGGCCTGAAGATTGAGATTAACAGGGTGTGGGGAATGAAGACTGAGATTGTACCAATAGTAATCAGAGTTCTTGGCCTCGTGAGAAATGAATGGATAATTTTACTAACAGTGTCCCAAGTAACATCAACATACAATTTGCCCAGAAGATCGCCCTACTAGGAACATCCCATATAGTAAGAAAATTGATATCAATTAAATAATAATTCTCCTATAGAGCCTAAGGACCATAGTTTGGACCCGGTTCAACAGGATACGAAGCAGGAAGCATAACATACACAAATAATAATAATAATAATAATAATAATAATAATAATAATAATAATAATAATAATAATGTGGGTCATCGAAACATCAACAGTCTCTGTTGTAGTTGGAGCCCTCGGAATGGCTGGAAAAGATTCCAGTAGACTGATTGAAGGGATTCCTGGAAGCCCAAGCCTTAAAGAAATACAAAAAATTGTTCTCACGGGTACCACCCACACTTTACGAAGGTCTTTATCTATATAAAATATGTGTTTTTTTGGGTTTTTTTTTATTGATCAGTAGAAAATGTCATGATGCCATTTCTGACCTTAGGGCTCTGGCCGGGACCCGGAAAGAAATGTGTACACACCAGAAATCAAAGGGAATAATAATAATAATAATAATAATAATAATAATAATAATAATAATAATAATAAAATAAATGATAAGACGAAAGTTATATTGTAACGCGTTTCGATTAAAAATGGACATCTACAGAAAAATAAGAGTAAAATTGATGGAATAAACCCTATGCGAAAAGGAACGATAAACGTTAAAGACACAGGGACGCTCAGCATATACATTTTAAACTTAACCGATATCATTCTGCTTTTTTAACACATTTCTTTTGGAAAATAAAAATAAAAGTGATCCAAATAAATGTGATAAAAGTCTGAAATGAAATAGACAAATAGGTTTCCTTAAATTTGTTGCAATAATCATAACGTTTTGGCATTTGTGTCTCTCGGCCTTCATCAGTATGTGGAACCGAGTAACCTTCAGTGAACTTCTAAATGAACTACGAGCTTACATTGTTCTCGTTCCGCTGTCCATGTCCTGCGATATATTGACTAGTTCTTATTTAGTATAACTAAGTTATTATCAGCTCTGCTTTCACTAAGTCAAAGTCTGCACTACAGAATTTCCAAGTCAACACTTTAATCTACTAGCCTATTGCCCCGTGGGACAATCCAGAGTATAGAACGCGGAGCCTTAAATTCCCTTTACCTGCTGCTGACATTACTGTTGCTGCTGAGGTTTTTCAAAGGGGCTGCATTAACTGACACATTTTATTTCTTCTTACTACTACATTGCTGTCATATATGCTTATAAACCAACTCTTAGACGAGATAGGATGATGACATTAATATCAATATGATTGTTGGATCGTTTGCTTAACGGCATATCAACTCTGTATGGGTTATTTAATGGTGAAATTTAATTTTCTTGGAAGCAAGTACGGTAAATGTATTGCTGCTTAATTCTTTTTATTATAAAAATGTATTGCTGGTGTTTTTATTATGAAAATGTATTGCTGGTATTTTTATGAAAATGTACGGCTGGTATTTTTATTATAAAAATGTATTGCTGGTATTTTTCTCATCAAAATTAATTGCTGGTATTTTTATTATAAAAATGGATTACTGGTATTTTCTTGTCAAAATGTATTGCTGGTGTTTTTCTTATCAAAATGTATTGCTGGTATTTTTATTAAAAAATGTATTGCTGGTATTTTTATTATAAAAATGAATTACTGGTATTTTTATTATAAAAATGTATTGCTGGTATTTTTATTATAAAAATGAATTGCTGGTATTTTTATTATAAAAATGTATTACTGGTATTTTTATTATAAAAATGAATTGCTGGTATTTTTATTATAAAAATGTATTGCTGGTATTTTTCTAATCAAAATGTATTGCTGGTATTTTTATAATGAAAATGTATTGCTGGTTTTTTTTTTATAAAAATGTATTGCTGTTTTTTTTTATTATGAAAATGTATTTTATACTTTCATAATGTTTTGAATCCAATTTCAGAGTTTACTATTTGCTCATATTTGCGCTTTTCTTTTCTGTTCTGCTTGGAAAAAATTCTCTGACTTAGGTGAAGGTGTCAATGTTGAATTCAGAGCAACTGGGGGTCTATACAATCAACAACGTTTTAAAGCACAATTAAAACTTGGTCTGCAGCTAGTACGCGATCTTCTCTTTGTAGATGATGCTGTTCTATTAGCACACAGTCTAGAAGACATTCAAATTATCCTTGATAAATTCTTTGAAACAGCGAAAGTATTTGGACTCACTATCAACATAAAGAAGACTGAGCTAATGTACCAACCAGTACCAGGCAATCCATCTCTCACAAATCCTTCTGTATTCATTGATGGTCCGGCATTAAAAACTATTGAGGAGTTCCTATATTTTGGATCAACAGTCTCTTCTGATGGAAAAATGGACAGTGAAATCCAATGCAGAATAGCCAAAGCCAGCACAGTATTCGATAATCTTAAACATAGATTATGGTACACTAAATACGTGTCTCAGAGTAAAGATCGACGTGTACATATCTATCGTTCTCTCAACCCTTCTCTATGGTGCTGAAACTTGGACCCTGTACAGCAAGCACATAGATCAACTTGATGCCTTTCACATGCTCTGTCTTCATGCCATATGTGAAATAAAATGGGATGACAGGGTCAAGAATAGTGCAATACTGAAGAAATGTAACAACATCACAGGCACTGAAACCATCCTAGCAAAGATACAACTTAGGTGGGCTGGTTATGTTGTGAGAATGGATGAGCATAGACTTCCAAAAAAGGTGCTGTATGGACAACTACCAAACTCCAAGGGTTCAGTTGGACGTCCACTCTTACGCCACAAAGACAAATTGAAAGACAACTAGAAAAGTCACAACTTTGATCGGAAAATCTGGGAAGCCCAAGCATCAAACCAAAAGAAGTGGCGGAAACATATTTCATTAAGTTAAAGGGTTTTTATGACAGTAAACTGAAGCACCATGATCAACTTCGTCAAGCTCTGAAATAGAGACGCCATCAAAATTCTGCTCCAACAAAATTCATCTATCAGTGTGGCTTTGTTGCCTGCAGCAAGGCTGAGCTAGTAGTATCGCACTTAAGAAATCACAAATGAAATATATATACATATATATATATATATGTGGTGGGGGGTCGGGGGTGTCCGTGTGTGTGGGTGTGTGTGTGTGTGTGTAAAGGACAAAAGATAATAGGAAAACTGTAGTTTTAGCCGAGGCGTTTCGTCTCATATGGACATTTTCAAGGCAAAAAACGAAATTAATTTATTGAAAAAAAGTATCTGTAAACAACAAACAAAATGTCGTTTACAGCTAGAAGAATTTAGAAACGCTATTGTGTATTCATATGGTCAACTGAAAAATTACTTTATGTTTAAAGAGAATATTTTCACATGTAGACATATTTTTGTATTGTTGTGCTGACGAATTCAACCGTTTTCTTTTGATTTCTTGCTATATTTGTTGTGTACGTTGGCTTAGGAGAGTTGTGATTCTGTTAGGAAAGTTGATATTGGGAAAAATACCTGAGCATAGATTAATATTTGGATAATATTAAATGGCGGCTCCCTCGAAGATTTTCCTCCCGAGAGAATTATTTTCTTTTTTTGTGATTGTAGCATTTATAACATCAAAATTTTTTTTCCCAGTATCGCCTTTCCTAACAGAATCACTACTCTCCCAAGCCAACGTACACAACAAATATAGCAAGAAATCAAAAGAAAACGGTGGAATCCGTCAACACAATAAAAATATTTCTATGTGTGAAAATATTCTCTTCAAACATAAAGTAAATGACATATTTTTCAGTTGTGCATATGAATATACACTAGCGTTTCTAAATTATTCTATTTGCTAACGCCATTTTGTTTGTTGTTTATAGATACTTATTTCAATCGTTTTTTGCCTTGAAAAAGTCAATATTGGACGGAACGCGTCGGCTAAAACTGCAGTTTTCCTATTTTCTTTTTTCCTTTATACATATTGTCCTTTTCTACAGGTTAAATTTGGTAAATTTTTAAATATATATATATATATATATATATATAGGTAAAATATGAAATTGTTAGAAAGATTCTGTACAAATCTTGTATAGGCTAAAATAAGAATTGGGTTAAAAAAGTCACACCGGCAAAGGATGACAATTCATCGCCAGCAAACTAGGAACCCCACATCAGAGAAATACCCCTTAGCCAACATATAGAGGAATGCGGAGGACAAAATCTGCCAAATATTAGTGTCTTTCTATTCTGCCGATGCGACTACAGAAAGACTGAACAAAGTCGGATTAATAAAGAAACATTTTTCCTCACATTCCAACCAATGCTTAATTCATTGCATGAATAGATTCTACCGAACTTTCCTTACCATAAGCGTCATATATAGCGAGTTATGCCTCTTGTTCTTTTTTTTTCATTTTTTCATTTGTTCAAAACGTAAGCGTCAAAACGTAGAGATACAAACAGTTAAAGAGTTTTTGAAAACTTAAGTGAAACTGGTTAAAGGACAAAATTAAACAAGAAATTAAATACACTGAAAATCCAATTGAAATTAAAATTGTTTTAATGCTAATATTTCTCTGAAAAAATACATATACTATAAATAAGAATTTAAATATTAGGTACTTTCTTACCAATTCTTATTTTAGTATATATATATATATATATATATATATATATATATATATATATATAATATATATATAATATATTATATATACATACACACACACACACACATATATATATATATATATATATATATATATATATATATATATATATAAACAACTGTAAAATAGTTAATGAAAAAACATCCGACCTATGGATTTTGCCGAATATATAATTTATTATATATATATAGTATATATATATATATTATATTATATATATACTATATACATATATATATATATATATATATATATATATATATATATATATAAAGCACTGTATAAATGTTAATGAAAAAACATCCGACCTATGGATTTTGCCGAATATATATATATATATATAAATAATATAATATAATTTATTAGATATATATTACATATATATATATATATATATATATATATATATATATATATATATATATATATATATATATATATATATATATTCGGCAATATATATATATATATATATATATATATATATATAAACAACTGTAAAATCGTTCATGAAAAAACATCCGACCTATGGATTTCGCCGAATAGGCCTCATCAGATCGAAGCCAAAAAAATCTGTTTATAACATATATATATATATATATATATATATATATATATATATATATATATATATATATATATATATATACATGTGTGTGTGTGTATGTGTGTGTGTGTGTGTGTGTGTGTGTGTGTGTGTGAAATCTATTATTCTTTTCTTCCTACAAATTTGTACATCGCATTAAACCTAACAAGGCATCTGTTCTCGTAAAATCTTCACTGGCTATGCGCCGAATTTATTTAATATAACTTCCGACCCTGTCCCTTTCAAACGACCAGCCCGGTCGGTGTTAATACAGCTCACTGTTTTCGGTTATATAAAAGCGACACTCAGACCCGTTGGAAAGTGAAAATTTTAAATCTATAATTATGATATAAGTGCTAAATATCGGTCGTAGATCAACCACCAGTAATCGTGATGACAAACGACACTTGTGTGTCTATGAGTAGGCCATTATGTCTCGTTAGATAGAATAATGCATTATATTACACTGAGTAGAGAATATTGTAGATTTACAGCTTTGCGTTTTTCAATGACTCAAGACTCTGTCTCGTCTTGAAATCGTTTTGGGGTAATTATTGCGTTTTTATGATTCACTTTAATATATTGAACACAGACCCTGTGCGGCGAATTACAGATTGTGTGAAACGTCATTCGATTCTTAAAGAGCTACTTAAACGTCACTCTCGACACAGCAGCTATTTGTCGATAATATCACCGGTCGTGTGTCGCCTCGCCACTCTCTTTCCGCTTATGGTACTAGCGCTTATAGCTTTAAGGTCTGAATGGAGGACATTCAGACAGCAGACCAATCACGCACGGCCGAATGTTAACACCTTTTACCACACAATAAAAGGAGAATACTATTTCACGCTAAGTTTTTTTTATTTTTAGCTAAACAAGAACATTATAAAGGCGCCGCGGAACGGGGTGATAGGTAATGTGGTAGGTGAGCTGGCTACTGCAACTCACTTTGAAATCCAACCCTTATTTAGTACCCCATACCCTAGTGCTCAGTATCTGATTTAAGGTATGGCGAATAGAGTACGTGTCAGTGGGTCGAGGACGCCACGATGCCACTAGACAGAGAACTAATAATTTGTAGTGTAATATTCATTAAGCATTCAGCACTAAATCCTCTGGTAGCATTTTAGATTGCAGAATTGCAAGTATTAAATATTATTAAACTGTCAAGACCTTAAATCTTCTAAAATTGATTGTTCAATTCTGCTAACAATTACCATTTCCATAGAGAATTACGAAAGATCTTTCCGTAAACAGAAGTTAATTTTGGCTTGTTGGAGGGCAACCATGACCTGTCAAGCTGTCAAGAACTTAAAAATTTCTAAAATTTATTGTTAAATATGGAGATGAGAGTGTGTTCTCAAATTTTCGTGTTACCGTTCCAATTCAGCTAACAACTGCAATTTCCATAGAAATTCTGCAAACGATCTTTCCCTAAGCAGAAGATATTTTTGTCTTAATAGTTAATTGTAATGATAATATTAGTTGTTTCCTTATACAGAAGGATTCTTCATTCAGTGACCGAGCAGCCAATACTGCTGTCTGTTGCAATTTGTAAAAATATTCCCTTGAAACAATTAACTGTTCTCGCTATTTCCAGTGTTGAGAAGCGTTTACTTCCAAACTTTTTATTTGAAGTAGTGTCGACTATCAACATCTTGATTATGTCCTTGTTTTCTCTTCGAGTTACACATGCTATCCATTTTAATGGTTGCTACTATTGGTAGTCCTCAAGTGATGCGGTTTCTCTTCTTTGTTACAGTTATTTATTTGTGATTCTGTAGCACCAGTCCACAATATTCAAAGAAAGATGGTCTTTTGGCAAGATCCACAGGCATCAGTCGCTCAAATAAATTGATCTATGGTTGAATCTTTGACAAGGTCCACGTGCACCAGTCGTTCAAATCCATTGATCTATGGTTGAATCTTTGACAAGTTCCACGTGCACCAGTCGTTCAAATCCATTGATCTATGGTTGAATCTTTGACAAGGTCCACGTGCACCAGTCGTTCAAATCAATTGATCTATGGTTCTAGCTAGATTGTGTAACGTATGAGTGAATAGTGTTGGGAGACAGACGAAACTGAAAATGTTGACATTGAAGACAGGGTTTTAAAAAATGCATAAAAAAAATCAAGCTGCATTTTCAGGTTTAAGCAACGCCTTCACTAAATTCTTTATATCGGCATGTTTTCCCGCAGAAACAACAACAATTTATTAAAATATACTTTCAAAGAAAATTAATCCGACCTTTTTTGGTAGGTTTCCGTCTGTGTTTAAGTAGCACCTAATTTATGCAATACCAAACACAATTCGTAATATACTCGTAGACAATAGAAACCTAATAGCCTCATACGCATGTAAAAACAAGGTTAAAAATAGTGGAAGCATTATTAATAAAAAAAAAAAGTCAACACTCAATAACATCAACTATGAACACGGCCACAACGTGCTGACCGTGTTCGGAAAATAAAAACATTTTTATATCTCTAGGTACATACATAAACAATCCATACATTCAGTTAAATGTAAAAATAAAATCATCTTTGATAGTAGGTAAAAGAATAGCCGAAAGCGCTGGAATATACAGAACATTTGGATAATTTCTACATAATTTATGTCTAGAAATGAAATAAACTATAAGAACACAAAAATTAAATAAAAACACCGCGGTACCTTGTCAGTCGTTTTTAACAAAACTTGTATAAAAGTAGGATTGCTGTCCCAATACACAATATATATATATATATATATATATATATATATATATATATATATATATATATATATATATATATATATATATAGATCATTAAAAACGACAGACAAGGTGCTTTTATTTAGTCTTTTTTATACAATTTCTCATGCGATCTAATAATGTTTTTCTTTTCAAAATTTATCAACCGAAAAGAAAAAAAATATTAGATCGCATGAGAAATTGTATAAAAAACTAAATAAAAGCACTTTGTCTGTCGTTTTTAATGAAATGTGCATGAAAGAAGGATTGTTACCTAAATACACAAATATATATATATATATATATATATATATATATATATATATATATATATATATATTGTTACTTTACATTCAATACAATACTGCAATTAACCTAATGTGTATTCAACATATTGCAATTAGTGATTCTTTAGATAACTACATCTAACAGCAGTCTATCTATCTATCTATCTATCTATCTATCTATCTATCTATCTATCTATCTCATAGTATTTCTACATATATCTCTATCTGTCACTCGCTGTTTCTGTCTGTCTATCTATCTATCTATCTATCTATCTATCTATCTATCTATCTATCTATCTATCTATCTCTCTCTGCCTGTTCATATCTATCTATCTATCTATCTATCTATCTATCTATCTATCTATCTATCTATCTATCTATCTAATTATCTGTATATGATGTAGCCTAAAGAAGCCATTGATAGTTACGCAACTGCATCTTCTATACACATTATCAGCCGTTCCAGGCATACACACTTGACTTCTATTGAAAAACATAATAAAATACAATAAACAGTACTCGTGAACGCATACATGCATATTCTGTTTTCTTTGCGAGAAAGTTCCCTGGGAAATATTTTTATAATTGCTCTCATTTTTAGTTCTCGTTCCATTCTCGCGTCTTTTCACCCACCATCTTTTTTTTCACTTTTCTTTTATTTCGCATATTAACCAACACCTAATTTTACCAATCAACAGCATTTATTCGTCATTGTATATGACGACACATGCATTATTTTCATTGTTAAGATCACGATTCTTGTTAAAGTCAACTTTTTTTTTCTCCTTTTGCTGTCTCTGCCGAGGACGTCCATTACGACAATACCTACCGTTATTACATCGAAAGTACCCTTACTGTCATTATAACCTTCTCTCTGTCATAGGTTGTCCTTAATATTTTGAACTTAAGTTTTTTTTTTTTGGGGGGGGGGGTCATTAGTAGTACGTTCTGTTTCAACGGTGTGTAATTATTGTTAATATTTTCATCTTTTATTGCTATTCATGTGCGCACAAGTTGGTGTCAGCAGCTTGTCGCTGATGGTCAAATAGCAGTAAATCACGTCAAAATGTCGGTATCACCTAGTGACCTACGTCCCAGCTATGGGTTAAATAGTAAGACAGATAGTATCCTGTAGCTTTGCTTGGCAGCTAGACTGCTGCAGAAAATAACGGCAGCCGACTGCGGCAATTCTTCCGCCAAGTCTATCATGAATCGAAAAGAGACACAGCTCGCTACATATACAGCCCGCTAAAGGAGTAGTGACAGTTGATCCACAGGCTCAAGTACGAAACTGAGAACAACCATGTATATCTCTCTATATTGTTGTCCTCATCTTTACTGCTATAGTCACGACGTTTCGGCCGTTGTACGCTCCGGCCATCTTCGGGTATTGAACTCGCAATTCTTTCAAAGAGTTATGAGTTCAACACCTGCAGTGATGAACGAAAACTTGGATAGGGTTTGTTTGGTTTCTACTTAGATCAGCCAATTGAAATGACCTACGCTAAGTTCAAAGTTAAGGGGAGAAGCAAAGTTAAAGAAACGGACGTACGTAAAGGGTCATGACCCGCATATTTAGAATCATAGACGACACCCAGACGCCGCATACTCAATCACTTATGTGCCATGCGTGGTAGCTTAGGCGATCATGTATCTTTCGATGCATGACTGACGAGGCAGATTTCCCGCAGTAGGTTGCCATTTCTTTCTGCGGTAGACCAGTTGCCATCGAATGCTATAGAAGCCGGTCTGTCTTGCTATTTACCCATAGCTGGGGGGAGAAGAAGAAGAGGATTCATACCTTTCCCAGGGGTATTAGCACGTAAGTAATGTAATGGATTCGATTGGAATTCAACCTCGGCTCTCCGATTCCTCAGTCCGAACTGCTATCCATTACACCACTGCCGCATATTAGCGTATGTAAATGGGTGCAATACTGTACACCAGGCAATGTCATTTTCTAGGAAAGAAGAAAGGCAATTTAACAAAATACTCGACAAGCTACATTCCCTCTGAGTTTAAAAAGAATCTCTTATATAGTTGGTAAATAAACAGGCTCAAGAAGACAGAAGATGGCGATTGATGTTGCATTTAAATTTTTGAAGATTGTAGTTATCAGGGAAGCAAGTAAACAGAAGGGAATGTTACAGTTTTTTGTGTACCTATATACTAGTGAGCCAACCAAAATGAGCTGACTCATTTTATAGTTCGCTAATAGAAGGTTAACCAATCAGAAGACTTAAAATATTCAATCCGACGTGTATAAAGGCGGCCATTTTGTATTTTCTCCGAATATCCACTGCCGACCTCTGATATCGATGACCAGAAGAACTACTGAACTACACTCTGCTACTTTCTCCGAATGTTCACTGCCAATTTCTGATATGGAAGACCTTAAGAATTATTGAAAAGCTGCTACTAGATATTGGTGTTGTTTCATTGAACAAATTACTTACTGTGCTGATTCTACATTCTGACTATGGTTTGCATGTATAACAGGGAATTCCACAGTTGGGAAGTGCGAGAAAAGAAACTTTTAGTATAGAAGTAGCGGTTTCAATAGTAAAAGGGTGGGGCCTAGATGTCTAATCTCGTAGTACCCTAAAGTTCATGTAGTTGGGGCACTAGGAAAAAAGAATCGTCAGAGCAGTTACCATTAAAATATTTGTATGAGGGAAGCTATGTTACGTCGGTGAGAAAGTGACTGAAATCGAGATGCCCGGTCAGGATAGATTAAATTGCAGATCCTTCTTTGGATTTTGACAAGTATCTCTAGATGTGCAGCAGGAGCACCAGACCAGATATGGCAACAGTATTCAATGCACGGGCGAATGGTAGATTTGTAAATGTGAGAGATGGTGGAAGGCTTCGCTTGTGAAAATCAGGATTGATTGATGGATTTGTTTCTTTAACGGCATAAATTCCTTATGGATTATTTAATGTCGACATTTATTTTTCTTGGGAGCTATGAACTAATAAAAATATGATATATGTTGTTCTGCTTTCACAATTGAATACATGGTAGATGATACTCAGCTTTTGTGCATATATATGTTTGTGTGGACGTGATTACTAGAGGCGGTGATATGTGTATTTTATGTTGTAGTTTTGTTGAAGTTATATTTTGGAATACAGTTTGATTTCTTAAAGAAATTGTAGGATATTACATGGATTAATGATATAAAAGTGTTCTTTCTTGTTGATAGGTTGGTTTATTTTGTTTAGTGACATATCAACACATCTATGGGTTTTTAATGTGGAAATCTAAATAATTTGAACAAACTTCTATGGTTTCATCTAAAATTTGTACTGGAATGTCCCACACTCCCAATCGCCTATGTGGAATGACTATATCAATAGCTATATATAGTGAGCACAGGATATATCTGGGGGCTTGCTTAGGGAATTAGTTGGAGATTCATTTCCAGCTGTGCTGGTCGAACTTTCTGCCTTTGGGCAGAGAGGAACCCAGACGAGGCTATGCCGATAGCCAGAGTCTCGTCTGGAAACCCCGTCTTTACCGGGTCTATGGTGAATTTTTGCCCGAGCCTACGTGCTCGGTTTTATCACGCATTGAAAAACGGCAAGGTAATTCAATTTTTTTTCTTTTAATTTGCAACTTTTCAGTTGTTTTCTCCATATTATATACATATCAAGAAAGTATACGTGGCTTCTCATTATGCTATATATATATATATATATATATATATATATATATATATATATATATATATATATATATAGACAGCAATCTTTCATATTTGCTTCATTAAAGACGACTGACTAGGAAATGCATTTAAACGTTTTTATTTAATTAAGTGTATATAAACTGTCCAAAAGTTCTGCATTTCCGAGGGTTTTCGGCTATACTGTTAGCCATTATCAAAGATGATTTTTATGTTACTTTTAAATTAATGTATGGGTTGTGTTATGTATGTATCTAGAGTTATAGGGATGTTTCATTTTCCAAACATTGTGGCTGTGTTCATAGTTAATGTTATTGTGTTTTGGATTTTTCATATTTATTATTAAAGCTTCCATTATTTGTAATCATTTTTTATATGTGTATAAGATCATTATGCTTGTATTTTTTACTAGTATGTTACGGATGGAGTCTGGTAGGTTTTTGTGTGTCTTTAAATGAGTTCTAATGAAGCCGTGATCGAATAGGTGTAACGTAAGTCGTCTGGATAGGCTTGTAGTAGCATGTCCGATGTAATTATTTATGAGTTTGGTTTGATCAGGAACACAGTTCTTCAAGGGAACTTAAACTCATAAATAATGTTTGTTATTTGTAGTTTTGATTTGGTCGGTACATTGCTATTTTTCATAAGGTCAGCTGTTTTAAAATTTTTGCAATAGATAATTAAATTTTCTTGTTTGGGTCGATTGGAGTAATGTATTTCTTTATATTTCTAAGTGAAGATTCATTTTGCTTATAGTTGACGTGTATTTGGCTTTTGTAGAAGATGTTTTTGTTATTGTTTTTGTCTGTGTGTTCAGTATCGTTATTATTTACTTTGGAAAGAAATATTATAATCTGGTGGTCGATAAGATAGTTGGAAAAACCATTGTTAACTAGCGAATGTTTTGCATTGTTGAGTTCTTTAAGGAAAAGTAGACGAGAGGATGAATTCTCACGCGCTCTATTTAGGAAATTTTTTATAACTTCTATTTTATATTTAAGTGGGCATTCACTCTTAAAATTAAGGTGGTAAGAGTTTTATCTAGTGGGTTTTTTATATAACGAGGTGGTGAAAGAGTTGTTACTGTATTTTATGATATATATTATCATATGTTAAAATTAAAATTGAACATGCACTTGCCATTTTCATCAGAACTGAAGCATCGTTATGATTTCATATTCGAAATAAAGAAGGCTTCCATTTCTGAAAGGTTAGCGACTGTGACAAAAAAAGGCTGAATGAAGCAGAAGATGACACCACTGAAACTTTTGAGATAAAAGGAATAGAGTTGGATTGAATCATTCGAGTAAAAAGAAAAATTCTTTGAATAATATCAGTAACATTATATCAGATGCAGATGAAGATTTCAACGCTTTTGTTTCTCTGTTCCCAGTATCTAAGCGATGACTTTCTCGAACTATTATTATTCATGACATATTCAATATGGCAGCCATTAATCAATCAAATCCCAATTCCCTGTCTGCGGCCATATTGCCTCGTTTCCATTATCTCTAAATGAATGAATCAGCCAACAGAAAAGCAAATGTTTTAGGTTTCCGATCATTATTTGCAAGCAAAATTATCCCATCAAACAGCAACTGATTTTGAGTTAGTTATTAATACATTAATTTTCTTTTCCACTGTAATTATTCGTATTTAATATTGTAATATATTGTTTCCGGGATTTCTAGTTTTATTAGGTAAATAGTTAGTCACCGTTGTGTTGCGGGAATCAACACTTCGGTTTGCAAATATTTACGGGCTCCTGGAAAATTGATTCTACAAAAATAATAATCAATATGAGTCCAAGTAAAAATGACTAACACGAAACTGTATAAAACAGACGACAACTAATTTCATGTAGAAACAAAAGGAATTATAATTACAATAAAAGAAGAGAATGTGCGTTTTTGTGGGTATGAAATTTGTGTAGGCCTACGTAATAAACACGTGTGTGAAAGAGTAAAAACTTCAAGACAGAAAAAGAAAACCCTGAAGATGAAGGTGCCACAGTGGGACACTCTTTTTTCTCCACGTGCGACTACATCTTATAGCCAGAAGCTATATAAGAGAAAAGAGAATAGGGAGAAAAATGCACGCTTTTTCGTAGGCTTAAGGCGCGTCCTCCCCACTCCTAACGACAGTTTTCTTTTAGCAAAGTCAAATGGGATAACCGCCACAATATCTTGAGATTCTCGATAAAATCAAAAGAAGGGTCTGCAATGTTATCAGTCCTCACCTGGCATCTAGACTTCATTTACTTACCCACCGTTGACATATAGCTTCGTCCTGTCTTTTCTATACATATTTTCATTGTTCAAATAAGCTTTCCTCCTTGGCACATCGACCGCATGGATTTTAACATGCTGCTAGATTGGCAATTAGGTCTCATCGTTTTACTGTTGCGAGACAACATTATTCCGCGAATAAAATAGACGAACGGTCTGGGCGGTGACCCTGCGACTTGCCGACCTATGCACACACGTCACATGGATATACGCCCAGTCCCACACCGTTCATATATGTTTATGTTTGTGTAAGCTGCAATGCGTGAACGTGCTTACGTATGAGTGGCGTTCCAACGACAATTTTTCGTCCCATTACCATAAAAACACCGATATACGCAACCATATATAAATCCAGAATTAAAAAATTAATCAGTTTGTCTGGCGATCGCAAAGAGCGTGAAACCAAGGGTCACAAATTCACATCAACCCAACTAAGTATATATATATATATATATATATTTATATATATATATATATATATATATATATATATATATATATATAGACTCGATGAATTACTTAAAATATATTCAAACTCGATGAATTACTTAATATATATATATATATATATATATATATATATATATATATAATAAATATTTAATCCTCCAAATAATTTCTATCATTTATATATCATTGCTTGAACCGGCTTCTAATGCTCCAGTTGGCGTGGCTTGGTGATAGAAGTCGTGGCTCCAGGGGGCACTGTCCTGTGGTTAGAGAGAATCTCAGTTTAGTTCCATGGAATTTGTGAGCGAGCGGCGCTATATTGAGTCTGATTTGCTACCTCTTCGTCACCGAGGCCCGTAGAACAGTTGGTATGGTGTTCGCTTGACAACCTAAACCTAATAGGGTTTCATTTATCGGTAGTGGATGCGCACTGCTGATGAGCCCCAAATATAGGACGAAACGGCCGTCCAGTGCTTTCTGCATTCTATTGAGGTTTCAGACTCGATGAATTACTTAATTATATTTATATATATATATATATATATATATATATATATATATATATATATATATATATATATATATATATGATGCACTGTTACATTAGAACATGTGCATACCCAGTACAAACTGTTTTGTTTCAACGTTAAAAATTAACGTTTCTTCAGGTGGGAAGCATGTTGGTACTCATGACGATGGCATCATGTTTTCCCAGTTTTGTAGTTGGTATGAACATGTTCTGATGTCACAGTGCATAATAAATAAATATTAATTCGTCTACTTTTGTATTGAACGGTGTTTTAAATAAATGTTTTTAAACGCTGAAAGTTTACTCTTCGTTCTTTTACATTTGTATATATATATATATATATATATATATATATATATATATATATATATATACAGACATGACAGAATTGAATAGACGCTCATAGAAACCGTTTATTTTATTAAACAAGTAATTATAAATGGTCCTAAATTTAATAACTAATACTTGGTTGACATCCTTTTTGCTTTTTTTAATGCAAGGACCCTTCTAGGCATGCTAGCGATGAGTTCACGAATATCATCTTGAGGGATTTCTTGCCATGTTTCACGCAATAATTCTAAAAGTTCGGGCTTAGAAGATGGCTTACTGTTCTTTTTGCTTGGTTTTCGATCTAATATTCCCCAAAGGTGTACAATAGGGTTAATATACGGGGACTGACTTGGCCATGGAAGTTTATTGATCCCATTTTGCCTCAACCAATGTTGCGTTGCTTGAGCAGTGTGACATGGAGCTCCATCTTCCATAAATAGGGAGTCAACTTTGCTCATTCTACTACTTGGGAATATTGGAAGGAGCCCTTTCTTTAATATAGAAACATATTTGGTTGAATTAATGTTTCCTTCACACTCCACAAGCTCTGAGCGACCATCACTCCAAATTGCACCCGATACCATTACTGAAAGGCCCCTATGTTTCACTGTTGGCTGCAGTCTTTTTAAATCAAACTCTTGACTACAGAGTCTCCATACCCATACTCTTCCACTGTCGGAAAATAATACGAATCTTGACTCATCAGAGAAAATGACAGTGGTCCAAAAGGTCACAGATCTCTCCACCATCTCATGAGCCCAATCCTTTCTGCGTTTGATATTGGCTGGACGGAGAAGTGGTTTCCTTCTCGCAGCTCTGCCATAGTATCCCAGCTTGTAGAGATACCTGACAGCTGTTCTGGGACTGACATCAACTTGTGTTGCTATGTCAGAGGCCTTGCAACGTGGATCCTGTTCAACATTTCTTTCGACAAGACGCATGGTTCTTACAGAGGGCCCAGGACGTCCTGGATGAGGTTTTGTGCACTTCTTGCCCTCTCTGGTGAATTGTACAATCACTCTATTAACAGTAGAAAGGGGTATTGAAAGATTTTCAGATATTTTTCTTTGACTAAGACCACCTTCATGTTAATTTATCTTGGTTATTAAAAAAAATCAGAAATAAAATTTATCTTGGTGTCTATTCAATTCTGTCATGTCTGTGTATATATAATTATTTATTCGAAAATTATAACATAAATATGTTATAAATTCACTACAAAAATAGCCATTTTGTTCCAACACTTCAGGTGTCTTATCAAGTGAGTGTTTGAATGTAGAATAAAAGGTTTTCATATATATATATATATATATATATATATATATATATATATATATATATATATATATATATATATATATATCCGACCAACTTCCTGTGTCTTTTCTATACATATATGGAAATTGTTTCCTCTTTGGTATCGCAATCTATTTAAGGACTTACGCGAAGCAATATATTGATAATAGGTTTATATTTGAAATGGCTAGATGTAACCGTAGATTCTATGCTCACAGTTTCTTGCAAGTCTTGATGAAAGATGCTTGTTAACTATGGTTTGACCTCTGACACTATATATAT
>OZ038501.1:29210364-29312864 GCA_964036315.1 Acanthosepion esculentum | reverse complement strand
GCACCTTCTGTTAGACGTTCTTTTTAACCGATTCAATCTTCTATTTCGATGTTTCAGGATTAATGATATTTGGGTTTTTTTGGAGTGGGGTTGCAGCTATACCCCCATTCAAGTTTTTTTCGTAATACTCTGCGCACTCTATCAACTGAAATGTCACTGTTAAGACTGCATTCAATCCTTACTTGCCTGGCTGTTCATTTTGGATTGTCTACCAAGACTCACACAGGCTTTCTTTCAGTTAACTTATCTCACTTTTGTGGTCCTCCAGATTTATTTTCACTTAAAATACTTCTAATTATAGCAATCGTCTTTTGGATAATTTCAACACTGTTTCTGAAAATTCCCAGCATCCTGGCTATCTCTCGTTGAATCATCTTCTTCTTCAAAGTTACAACCTTAATCTTTGTTTCAGCAGAAATTGCCAAAGCACCTTACTGTCATAATAATAAGATGGAACAATTCCTTCTAAGAGGATTACATATTATCCTGGCTTTATAATTTCACAACTTTCACTGGCCCAATATTTTGGCTTGGCCTTTCTTCAGTTTCCATCTGCTTAAGGCAGTATATTTTCTGTTATACGGCACCTAAGAAAACGCTACAACTTAATTTCCAACCCTTAAGATTTACAGACGCTACTAATAATATCAAACTGATAAATATTTTTTAGATATAATTTATAGATACAGACGGTCAGAAGAACGTTTGACACGTGAAACTGGTAGTCACCATACAGCGTTGAAAATGATATCTACACTGTGTCTATAGATATGAAGAAATGGGCAGTGAACATTTAAGCATAGAATACCAAACTAAAAACGAATCTACCAATAGAAGACAACGTTCCTGCTTTCCACCGCAAAGCCAATGTACTGATGACCAGGGATCTATGCTGATGACGTAGGTGTTCATTGTTGGGATAGGAATGATCTTGAACAGAAAATCAACCTCTACCAAGTGTTCCAAGAAAGAGGACTCGAGATAAACTATTCCAAAGCAGAAACCATGGGAATTGGAATGACAGCAATGACGTCACTTAGCCTGAATCGTTCATAAAAATTCAGGATGTGGAATTAGTAAATGCTGAACACTTCAAATACTTCGACGTAAGGATCATTATAACAAATTTAGCATAGAAGAAAATGAAATTGAAGAAAGAATAGGTCGCATCACAGGTAATTTCTCTCAACATCGCAAAATACGAAGAAAAAAAAGAAGCAAAACGTCAACCTGAAAACTCGAGTCATGTCCTTAAATAATCTGGTCACATTGAAACTTTCAAATGGATACCTGGCATGGTACCAAGCCCGTTCTGATTTGGTTTGGTTTGGTTTGCTTTGCTTTGGTTTGTTTTACGGCATATCAACCACAGTGGGTTATTTAATACCGATAAAATTGTTAGGATAAGTTCGTATGAATAGAATATATATTCTTTGTAAGAAATCACTTTGTACGAGATCACATTTCATTGACGTATTTATGTATAGAGAATATATGTCGAGAGTCTGATTTCATTGATGTAGTCTTTATAGATATACAATTTGTAGAGAAATTGATTTTATTGATATTCTCATTTGGTTTATATTTTTTGGTTTCGTTTGTTTTGTTTTACGACATATCAAACTCAAGTGGGTTATGTTATGACAACAAAACTTTTATTGTTCGTAAAATCTTTTTCAAAAATCTATTTCTGGTAATATTTTTCCTTCAAAAATCTATTTCTAGTAATATTATTTTCTTCAAAAATCTATTTCTGGTAATAATTTTCCTTCAAAAATCTATTTCTAGTAATATTATTTTCTTCAAAAATCTATTTCTGGTAATAATTTTCCTTCAAAAATCTATTTCTAGTAATATTATTTTCTTCAAAAATCTATTTCTGGTAATAATTTTCCTTCAAAAATCTATTTCTAGTAATATTATTTTCTTCAAAAATCTATTTCTGGTAATAATTTTCCTTCAAAAATCTATTTCTAGTAATATTATTTTCTTCAAAAATCTATTTCTGGTAATAATTTTCCTTCAAAAATCTATTTCTAGTAATATTATTTTCTTCAAAAATCTATTTCTGGTAATAATTTTCCTTCAAAAATCTATTTCTAGTAATATTATTTTCTTCAAAAATCTATTTCTGGTAATAATTTTCCTTCAAAAATCTATTTCTAGTAATATTATTTTCTTCAAAAATCTATTTCTGGTAATAATTTTCTTTCACATATGTATCACTGGTAATATTTTTCTTTTTTTTTTTTAAAAAAATGTATGGCTGGTAATGTTCTTTTTTTATCCAAAAATGTATTACTGGTAATATTTTATTTTCCAAAAAATGTATTGCTGGTAATAATTATTTCACAAAGTATTTCTGGTATTAAAACCTATTTTTACACTTTCATAGTGTTTTGACCTCAGTTTTGGGGTTAACTATTTTCCCATAGCTGGGGCCCTAACAGGTGCTACCACCCCGGGTCAGGATGGACCTGCGAACACCAGCAATTAAGAGGTGGTTCCACGCTCCTCAAATCCTCCTGATCAGAGGCCTTGCTCTTGGACGTAGTTTATCGTCTTACCCAGGACGCGGATGTAGTTTATCGTCATAGACAGGACGAAAACATTATAAGGATAATCTGAAAGAATCACTGAACGTTGAAAACATCATTGCAGATGAAATGCTAGTATTGTTAACCGGTATTCTGGTACGATAACTATGCATACTACTCAATCGTCCTGCTTTTCGAATCTGGCAGCAAGTCTTCTGATTGGGAGATTGGAGGCTTGAGGAGCGTAGAATCACCTCTTTAATGCTATTGTTCTCAGATCCACACTGACCCGAGGTGGTAACACCTGTTATGTTCCCAGCTATGGGTAAATAAAGAACCCTCTAAAAATCCTATGAAAGTATAAAAATAGATTATATAGTAAAAATACCAGCAATACATTTATATAAAAAAATCATTTACATTTTTAAATCCAAATGGCCAACAATACACTTTATCTGTAATTGAAGGCCTACAGTTGCATTAAAATATATTAATGTTGTATCCTTAAAGAGGTTGCAAACCGACAAAGGTAGTACTCGAGTGACAGCAACACACGCGTAGATGAAAGGAAGAGAGGTTTATTGTAAAAGAGAATACACTACTGAAAGACAGGGAATCGCTTAAGCAAGCTAGTAATACTCGAAGCAAGGATATTTACGTTGCCCCTGCCCACGTGGCACGATGTGGCACAAGGCCGTTTTAATGCGGGGTCAAAACCCGTCAAAACCTCCTGATCAGAGGCCTTGCTGTTGGACGTAGTTTATCGTATTACTCAGGACGTGGATGTACTTTATTGTCATACCCAGGACAGCCAATCCGTTTAGAAATACGTAAACTGTCATCTGTATAAAACCGCTTTCTAAAATGGTTAAAAGGCTTTAAGCTTTATATATTACACACACACACACACACACACACACACACACACGCACGCACGCACACACATATATATATATATACATATATTTATTATAATTTTATCATATAGACAAAACCATTTTACTCACTACAAAGATGCAACTTGGTTTCAGTGCATTTCAACTGCACATCGACGGGTGCTTGAAACCAAGTTGCGTCTTTGTAGTGAGTAAAATGGTTTTGTCTATATGATAAAATTATAATAAATAAATAATTATCGCTCTACTACCTGTATCGAGCTCTTTTTTTAATTAACGCTGCGGACGTTAGAATTTATATATTACTTTCGTTCTCATCGCATCGGATATATATATATATATATATATATATATATATATATATATATATATATATGGTATATTAAAAATACTTTTTCAAATTTTTTTCTGAGTGTCTTGGCGAAGATCATCCTTCTTTGAACATTGCGGGCTGGCGCTACAGAATCCCAAACAAAGAACTGTGCCAAATAACAGAAACCACATCAATTGAGGACTACCAACAGCCGCAACAACTAAAATGGATAGCACGCGTAACAAGATGTTGATATTCCACACTACTTCAAACAAAAGATTAGGAAGGAAACTCTATCAATACTGAAAAGAACGATAACAGCTAATGGGTTTTAGAAACATATGCTCCTGTAAAAAGTTTTAAAGGAAAGATTTTATACATTTTAAGCGAAAGCACTACTTATTGCTCGGTCAATTAATGTCAAATGTTTACTTGTGGGGAAACGGCTAATATGACCATTACCATGTATCCATGTATGTATGCACGAACAAACACACACACACACACACACACACACATATATATATATATATATATATATATATATATATATATATACGTAGTGAGAGAATGGGTATATATATTTATAATTTATCAATAATTTATAAATTTATTGATTTTTTATCAAAATATCTATTGAGCACTTTCTTTGCAAAAATTCTGCTAGCCTTAAAATACGCCAAATTCTGGCAAGTTTTATGTATTTTACTGGTTGTTAGCAAGTTGCATTCTATGTTATTATATTTCTATATATATATTTATGTGTGTATGCAATGCTTTCAAGTGCCACTTGCCAATTATTTTAGCACACAATATTCAAGCACATTTCAAGCCCTTAAGTGGTGAAAGCCTCTGAAAGGTAATTACATTATTGTGACAACATTTGAAATAGAGGTTAATAATTGCATTTAAAAACAATTGGAGAAAAGAAAATGTCAACAACTATCCTTGCAAACAAAACCTAATTGACAGTCGTTCCAATAAATAAAACGAAACAATGGATGCATAAAGATTCAAAGACAGAAATCCGCGCTTTGAATGACGTTGTCGATTTATTTTGTAAATCTATTTCACGCATGCGCGCACACGACATATTTTACTTCGTTGTTACTATATCTTTTCTCACGACTCCTGATGATCCGTGTTCAAATGAAATCAAAATGCAGTTCACAAATACTTATGCGCTTAACAAATATGCAGAACGACGCAGAAACAACATTGCACGTTATCTTTCTACAAAATGGACGAAAGAAAATTAAATCAATTTTCTTCAGAGTTTACTGTTCGAATGCAGTACATACTTGTACGGAAATCAGTATTCGATTATCACACGAGAGCACTAATTTTCAGAACATTATATTTCGATGTTTATCATCTTCTCGCCCTGGGTATGACGATAAAAGTATATCCGACAGCAAGGCCTCTGATGGCAGGTTTTTGAGGTGCGTAGAACTACCTCTTAATTGCAATTGTGTCCAGCCTGAACCCTGGTGGTAGCACTTGTTAAGGTCCTATCTATGGACAAATATTTTGAACCTAAAGCAGGGTCAAAACACTATGGAAATATACAAAATAGATTTTTATAGTAAAAGTACCAGCAATACATGTTTTTTTAAATATTACCAGCAATACATTTCGTCCAAAACCCTCTTTACAAAAATACGTCAAAGAAACCTGGTCTACAAATTGATCTCTAACAAAAAAACATAATTTATTTATTTTTATTTTTATTTTTTTAAGCTTTTCACCCAAAGCAAGGCTGGAAGCAACTAGCACACAAGGGGTTACAGAAGATTTGGAGCGAGAGCAGAAAGGAGTGATAGAGAAAAGGATGAGGAGAAGGATAGTGGATAGATCAAGGCAACTAGAGATGTTGATTGACGTTACATTTGAATAGTTGGTGATTATAGTTGTCAGGGAAACAGGTATAAGGAAGGGAGTTCCACAGGCGAGAGGTGCGAGACATGAAGCTATTAGAGTAGAGGAGACGTCTACATTTAACAGTTTAAAAAGTGAAAGGGTGGGAGCGGGATGCCAGCCTCGTAGGACGTTTGAATTCATGAAGGCTGGGAACCAGCGAAAGCAGCTCATCGGAGCAATTACCGTGAAAGTATTTGTAAAAAAGACAGAGAGAGGCGACGGTGCGTCTGTGAGAGAGCGACTGCAGACGAGATGACAGATCAGGGCCAATTATGTTGCATACCCATCTCTGGATCTTATCAAGGACCCTGAGGCAAACAGAAGGGGCTCCGGACCATATATGGCAGCAATACACCATGCAAGGGCGAATGGTTGATTTGTAGATTTGAAGGATCGATTCCTTTGAGAAAAATTTCCTGGCCCGGCACAGAGAGCCAACTTTTTTTGCGGTGGATGAAGCAATTGACTCAATGTATTTGCTCCATCTCAGGTCAGCGGACAGCGCGGGACCGAGCCTCCGCATAGAGGAGCTTCCGAGAAGTTGGGCTTCAGACATTCTAATGGGAAGCAGGGAAGGATCCCAGTGGTGATTAATAGAGAGCAGTTTTGTTTTTGAGGCGTTAAATTATTTCATGCTAATATTTCCTAAAAATCTTGTCAGCATTAAATACCCCATTGAGGTGTTGATATGTCGTAAAGCAAAAAAAAACAACAAAAAAACAAAAAACAAACAAACAAACCGCATCATATTAATAACATTATAATGTTCCAAGTTATTTCTCATCATATGAAATTTCGACGTTTATTTCCCATAGGATTATAATACTTCATTGTTTATTTATATTATCCTCATAGTATTATAATAACAGTGTAATATTCATGGCATTATAATATTTCATTGTATATTTATATTATCCTCATTGTATTATAATAGCATGGTAATATTTCATTGTTTATTTATACTATCCTCATAATATTATAATTACATCATATTACATTGTTTATTTATATGATCCTCATAATATTATAATAGCCTTGTAATATTTCATGGCGTTATAATATTTCATTATTTATTTATATTATCCTCATAGTATTATAATAGCATGGTAATATTTCATTGTTTATTTATATTATCCTCATAATATTATAATAGCATTATATTTCATTGTTTATTTATATTATCTTCATAATATTATAATAGTATTGTAATATTTCATGGCATTATAATATTTCATTGTTTATTTATATTATCCTCATAATATTATAATAGCATGGTAATATTTCATTGTTTATTTACACTATCCTCGTAATATTATAATAGCATTATAATATTTCATTGTTTATTTATCTTATCCTCATAATATTATAATAGCATTGTAATATTTCATGGCATTATAATATTTCATTGTTTATTTATATTATCCTCATAGTATTATAATAGTATTGTAATATTTCATGGCATTATAATATTTCATTGTTTAATTATATTATCCTTATATAGCATGATAATATTTCATTGTTTATTTATACTATCCTCATAATATTATAATAGCATTGTAATATTTCATTGTTTATTTATATTATCTTCATAGTATTATAATAGCATGGTAATATTTCATTGTTTATTTATATTATCCTCATAATATTATAATTTGTAGCATTATAATATTTCATTGTTTATTTATATTATCCTGATAGTATTAAAATAGCATGGTAATATTTATTTATTTATATTATCCTCATAATATTATAATAGGATAATAATATTTCATGGCATTGTAATATTTCATGTGAAATGTGAAATTCAAATTATGGTTGTGTACGCACCGGCAGCGCAAAACACAGAGGAGGAAATCGATAATTTTTACCACTCTCTCGACAATGCCAAGACTCTATATAAGTTGTAAGAAATCACTATCATCATAAGAATACCAAATCTTGAAAATAAAGAGAAGACGAAATATCGGCAGCTTCGGATTAGGGCTACAAAATGAACGTGGCGAAAAAGGGATCTAGTGGTGTGAAGTAACTAATCAAGTAATTACCAACTCCTGGTTCCAGAAGCATCCAAGACGACTGTGGATAAAGAGAAGCCCAAAAGAGACGCAAAGAACCAGACAGATTGTGTAACTATCAACAAAATGTTCATAAACGCAGTTCCACACTGCAAAACAAACCTAAATGCTGACTGCAGGACAGACTGGGTTCTATAGCCTTGGATGGCAACTGGTCTAGGAGATGGTCAACTCTGAATTCGAAACCATTCGGCGTCTGCACCGGTGTCCGGCGGCCTCTTGGTTACTCCTGCCTCTGCGTCTGTGGAAATTCTGCGGCAAGTAAGGGCATATTCCTCCCTCCACTGGGATAGCACGCGAGGTGTGGGGACCGCGTGTGAAGTTCAAAACTCCCTTGTTACTCCGTTTCAAGAATTCACCGCCGTTGGAATCGGGAATGGCTGTCGCTCGTTTCAGCATTGGCGACGGATCACCGTGCTTGGTCGGCCTTCGTTCCGGACGCGGTGAATTCCTTGGAAGGAGCCGGCTTAACCGATCCAGGGTGAATGCCGCAATATACATACATACAAGTACTGATTGCGAGGGTGGCCGCATCGGAGTAAAACTATGTAAAGTTAAAAAAAGACCAATGTAACGCCTAAACTACAAATCGACAGACTCTTAAAGGAGCCAACTTCCAAGGAGACATACAGAAACGAATATAACCTGAATGAGACTACGAAATCTAAGTGGAACATGCTGAGTGAAACACTAGAGAGGGTGGCGAACGAGATCATCCCTAATAAACTACACAAGAAAGGAACGAATGCAGATTTGGTTTGGTTTGGTTTACAGCATATCACCCTAAATGGATTATTTAATACAAGATTTTTATTGCTAGTAATATTTTTTTTCCAGAAAAGTATTTCTTGTAATATTTCTTTTTTCAGAAATGTATTGCTGGTATTTTTTCAAAAATATATTGTTGGTAATATTTATTCCAAAAATGGATTGCTGCTAATATTTTCTTCAAAAATTAATTGCTGGTAATAAAACCCATTTTTACACGTTTTTTTTTTTTACCCCAGTTTTGGGGTTAAATATTTGCCCATGACTGGGACTCTAAAAGGTGCTACCAACCCGGGTCAGGGAGGACATGGAAACACCATCAATTAAGAGGTGGTTCCACACATCTCATAACCTCCTGATCAGAGGCCTTGCTGTCGGACGTAGATTATCGCCTTACCCAGGACGCGGATGTAGTTTATCATCCTACCCAGGACGGACGAATTTGAGACAGATAATCATCTAGGGATGATGAAAAGCAATGGAATGAAAAGTAATACCGAATACAAGACAAATGCAAGCTAAAGAGGAATGGATCTATGAAATATGAACAGAAACAGAGAGAATGAGTAACACGAATACAGTACTGTGCATAACAGGAAAAAACTATTTACAGGACGAAAGATCTATGAAATCAAAGGAAAGGTTTCTAATAATTAGAAAGAGGAAAAAAATGACCAAAGGTTAGGGGGGATAAAAAGAACTTTTTTTATGATGCAAGAGAGAAACCTACGCTGGGAAATACAGAAGGACCAGAAATACTAAAAGATGAAGTAAGATCAGAAGATGGAAAAGATGAACAGGAAAAAAGCAGTAAGACCTGAGGGGATTGTACCAGAAATGCCCTGAGGCTTAGACGATTTTGGTATCGACACGATCACAGAAGTAATAAACGAAATATACAACAGGTGCCACATACTAGAGAATCTCACTAAATCCATCTCCATAACATTGCCTAAGAAACCAAATGCAAATACTAGTAAAAAACAAAAAAATAAGGACTGATCATGCTTCATATAATAAAAGTTATGCATAATATTAGTATTACTACTACTAGTTGAGAAGTGAGTGAAATTAAGATAAAAGAAATACTAGTAAAAATGTTTGATAATGCTTCATTTAATAAAAAAATGAAGTCATTACATTCAGTCTTTACTATGTGATCCCTATTTTGTTTCCTTGTGCCACATCCTTCTTTCCTTAGGTGCCATGCATAATATACAGTTGGGCAATCATGTCTCTTTTCGATTCATGATTGAAATATTCATATAAAATTCTATAGAGCATAAAGTGGGGGATCGGTTTTTAACTGTCATTAAGTACTAAAGTGATCACCACCAAATTATTACATACTAATATCTTTCCTTGGATGCCATGCATAATGCACACTTGGGAGATCATGTCTCTTTTCGATTCATGATTGACTTATTCATATAAAATTCTATAAGGCATAAAGTGGGGGATCGGTTTTTAACTGTCATTAAGTACTAAAGTGATCACCACCAAATTATTACATACTAATATCTTTCCTTAGGTGCCATGCATAATATACAGTTGGGCAATCATGTCTCTTTTCGATTCATGATTGAAATATTCATATAAAATTCTATAGAGCATAAAGTGGGGGATCGGTTTTTAACTGTCATTAAGTACTAAAGTGATCACCACCAAATTATTACATACTAATATCTTTCCTTAGGTGCCATGCATAATATACAGTTGGGCAATCATGTCTCTTTTCGATTCATGATTGAAATATTCATATAAAATTCTATAGAGCATAAAGTGGGGGATCGGTTTTTAACTGTCATTAAGTACTAAAGTGATCACCACCAAATTATTACATACTAATATCTTTCCTTAGGTGCCATGCATAATATACAGTTGGGCAATCATGTCTCTTTTCGATTCATGATTGAAATATTCATATAAAATTCTATAGAGCATAAAGTGGGGGATCGGTTTTTAACTGTCATTAAGTACTAAAGTGATCACCACCAAATTATTACATACTAATATCTTTCCTTAGGTGCCATGCATAATATACAGTTGGGCAATCATGTCTCTTTTCGATTCATGATTGAAATATTCATATAAAATTCTATAGAGCATAAAGTGGGGGATCGGTTTTTAACTGTCATTAAGTACTAAAGTGATCACCACCAAATTATTACATACTAATATCTTTCCTTAGGTGCCATGCATAATATACAGTTGGGCAATCATGTCTCTTTTCGATTCATGATTGAAATATTCATATAAAATTCTATAGAGCATAAAGTGGGGGATCGGTTTTTAACTGTCATTAAGTACTAAAGTGATCACCACCAAATTATTACATACTAATATCTTTCCTTAGGTGCCATGCATAATATACAGTTGGGCAATCATGTCTCTTTTCGATTCATGATTGAAATATTCATATAAAATTCTATAGAGCATAAAGTGGGGGATCGGTTTTTAACTGTCATTAAGTACTAAAGTGATCACCACCAAATTATTACATACTAATATCTTTCCTTAGGTGCCATGCATAATATACAGTTGGGCAATCATGTCTCTTTTCGATTCATGATTGAAATATTCATATAAAATTCTATAGAGCATAAAGTGGGGGATCGGTTTTTAACTGTCATTAAGTACTAAAGTGATCACCACCAAATTATTACATACTAATATCTTTCCTTGGATGCCATGCATAATGCACACTTGGGAGATCATGTCTCTTTTCGATTCCTGATTGACTTATTCATATAAAATTCTATAGAGCATAAAGTGGGGGATCGGTTTTTAACTGTCATTAAGTACTAAAGTGATCACCACCAAATTATTACATACTAATATCTTTCCTTAGGTGCCATGCATAATATACAGTTGGGCAATCATGTCTCTTTTCGATTCATGATTGAAATATTCATATAAAATTCTATAGAGCATAAAGTGGGGGATCGGTTTTTAACTGTCATTAAGTACTAAAGTGATCACCACCAAATTATTACATACTAATATCTTTCCTTAGATGCCATGCATAATGCACACTTGGGAGATCATGTCTCTTTTCGATTCCTGATTGACTTATTCATATAAAATTCTATAAGGCATAAAGTGGGGGATCGGTTTTCAATTGTCATTAAGTACTAAAGTGATCACCACCAAATTATTACATACTAATATCGTTCCTTAGATACCATGCATAATGCACACTTGGTCGATCATGTCTCTTTTCGATTCATGATTGACTTATTCATATAAAATTCTATAGAGGAAAAAGTGGGGCATCGGTTTTTAACTGTCATTAAGTACTAAAGTGATCACCCCAAAATTATTACATATTAATATCTTTCCTTAGATGCCATGTGTGATGGACACTTGGACGATCATGTCTCTTTTCGATTCATGATTGACTTATTCATATAAAATTCTATAGAACATAAAGTGGGGGATCGGTTTTTAATTGTCATTAAGTACTAAAGTGATCACCACCAAATTATTACATACTAATATCGTTCCTTAGAAACCAGGCATAATGCACACTTGGGTGATCATGTCTCTTTTCGATTCATGATTGACTTATTTATATAAAATTCTATGGAGCATAAAGTGGGGCATCGGTTTTTAATTGTCATTAAGTACTAAATTGATCCCTCCAAAATTATTACATATTAATATCTTTCCTTAGATGCCATGTGTGATGGACACTTGGACGATCATGTCTCTTTTCGATTCATGATTGACTTATTCATGTAAGATTCTACACGACATGAAGTGTAGGATCATTATTATAATAATTCATATTATATGAATAATATAATAAAATAATATTCTTAGTCATATAAGATTATACAAGACATAAAGTGGGGGATAGGTTTCCAATTGTCATTAAGTACTAAAGCAATCACCCCAAATAGATAATATAAAAAGAAGAAATACTCCAAAGGTGTAGAGTATACATCAAATAACTTTTTTTATGATACGAGAGAAACCTACGCTGGAAAATATATACTTTTATATACTAAAAGATGAAGTAAGAACAGAAGATGGAGAAGAATGATCAGGAACAAAGCAGTAAGGCCTGAGGGGATCGTAATAGAAATACTCTCAGTCCGGAGGACCTTACTAAATCCATCTCCGTAACATTATCAAAGAGACTAGGTGTAAATAAGAGTGAGCTCCATTGGGTAATGTTAAATAGCCACATAATCAAACTAATGATGCGAATCCTGATTAACGAAGAGTGAAGCAGAATTAGACAAGAAATAAGACAAGAACAGTGCAAGTTTTTCAAAGACACAAGAACAAGGAAATCGATATTCATGATAAGAAGGATATCAGAGAGAGGGAGAGCAATGCCGATTCACAAGGATGTGCACTTACGTTTTATAGATCCTGCAAAAAGCATTTGATGTGATACAGGTTAAAGATCTATTCGAACTGCTGGGAAAAGTGGGTATATTTAGAAAATATATCAAGACTTTCGGCAAGGACTGAAGAAATTGGAGAGCCGAATTCGAATTCCAGTCGAATCCATTACATTCACTTACGTGCTAATACCCTTGGGAAAGGTATGAATCCTCTCCCCCCACCACCAGCTATGAGTAAATAGCAGGACAGACCGGGTTCTATAGCCTTGGATAGCAACTGATTTAACTCAGAAAGAAATGTTAACCTACTGCGGAAAAAAATCTGCCTCGTCAGTTATGTATCGAAAGATACATGATCGCCTAAGCGTTTATCACGCATGGCACATAACTGACTGAAATTCCCTTACGTGCTAATAAAATTGGGAAAGGTATGAAGCCTCTTCTTCTCCCCCACCCCAGCTATGGGTAAATAGCAGGACAGACCGGGTTCTGTAGCCTTGGATAACAACTGGTCTACCACAAAAATAAATGGTAACTTACTGCGCGAAAAAATCTGCTTCGTCAGTCATTTATTAAATATACATAATTGTCTAAGTGTGTATCACGCATGGCACATAACTGACTGAAATTCACTTACGTGCTAATACCCTTGGGAAAGGTATGAATCCTCTTCTTCTCACCCCCCTCCAGCTGTGGGTAAATAGCAAGACAGACCGGGTTCTATAGCCTTGGATAGCAACTGGTCTACCGCAGAAAGAAATGGTAACCTACTGCGGGAAAAAATCTGCCTCGTCTCGAAAGATACATGATCGCCTAAGCGTTTATCACGCATGGCACATAACTGACTGAAATTTACACTCATAGTAATTGTTGGGAATTAGCTCTTCGCTGTGGTGCCTAGACTCTTTAAATTTAAGCGCAGTGTTAGACTGGCGTCGAGATCTCATCAATTTATCGTTGAAATGGCTCGATGCAACTGTAAGTTCTTTCTTAACGTTTTCTTCTATCGCACTTCTTGCTTGTGAAACTCTCTTCCAGTTCCATGCTGTCCAGGCAACTTTAATCTGAAAAAATTGAAAAGCAATATAAATCGCTATCTACTGTCCTACTGATTACTCTTCTTTTGATCTTGCTCCTTGGCAAGGTTTTTCTTTCTAACTCTTCCTCAAGAAGTAACTCCCTATTGTCTCAGTGGCTTTATTGCCTTGCTTGGGGTGAAAGCGATAATAACGCAGGACTTGTAATATGAACAAGCCGCCTGCATACGGATAGAAAATGAACTGAGTTGATATAAAAAAAAATAGAGAGAGGTGTGAGACAATCATGTGTCTTTTCTCCAGATTTATTCAACGTCTAGAGCGACGCCATCCAAAGTGAACTAACAAAATGTATTATTGTTGGGCGTAATCTTAACTATATAAGACCCGGGAAGAAAACTACAGAACCATCTACACACGGTGGTATAAGAAAGCATGAAAGACAGACTAACAGATAGTCTGGTCATCAGCAAGAGAAGAAGCCTCCAGATGCGATTTACGAATTGCAGATGTCGACATCAAGCAGCTGAAAAAGTTTAACTATCTGGAAAGTGTTTTAACAGAGGCTTGAAAATGTGGCACCGTGATCCAAACACGAATTGGACTCGCGAAAGAAGCATCCCAAAAGCTAAGTAAGGTGCTGAGAAACTGAAAATAAAATGTTAGAAACAAAGAAAACTGGATTGCTTTGCAATATACATCCTCTTATATGACAGTGAATAGATAGATAGATATGAACAGAGATAGATAGATAGATAGATAGATAGATAGATAATGAACAGAGATAGATAGATAGATAGATAGATAATGAACAGAGATAGATAGATAGATAATGAACAGATAGATAGATAATGAACAAAGATAGAGAGATACGAGGGTCATTCAATAAATAAGGTGAATTTTTCGGTATAAGGATTTCTAATACAGATAGAAGCTTATTATTTTTTTTTCAACGTAGTCTCCCAGCACTGTCACACACTTTTCCCATTTGTGTACAAGCTTCCGTATTCCCTCAGCGTAAAAATCTTTGGACTGATGTCTCAGCCAGTCGCTCACAACACTTTTGACTTCATCGTCACTTTTAAACTTGAAAAAGTATTATTATGAAAAGTAAAAAACATAATAATATACCAGGACGATACATGTGTAGGGTCAAGGAGTGAAAAGAATTCAAATATAAAACGGAGCAAATTTTAGTCAGATTAAAAAAGGCAGGCATGACTGTAAACAAAGACAAGTGTAATTTTGACTGTAAGAAGATATCATATTTAGGATATCAAATATCAAAAGAAGGCATATCATCCGATGATAGATTAACAAAGAAAATAACAGAAATAGATGCCAAGTAAAAAAGAATTAGAATCATTTGTGGGGCTAATAAAATTTTATAGTAAATACATACCAAAATACAGCGACGTAATACGGCCATTTGCAAAATTACGCAAAAAAAAAAAACAATGAATTTAACTGAACACAAAAGCAAACTATCGCTTTTGAAACACTAACGAAAATATTAAGGAACAAACCAATAATACGAGGGTCATTCAATAAATAAGGTGATTTTTTCGGTATAAGGATTTCTAATACAGATAGAAGCTTACTCTTGTTTATTCTTTTTTGTTTTACTTTTTTTAACATGGATTTAATTTCTTTTGCAGATTAAAAAAAAAACTTTGAGAGTTTTGGCGATTAACAAAGATGGCCGACCAAGAAGCATGCTCCAGGATTGAACAGCGGTCAGCTATCAATTCTTTGGTTGCTGAAGGATGCAAACTAGTTGAAATTCATAGGAGAATGTCAACTGTGTATGGTGCCACATGTTTTAGCCAAAAAAATGTCTACAAGTGGGCTAAATTGTTTAAAGAAGGACGGAGCAGTGTTGAGGATGAAGACAGGCCTGGGAGGCCTACAGAAGTGAGGTCTCCTGAGGTGATCGAATCAGTCAATGACCTCATTCAGTCTGACAGAAGGGTGACAGTGGATGACATTGCAAGGACTTTGAAAGACATAAAGAACAAACGCAGGGGTCATCAGTCAGAAGGAGTCATCTTGCATCATGACAACGCAAGGCCTCACACAGGAGCATAAACGGTGCAGACCATCAACAAGCTGGGATGGGAACTGCTCCCTCATTCCCCTTACAGCCCAGACCTTGCCCCTTCAGACTTTCACCTGTTTGGTCCCTTGAAAGCGTTCACGAGAGGCACGAAGTTTAAAAGTGACGATGAAGTCAAGTGTTGTGAGCGACTGGCTGAGACATCAGTCCAAAGATTTTTACGCTGAGGGAATACGAAAGATTGTGCACAGATAGGAAAAGTGTGTGACAGTGCTGAGAGATTACGTTGAAAAAAAAAGTAAGCTTCTATCTGTATTAGAAGTCCTTATACCGAAAAATTCACCTTATTTATTGAATGACCCTCGTACATCCTCTTATATGACAGTGAATATTGGACAATCGCCTCACGGATGACGAAAAAACTAGACGTTGCTGAAATGCAGTTCTACAGAAGGATACTGAAAATTCCATGGAGAGAGCCCAGAATGAAAAAAATAAAAATTCTTGGGCGCATAACGAGGAAGTAGGTAATGGAAAACTTAACACTTACGGGGCTTATTGAGGGCAAGAGATATAGGAGAAGGCAATTTATTCGCAAAGTGGTTTATAATGGAAGGGCGACTAACGCCGTTCACGTCACAAACGGGTTTATAATGAAAGGACTTGTAACGCCGTCCTTGACGCAAAATAGTTTATAATGAAAGGACGACCTTATGCGAATGTATTATAGATCGAGAGGTGGGAGTCTTGGTGAAGAGAAAAAATTGCTAAGAGCCATACTAGATGAGAAGTTGCGGAGAGCCTTAATCATCTATGTCTTGAATGAACGCAACACAGGGAAGACTTAGAAGACCCGAGCAGCCATTCGACCCAAATGTGCAAACAAACCTAAGCTAAAGTAGAAAACAAATGTAACAGATAAAGCAGTAAAAAATGAAACATTGAATTAGAAAAAAAGTATTTAAGGCATTGCAAAAGACGAAATAAATTACTGCATGAAAAATCGTTTATATTGATTCCAACTGCACATTTCCGGGCCTAAGCCCACAAATTGAATTAGTGATGCTGGATTTTAAATGTGAAGTAGAATCCTTCCGTTTACAAGGTCAATTGTAATTGTCCTCACAAATGAAATTACAGTATGATCCCATTCGTTGTTACTCGACCTTTCGTTAGGACGACGTCACTGACCTTCCATAATAAACATTTTTTGTGACTTGACGACGTTACTCGCCCTTCAATGATAAACTGTTGTGCGACTAGGACGGCCTTACTCGCCCTTACATTATAAACTGTTTTGCGGTCACGTCGGCGTTACTCGACATTTCGTTAGGACGACGTCACTGACCTTCCATAATAAACATTTTTGTGACTAGTCGACGTTACTCGCCCTTCAATTATAAACTGCTGTGCGACTAGGACGGCCTTACTCGTCCTTACATTATAAACTGTTTTGCGATCAGGTCGGCGTTACTCGACCTTTCGTTAGGACGACGTCACTGACCTTCCAGAATAAACTTTTTTGCGACTTGGACGGCTGTAGTATCGTATGCAAAAGAGAATGTCAACATAAATAGAGAACAGAGGGTGACAAAGCAGCATTAGTCAGTGAACCCGTTTGCTAAATGTAACGTGTAGAACTGTGCTACGACTGTTACTACCCAGAGAGAAATACACAACATAACAATGGCAACGCTGATAGGAAAACATAGAGACAAGGATCAGAAATTTTACTGCATTTGAAAGAGTAAGAAAATTAAGAGACACCAAGACCGAAGGAGAAGAAAACGAGATTACGGATTAATTTCTTGTTACTGATGGGTGCGAAGCTGTGAAGAAATTTTCGACAATGCGTTACTCGAGCGAATTAGAAGGAATGACATTTGAAGAAATTGTCAAAGTTATAAAAAAGAACATAAGACCAAAGAATAGATTAGTCGTTACTGAAAGAACCAAGTTTTTAGAGACAAGACAAACACCCAATGAGACCATTATACAATACTTATATAGATTAAAAGAACGTGCTAAGTACTGTGAATTTGAAAAGTTGGGAACTCGGGAAATGACCATAGAAGATGAATTAATTCTTCTCAGGATAACTGAAGGTTTGCAAGACCAGAACCACAAACGAAAAATACTGGAAGTTTTACAAATTAATAACATGAATTTGGAGGCTAGCGTCGAATTTTTTTCAAAATTTAGAGTTGATTAAGTAATTTAATCAACCAAAAGAAGAATTCAAAGCATACAGGGCGAGTACGACCAAGTCTATAATTAAATGTAGATATTGCGGACAAAAATTACGAGAGAGACAAGTGCAAATGTCCGGCGTTATGAAATATATGCTCAAATTGCAAAAAAGAGTCCATTCTCAGAACGTATGAAGTACGAAAAAAATAGAAAGAATACAAAAAGTACAACCGAAGAAGTGGCTGAAGTATTTACAGTAAATACGCAAAAAAGAAGGAGAGAAAAAATAGTGATAAATGGCCAAATATTTAACATGCAAGTCGATACAGGCAATGACGTCACGCTGATACCAAAAGATTTCTGGGTCAAATTGGGACGACCTAAATTAAAAAAGCAACAACCAGTTGAAGCAATTTGATGGAACGACTATGAAAAATAATGGGTACATTTCAAGGCAATTTTGAATCGGATACGCGTTTTGAAGTAATTCCCATTATAGCGGTAGAATACGAAAAAGATCACGGATTAATAGGAATTGATGTGTTGAAAGTTGATACGGCCAGATTAATCAATTCCAAGGAAGCACAAGAAAATGAAATTGGAGTGTTCAAAGCTATAAAGCAAGTATTCAACTAAAAGAGAATTATCACCCAAAATATATAGTCGAGAAAAGTTCCAATTCATATCCTACTCTTGGTAGTGACCAAATTAAACAAAATGATACAACAAGGCATACTAGAAAGATTGACTCAAGGTAGTAGCAATTGGGCGTCACCGATAGTAGCGATTAAGAAAACTGACGGAGATTTAAGGATATGTGGTGATTATAACATAGGGATAAATTAGATATGTTCGGACTCTTTTCCGTTGTCAAATATCGAAGCTGCAAGCCACGATCTAGCAAAAATGGAACACTTTGCAAAAATTGATCTCAAGACAACATATAACCAAATAGAAATCGATAAAAAATTCAAGGAAATAATTACACTAAACACCCCTACAGGCTTGCTAAGATGGACTCGTCTACCGTTTGGGATAAAGAGTCATATTTTTCAGAAAGCGATTGAAAGTCTTAGGAAAAATATCATAATATACCCGGACTACATATATGTAAGGCAAGAACCAGAGAAGAATTGAAATATAAAACAGAGCAAATTTGAATGAGATTGAACAAGGCAGACGTGACTATATACAAAGACAAATGTAGTTTTGACTGCAAGATATATTTAGGATATCAAATATTGAAAGAAGGCATATCACCCGATGAGAGATTAACAAAGAGAATGACAGAAATAGCTCCTACAACAAACAAAGAATTAGAATCCTTTTGGGGGCTGATAAATTGTTATAGTAAATACATTCCAAGATAGAGCGACGTAATAGAGCCATTTGTAAAATTACGCAAGAAAGAATAATGAATTTAACTGGACACAAGAGCAAATTATCGCTTTTGAAACAGTAAAGAAAATGCTTAGGTGCAAGCCAATAATAAAAGTTTTTGATCCACAAAAAGAAGTAACATTAACTACAGATGCGAGTGAAAAGACGACTGCTGCTATCGTATCGCAAGAAGAACACCCAGTCATGTACATATCAAGGAGGTTAACGTCAACCGAGATTAATTACTCGAATATTGAAAAAGAAGCTTTAGCGATAATATGGAGCATGGGATGGGAACGAAATTTTTATTAGGAAAGAAATTTTTATTAAAATCTGTTGTGGTAGGATCCACCTAATTTGCATAGCGGAGTACCGACGATATAAATATGGTTGGTACCGGAAGACAGGAAGGCAAATCAAGAGATCCAACTAGAGACTCTGCCCGACTGCGACTTAGTCAACACATTCTCCAGGAACGGTCTTCCCAGGAATATACAAAAGACGATATGTAAATATTGTGTACACTTTCTTGTTTCAATACATTTTATTCTAACTACTTTTTGTGTTTGCATTATTATTCCATGCATTAGTCAAGTTTCAGCAAAATCCAAAATTCCAAACAATTGGAAACCCGAGAAAAGAATTGCCAAAAGTAACATCGTCAAGGATTTTCAGTTTGTCGATAAATATAATGCCATTTGATTTTGACATAATATATGTAAAAGGGGGCATGTAGATGCGTTATCAAGATTGCATTTCAAGAATGAAGCAGAAGAAAAACAGGAAACGTCGGAAGACAAAATAATACACCGGGTTGAAGCAGATGTTCTTCCTCTAAATTGACTCAAGATAGAGACAGAGCAAGACCCAATGTTAAGCAGAATAGTGGAGAGAAGAAATAATGTATGGAGCAAGTGTTTGATGTCAGAGCAACCCTTGAAAGAAATGAAGCACAAACTGACCATAGAAAATGGCATAATATGCAATGGAGATATAATTGTAGCTCCACAAATACTCAGGAGGTTACATATTAAAAAGAATGCGTGATGGCATGCATTGTGGCATAATAGTGACACAAAAAGACTAAAGTTGCAAGCTTGGTGGCCAAAAATTTCGAGCAGAGAAAACTTCACTCATGGCCCAAGGAAGCAGAGCCATGGATTAGGGTCCACATGGATCATGCGCATATCAAAGATAGGGCATCATTCTTAATATTAGTGGACTCGTATTCAGGAAGCCAAGGGTTGTTAGAGTAAAAGACAGAAAAGCCACCACAATAAAGCAAGTACTAAGAACTATATTTTCAAGGAATGGAGTACCCCAGACAGTAGTCACTGACAATTCACCTGAATTTTGCGATGAGAATTTATGTGCGTAGTTGAAACATATAGGACGTATCTCATACAAGACGCCACTGTATCATCCACAATCTAATGGCATTGTGGAAAGAATGGTACAAATGATGAAAATGGGGTTAAAGCATTCTCACTACTTAATGAAAGCCTAGAAGTGTATTTACTGAAAATGCTTTTCAGTTATAGATCCATTCCACATGCAGGAAGAAAGCTGAGCTGTTTGGCATTAATGGGCAGACAAATCAGAGCCCCCATAACTATGTCTTTTTCAATGAAAGAAAAAGTATGGTATAGAAAGAATAAAGAGGCTGAGCCAGAAGAAGCAAATTTCCTGATAGAAAAAGGACACAACACGGGTATGCTGGAGAAAAAGGGACAAAATATAATAGCACATGCGGATCAGTTCAGAAGCAGAAACGAATTGGATGACGTAGAGATGAAAGAGTAAGAAGAGACAGAAAGTCACAAAAATGGAACAGAGCAGGCAATGGAAGAAAGGGAAAATGAAAAGACGGACGAGAATGAAGAAGAAAATGAAGAAAGACCAAGATCACCATTGAAGAGAAAACAAAAAAGACAAGGGAAAGGAGAACGCAGTACGAGAATAATCAGAAATAGTAAAAGAAAAAACAAAACAAGGGTGTCCGGCCTCTTCGATTCAGGGAGGTGTAGTATCGTATGCAAATGAGACAACATAAATAGAGAGCAGAGTATAAACAAAGCAGCATTAGTCAGCGAACCCGTTTGCTAAACGTAACGTGGAGAACTGTGCTACGACTTGTACTACCCAGAGGGAAATAACGTAACAACGGCTTTACTCGTTCTTTCATTATAAACTATTTTGCGACTAGCACGACGTAAATTGTTTCAGCGTTAACCAAATCAGCCTTCTTCAGCCAGATCTATCTCCAACAATAGTTAGCCAGTTTTCAAAATTAACAACAAGAGTCTTTAGGTTACATTTAGCAATATTTAAAACGGTTTGGGGTCTTATGAGAGGGTCGATTACATTGTACCAGCTCACCATAAAAAAGTCTTTTGGGCAATCTGCCATCTTCCATACGTGTCAGATAACCTGTCCAGCGCAGTGTTGACGATGTATTTTATCTATACAGGTCATGTTTGCGCACTGAAGGATTTTTGTGTCTGGTGTACAAGACTGCTAGTTGATTCTCAAGATTCGTCTCAGGCACTGATGGTGAAAACGATCGAAGACATTAATGTGCCTTCGGTCCATATAGCAATGGTTACGGTTTTTCAGTTAGGCGCGGAATCCGTTAATATTGTGGTGTACTACCTACAATGAGTCGGTGCTGGACTCTTCTACGAAGTATAAGACTGATGGTAGAGGTGAACCGAGGAGAAACAGTGCACCGTCACTGTCACCTGTCGTACTCTCTGCTTTGGCAGAGAGGAAACCGGACGAGGCTTTGCTGAAGGGCAAAGTTTCGTCCGGGGAGGTAGAAGGGCCCTGAACCGGTTTATACGGGTTCTAAGGGAATATTTTTGTCCGAGCCTACTGGCTCGGTGAACCCACGCTAAACTCGGCCTTGTGCCACATACTTTCTTCGTGGGCGGGGGCTGTTAAATATTAACAGTGCACCGTCACTGTCACCTGTCTTTGGCAGAGAGGAACCCGGACGAGACTTTGCCGAAGGGCAAAGTTTCGTCCGGGGAGGTAGACAGGCCCTGAACCCGTTTATGCGGGTACAAAGGGAATATTTCTGGCCGAGCCTACGGAGAACCCACGGTAAACTTGGCTTTGTGCCACATACATCTCTCGTGGTGGTGGTGGTGGTGGGGGGGGCTGTTAAATATTAACAGTGTACCGTCACACACTCTCAAGTCGAGTACTACTCTTCTGTTATAATACTAATAATCTGTAAACATTTCTTTTCTTATTCCGTGACCATTCATTTAGTCACAACAAATTGGCGACGAGGATTTCGAAGAGATGTTCTTCACGGGGAACTTAAAAATATTTCGTTGCCATTTGTCTACAACAGTTAAGTTCTTGGAACTTCAGATGGACTCGTCATCTCTCTCTGACATCAGAACGCCACAAATTATATTAACGTTGATTTAAAAGAGTCGAATGCACGTGCTACATGACTGACCAATGAAAATCAAACAACACAAAAGTAAAAATACCAGAATTTCTTTCTTCTTTTTCTTCATATCTCATTCTCTGATGAAGCTTTTTAAAAAAAGGTGAAACATTTTAGATTGATAAACGTTTCCTATTTGTTCTTTATCTTATCGTAGCCGCATACACACCCATATACACCTTAAGATATTCACGTGACGTCTATGCAACCAATGAAAAAATAAAATAAACTTAGCTATTTTTGTGATGTCAACGAACACTCGTTGCGACTTTTGTGATGCTCGTTGTAATAATGACTTTGTAATCGCAGATACAGCTATAGTAACGCCGTTGAACAATGTTGGTGTCAAACGCCTTCGAATAACACTCACGCTGATAGTACTTGCTCGATAATAATCACTCGATAATAATCAATAGCGGTCCGTATAGAATAGAAGGATAAACTGGGAATACAGATCGTTGGTCGTCAGCTACTTGCTGCATATATGCGTTTCCTCTATGGTCACGTGGTCTACTTAATTCAAGAATGGGATCGCCTGTGTTTGCTCACTGGCGATCTATGTTCAAACTCAAGTGTCGGCAGCGACACTTTATTCCTCAATAACACTATTGCTGAATCTAATGTCATGAAAGCGTTGCGGTCCGACGAAAGCCATCATGTCCCTCCGCACTAGCAAATAGTCGAGACATCCCCCAGCTTCAGATTAATCTGTTGGGGGTCCCGGAGAACGACACCCTTTCAGCGGCTAAGTAGTCTGCCGCGAAATCGTCTCCGGTTTGCAGCAGGCGGGTCGAACTGGTAGATGACTCCGGTAGGGGTGGTCATCTGGGTAGGGTGGTCACCAGGATAGGGTGTTCATCGTTGTAGGACGTGATCCATTTCCAAAGATTTCTGAAAAAAAAAACAACTAAATATATAACAAAATGTTAAATTTATTAAGATTTTCATTAATAATAATCCTTCTATATCTGTCTATATTTCTGAGATGTGGTATTATAATTATTTACACTATTTACATTGTTCAAACCGTTGACCTCATCTTTGTTGCCATATTCATGATGTTTCGGCAGTTGTACGCTCCGGCCTTCTTCAGGTGATTGGAATTTCGAAAGGAACTTTTTTTTTCTTTCGTCCACCGGGGGATAGATTGTTCTCATTCCACGTGACGTGCCTCTTCCGGATGACTCAGTATCAGTTTTCTCCTTTTTTTTATCTCCATTTTTGTTCACCTCTGCTGTTGCTAGATATTGAACTCACAACCCCTTGGAATTAAGTCAGTGGATTCAAGCAACGCTTTCATCCACTGGGCAATGGTTCCGTGAGGACATCAATGAATGCATTTTAGGGACTTATAAACGTAATGTTTCCCTCCTCGTTTTTTACCAGATCTCATATTAAAATTTTGGCAAACCGGCAATAAATATAATGAAAACAGTCCGAACAATGTAATTAATAATCCATATTTTAAGTTAATTATCTTTAGACTATTTTCTCGACATTTTGGGTCCACCAAAATGATTTGCAATCGTTCTGAAATATGATGGGTAGATTTTAATCACCATTTAATCCTATGATTTATAAAAGGTCCCCGAAAAAATTGTTATTTCTTCCCCATTCTTCGGGTTATTTTTCTTTTCTCTCTTTCTTGTTTTTCCCGGTTTTACATTTTTACACTCATACAAATGCAAAAAAAAAACAACACAAAATTCACTCTTTGGAAATGCGTCAATATCGCTGGTCAGTTTATCAAGTAAAAACCTTCCATTAAATGCAGTTTCCTGAATAAAATAATGCTACATTAATATATACCGGGTGTAACATAAAAATTGTCCAAATCGTGTAACAGCAAATTTGTACAATTCTTAGATTAAGCTTTGAACCATTGTATCATAAAAATGATTAAAGATATCTTACTGGAATTCCCGAAGGTTTTTATAACACTATTGGACTCTACTTTAAGCAATAAGAATGTATAATTACTCTCCAAGCTTAACAGAAGAATCGTGATAAAATCGATCATAAACGAAAACGACATGTTCATCATTAATAAATCATAGCTAATGATTGGAAGCTCATGAAGCGTTGACACAAAGTTCAAATGCATATATATATATATATATATATATATATATATATATATATATATATGTGTGTGTGTGTGTGTGTGTGTGTGTGTATATATATATATATATATATATATATATATATATATATATATATATATATTATTCCAGTATTATTTTCCAACTTATTCAAGGTGATCTTCGCTCTCTCTAACCTTCTAACTTTCTGTCCTGGAGTAACAAGGTGCCTCACACGTTGCACGTACGATTTCATTTTCAAGTCTTTTTTCATTGCTCTTCGGACTGTCGTAGCTGAAACTCTTTTCCTGCGTGACAAACGTCTTATGGATTGAGTTGGATCTTTTCTAATTGATCCATTTAGCTCTTAGTTGAAATGATGATCCTTCTTCCTGTTGTAACCTCCTGATACAGATTTCGTCTCTATTGCTCCCTCATTTTTAGACTTATTCACTGTTCTCTTGACGGTTCTTGAATGGTCTTTGAAGATGGCAGCCAGAGGATGAATGTTCGTAGCATTACTGAAGGCCTGAATAACCTTTTTCCTCTCACTATTGCTCGGTCGAGAAAGACATAGTGAGGCTGACACAAAACGATTTTAACCTGTTCTCTTTCTAGCTGGATAACTCAAACGGTTCTTCAGTGATTCTTCGGACAAATGATGTCAAGATGGCTGTCTTCCTGATTACTCTTCTATTGTTCTTACTCTTCAGCAATGCTCCTGTTTCAAACTCTTCCACACACAGACGCGCCATTGCCTCGCTCTGTCTTTTTTACAAATACTTTCACGGTAATTGGTCCAATGAGCTGCTTTCGCTGGTTCTCAGGCCTCATGAATTTAAGCGTCCTACGGGGCTGGCATCCCGTTCCCACCCCTTCACCGTTGAAACTGTTAGATGTAGACGTCTCTTCTACTCCAATAGCTTCATGTCTCGCACATCTCGCCTGTGGAACTCCCTTCCTTATTCCTGTTTCCCTGACAAATATAATCTCCAACTATTTAAGTGTAACGTCAATCAACATCTCCAGTTGCCTTGATCTATCCACTTCCCTTCTCCACATCCTTTGCCCTTTCATTTCTATCTGCTCTCGCTCCAAATCTTCTGTAACCCCCTTGCCTTGATCGATCCACTATCTTTCTCCACATCCTTTCCTCTACCACTCCTATCTGCTCTTCCTCCAAACCTTCTGTAACCCCTTGCGTGCTAGTGGCTTCCAGCCTTGCTTGGGGTGTAAAGCTTAAAAAACCCCAAAAACCCCCAAAAAACACAGTGGCTATACAGTTTTGTTTGGGGGCGTAATATATATATATTTTTTAATCCCTAGCCTCGATAAACTGAAAGTTACAGTAAAATAAGTAAATTAATTGATTATTCTTTTCAGTTCAATGTTGTTTTGATGAAGTAATCTATCAGTGTTTCTACATTATAGTTCACGGCTGTTGGTCAATATTTATATCTATATAAACAGGGTTAATTTAATTTTTTAATTGGTCATAATTCTTGGGGAAGTTATATCCTTAGATATTTGTTCTTTTTTAATCTTACGTGAAATAAAGTATTACGTGTTCAATTTATCATCTTAATTCCAACTGCACCCATCCGATGCTAAGCTCTCCAGTTGAATGCGCGATACTGAATTCAAAAGACCAATCATAGTATTTATACTTCCAAGGTTAGTTTGGTTTGGCTTGTTTTGTTTTACGGCATATAAACCTCAATGGGTTATTTAATGTGGACAAAATTCTTATTTAATATTTTTTGTCAAAAATCTATTTCTGGTAATAATGTTTTCCTGCAAAAATGTATTGCAGGTAATATTTTTTTCTTTTTTCAAAAACATATTGTTGGTAATTTTTTTTTTTTCAAAGTGTATTGTTGGTAATATTTTTTTTTTCAAAAATGTATTGCAGGTAATATTTTTTGCTTTTTTCAAAAACATATTGTTGGTAATTTTTTTTTTCTTTCAAAGTGTATTGTTGGTAATATTTTTTTTTTCATAAATGTATTGCTGGTAATAATTTTTTCTTCAAAAATCCATTGCTGTTAAGATTTTTTTTACACAGTATTTCTTGCATCAAAACCTATTTTTATACTTTCACAGTGTTCCCACCCCAGTTCCGGGGACAACTACTTGCCCACAGCTGGGACCCCAACAGGTGCCACCATCCCCCGTCAGGGCGGACCCGGGAACACCACGCTCCTCAAAACCTCCCGACCAGAGGCCTCGCTGCCGGATGTAGTTCATCGTCTTACCCAGAACGCACGTGCAAGGCTAGCTTTAATTGCTCTTAGCCATGAATGTTTTGGATGACCCCTTTTCTTGTTACTTGCTCTGTGCCATTGTCCGAAGTCTTGCTCATTGCAGGGTTCTTTGGGCAAGTCTCCTTATATATCCTAGGAAAGTGTGTCTTCCTCTTTTGACGCGTTTACTCCAAGGTTTACATTTTGTTTTACATATCTTAGGAAAGTGAATCTTCCTCGTTTAATGGGTTTGCTCCAACGTTTGCATTTTGTCCTATCATATATTTCTACAATTGTGATCTTGCAAAGCTTTGAATGCAAAGTAATTTTCTCTGGAAAGCATTAATATTTTCCTTTTACCACTGTCTCGAACATGGATAGAGAAACCGAATCAAATAAGAAACTGAACTGATCATTATATATATATATATATATATATATATATATATATATATATATATATATATATATATTAATTTCGATGTTCACTCGTCACTCAGTCATACATTTATTTCATATCTATGTATCTATCTATATCAGTCTGTTCACATCTATCTATCTATCTATATATCTATATAACTATCTATGTCTGTTCATATCTATCTATCTATCTTTATATCTATCTATCTATCTATCTATCTATCTATCTCTGTCTGTTCATATCTATCTAGCTATCTTTCTATCTCTGTCTGTTCATATCTATCTATCTATCTATCTATCTTTCTATCTCTGTCTGTTCATATCTATCTATCTATCTATCTATCTTTCTATCTCTGTCTGTTCATATCTATCTATCTATCTATCTATCTATCTTTCTTTCTATCTCTGTTCATATCTATCTATCTATCTATCTATCTATCTATCTATCTATCTATCTATCTCTGTCTGTTCATATCTATCTAGCTATCTTTCTATCTCTGTCTGTTCATATCTATCTATCTATCTATCTTTCTTTCTATCTCTGTTCATATCTATCTATCTATCTATCTATCTATCTATCTACATCTGTCTCATGTCTCTTTGCACATGAGTGCTTCTACACATACGTAGAAAAGAATAAGAAAATCGAATACTCGCATTTAACAGTTCGCTTTTGTTCGTCTATACACGAAGGTTTGCATAAATTTATAACAGAATTATCAGTTGTTTTTGGTGAGGGAATCCTAAGGCGGTGTCTGTTTTGATAAAAATGATGTTTTTTTTATCAAGAGTGAGGTTTAGCGACTTTACTGCCAATGCAAATGCACCGTTGCTTGAGGGAAAACTTTATCTGCTAACTCATCCGATTCATTTGCCGAAAATCTAACTTTCCTTCAAAATCTCAGGGTAAGAGTTAGTTTTTAACTCTATAAACTACCAAATATTCCTTCATATTAAGTTTTTTTTTTCAAATAGTTTACAGATACATCCATATTTATTGCAAGAAAAGCACCGTTTAATCAGCATCGACTTAAAATATGTTGGATTATGAATTAGAATTACATTAATTCTTTAAAATTGCTTTTTTAAAAAATTATTGTTGTAATTTTGGCTAATCCTCGTCGCCAAAAAATTGTAACCTAGGGAAAGTTAATGAATAATAACACGAAGGTTGGTAATGAACGATAATACTTAGGGCAAGAACAACACATATAAGATTCCCTAGCAGCGGGTAGAAGAAGCAGTCAATTGCTAGAAGTGAATCTCCAACAGCAGGATATCTACCAACCGCCCCACGCGGTCAGATGTGCCACAAGGCCTAAATTAATGTGAAGTATCCGATCCCGTAGGCTCTGCCAAAAATTCCCCGTAGACCCTGTATAAAACGGGGTCGGGTAGCTGTTTCCCGAGACGAGACTCTGCCCTTCGACATAGCCTCGTCTGGGGATCCCGGAGGCAGAGAGTTTGACCAGCAAAGCTGGAGACAAATCTCCAACTGCAGACCAACATACAGTATTTACTACCCTTTCATTTTCATCTGAGCCTGTTCTTATCTTTATCAGTTAGTTCAGCTATCTCAAAAGGGCGCGAAGGATTCATATGTCTCTAAAAAAAAGATGAAAACTCTTTCTGTTTTTTGTTTTTTTAAATCAGTTTACCCCGAGCAAGGCAATAAAGTAACTAAGGCACAAGGAGGTTACTGAGTATAGAAGAATAGGAGAAAAAGAAAAAAAGTATTATCAAGGAGAGAGAACAATAATAAAAGTCCGGAATTAAAAAAACAAAAGATAACGGTTGATATTCCATATATATTTTTAAAGATCAAATTTTACTGAGAAGCAACATGTCGCAAGAGCGTTCTACGAAGTGCGAAAGACGAAACTGTTAGCACAGAATTTACAGCTATATTTAGCCATTTCAACTGTAAATTAATGAGACCTAGCTGCCAACCCAGTATTACGGTTAAATTCGTAAAGTCGAGCTACTAAAGAGGAAAGCACATCAGAACTATTATCATTAAAATCCTAATAGAAATGGTACAGGGGAGATATATTATGGGATGGAAAAATGAATGAAGCCGAGATGTCAGGACAGACAACATTGCAGAATTTTCTTTGGAATTTATCAAGAATCTCTAAACACATAGCAAGAATAGCAAACCAGGCAAATAGAAACTTTGGCTGTGAAGCTATCCTGAGGCAAATGGTCAAAGAACACTCGATCAGACGAATGTTTCTCCTGCAAAATGAGATGCGTGTTCGAATCCCGCCGGTGGCCAAATTTTCTTTACTAGATTTTCTGGACTTCGCAGGCCGATAGAAGAAATAAAATCTGTTTCAAGTGAACGGGATGTCTACTCGCCTGAAAATACGAGGATCCACAATAATAACGGTTAGACTAATAAACATCTGTCGGATTTCAAGATAAAATTCATTATTTTTAAGTAACGAAAATCTTGGTAATCCGTATGGATAATCCCAAGGAGGATGAAATCCTGAGAGCTCAATGTTAAGTCAGAGCGAATAATTTAATTTAAAGAAAAACAGGTCAATTTAAGGCTCCATTGTAATAATTTATTTCACCAGAGAATTTTATCCTTCTCTGGATCCTCAGACTTCACTTTCAAAAGGTGAAACGAAAAATGAAATTAAAATTTATACTTTTGACGGGCAGTATTAAGCTTATATAAGTTGACATAGAGGGTGGTGAGGGATGGTATGAGAGACATGGTCGAGTTTAGAGAGGGAAGGGAGAGTTTAAAATTTATATATATATATATATATATATATATATATATATATATATATATATATATATATATATATATATATATATATATCCTGGCTGGACTCTCCTGTCGTATTTGACGTATGTCGGTCAAGGAACTCAGTTCCTAGGAAGTGACAGCCAGACACCAGCACATATGATTTGATTATAATGGTGAAGGCTTAGTGTAGAAACAACCAAACTTTTTGAAGGGCCGAATGCAGAGACCTGCAGTTGTCCTTCTCTTAGACCAGTTGTCATCCAAGGCTATTCAAGTCAGTCTGTCCTCCCATTTACACGTAGCTGGTGGGAAGAAGAAGAGGAGTCATACTTTTTCCCAAGGGTATTAGCACGTAAGTAAATGTATATATATATATATATATATATATATATATATATATATATATATATATATATTTAGCACTTTATCCCATAAATATAGCACACTTTAAGACTATATATATATATATATATATATATATATATATATATATATATATATATATATATATATATATATATGTAGTTAAGTTCCCAGATCAATTCTGTGAACAAGACAGAGTGGTATAAAATGACAATTGGAAAAAATCTTAGATTTTGCCAACGCGTTTCGTCTTCCGGCTTTTTCAAGGCAAAAATGAAATCGAAATATCTCTGTAAGAGAAACGCGTCGGCAAAATCTAAGATTTTTTCCAATTGCCATTTCCTACCAATCTGTCTTGTCCACAGAATTGATCTGGGAATTTAATTGTATTGTCGACATGGAAGAAAGAAAAAAAAATTGCCTTACTATAAATGTAATTTACATTAACCAGAAAAAATGGCTTGGACAGAAGCGTCTATCTTTTTAAAATTGGATTTTTAATGTAACTATAACAACAGAGATATTTCGATTTCATTTTTGCCTTGAAAAAGTCAGAAGACGAAACGTGTCGGCAAAATCTAAGATGTTTTCCAGTAGTCATTTCATACCGTATATATATATATATATATATATATATATATATATATATATATATATATATATATATATATATATATATATATATATATATATATATATATATATATATATATATATATTCATTTCTGTGTTCGCTATCACTTAGTCATACTTTTATTATTCTTTCAATTGCGACTAAATAGTGAGTTCAATCCTCACTGGGTGACCTATAATTTCGGCGTTGCGCCACATCTAAGCTACACTTAGAAAAACACCATGGGCCCTTCCACTTGGTGTAATGGTTATCAAGCTTATCTTACGGGATCAATTACGACTGCGTAGTGAGTTCGATCCTCACTGGGTGCCTCACACTTTCGGCCTTGTGCCAAATCTAAGCTACGCTTGAAAAATTACCATACACCTATTTCTCTTTCTCCCAAGGACTATCTATCTATCTGTCTGTCTATCTATCTATATGCCAGTGTTCCTGTCCGTCTATCTATCTATCTATCTATCTATCTATCTATCTATCTATCTATCTATCTATCTATCAACATCTGCATGTTTTCACAGGAGTCCTTCTATACATAGGTAGAAAAGGAAAAGAATGAAGTACACGCATTTAAATAGTCGCGTTCGATAAGGTTTGTATAAATTTATAACAAGATTAATTGTCAGTTACTTGTTTGAGAATCCGAAGGCGGCGTCTGTTTTGATAAAAATGATTTTTTCTTCAAAAGAATAAGATTTAACGAATTCATCGGCATTGCAAATGCTCTGTTGCTTGAGGGAGAACTTTATCTGCTGACTCATGCAATTCATTTGGTTAAAATCTAACGTTCCTTCAAAATCTCAGGGTGAGACTCATTTTTTAAATTTATAAATATTCCTTCATATTAGTTTATTTTTTTAGTATAGCTCACAGATAGAAACCTTATATATTGTAGGAGAAATCATTGTTTTTAGTATAGCTCACAGATATAAACCATATATATTGTAGGAGAAATCATTGTTTTTAGTATAGCTCACAGATATAATCCTTATATATTGTAGGAGAAATCATTATTTTTAGTTTAGTTCACAGATATAAACCTTATATAGTGTAGGAGAAATCATTGTTTTTAGTATAGATCACAGATATAAACCATATATATTGTAAGAGAAATCATTGTTTTTAGTATAGCTCACAGATATAAACCTTATATATTGTAGGAGAAATCATTGTTTTTAGTATAGCTCACAGATAGAAACCTTATATATTGTAGGAGAAATCGTTGTTTTTAGTATAGCTCACAGATATAAACCATATATATTGTAAGAGAAATCATTGTTTTTAGTATAGCTTACAGATATAAGCCTTATATATTGTAGGAGAAATCATTGTTTTTAGTATAGCTCACAGATATAATCCTTATATATTGTAGGAGAAATCATTGTTTTTAGTATAGCTCACAGATATAAACCATATATATTGCAAGAGAAATCATTGTTTTTAGTATAGCTCACAGATATAAACCATATATATTGCAAGAGAAATCATTGTTTTTAGTATAGCTCAGATATAAACCATATATATTGTAGGAGAAATCATTTTTAGTATAGCTCACAGACATAATCCTTATATATTGTAGGAGAAATCATTGTTTTTAGTTTAGTTCACAGATATAAACCTTATATAGTGTAGGAGAAATCATTGTTTTTAGTATAGATCACAGATATAAACCATATATATTGTAAGAGAAATCATTGTTTTTAGTATAGCTTACAGATATAAGCCTTATATATTGTAGGAGAAATCATTGTTTTTAGTATAGCTCACAGATATAATCCTTATATATTGTAGGAGAAATCATTGTTTTTAGTATAGCTCACAGATATAAACCATATATATTGCAAGAGAAATCATTGTTTTTAGTATAGCTCAGATATAAACCATATATATTGTAGGAGAAATCATTGTTTTTAGTATAGATCACAGATATAAACCATATATATTGTAGGAGAAATCATTGTTTTTAGTATAGATCACAGATATAAACCATATATATTGTAGGAGAAATCATTGTTTAATCGGCATCGACTAAAAAACTGTCGGATTATGAATTAAAAATCCATTAATTATTTACAAATTGTTTTTGTAATCATTTCATCCTGTGCAAGGCAATATAGCCACTAAGACACAACGGGTGTAAAAGAATTAGAAAACAGAAACATTATTAAGCGGTCAAAAGAATAAAAGATTAATTCGGAAGACAAAAGTTAATTAAATTTTTGATGATCAAAGTTGGCTGAAAACTTGGAGCTGGAAGTGTGTTCCTCAGGCAAGAAGTGTAAGTGAAGAAACTATTAGCATAGAACTTACGGTTACATTTAACCATCCAACTGTAAATTGATGAGACATTGTTGCTGATCTAGTGTTGCGTTTAAATCCATAAAGTCTTCGCTATGGTACCTAGACTTTCTGGATTTAAGCGCAGGACTAGATCAGCAACAATGTCTCATCAATTTACAGTTGAATTAGTTAAATGTAGCCATACGTCTAGGTACCATAGAGAAGGGAGGCAATGAATAGAAAATGTGGCACAAGTCCAAAATGGGGTGTGGGGAAAGGATGATCTTCTGTCTTATAATTAAACTTAGCTTGCCACAATCATTGACCCAAATATATTTCCTAACACCAAAAAAAGCATTCTTACTTACCATTCTAGCTACATCCACCATAATACCTCAGAATCTCGATGAAGTCCGAACAAGTCTCATGACTGTGGTGGGAGGGGAATAAAACAACAATTTTAAAATCGAAACCCCAATGAGAATTTACAATATGAGATAAGCTATTTACAAGAAACTAAATAGTGTTATTAATAGACCCCTCACAATCCTTAATTGTGGCAGAAAACAGTTAACAGGACGAAATCAATGCGGGACCTTAATAAAAATAAAACACTCATTCGTCCAACCAGTCACTGAAAGACACAGTTCTTCAAACACGAAATACACACCCGAAATACGAAAGGCGTCCCGCATCCACCACAGAACTGACATCCCTGGTCACCTAACGTGGGAAGGGAAATTAAACTAAAGAAAGTGGGTGGGGGGCAGAATTATCACAGGGGAACCGGTGTTTCAACGTGATATGGCCGTTAGCCAACAAGAACTGGGATCACAGGGTTAAAATAACACAATAACCGATAGAGATCCTATATCAGGCTAACAATGCACGTCTGAAGAGGAACAAAGAGTATTTGGTCCATACGTTGTGTCTGTGATGACATCTCTAACGATCAAGACGATAACAATAGCACGAAAGGATTAAACGTATAGTCTTTCCGTTCCTCTGCATCATTCAAACGAGCTGAGCAATTAACCCTCATTTTTTTCTGCAAGTTTCATTTTTACGACATGTATTGTACCGACTGTGTCGTCACTTCCGGTGCACATTTTGCCGAATTAAGAATAAAGCAAATTGTATCGGATGCGCAATGTGGATTTCAGCTTTATTTTTCAACAAAATGACGTAATATTCTTAATGTGAACAAAACTTACGGAGAAAACATGATCAAGAAATAACAAGCTGAGTAAAATGTAAAGGGATTTAAGAGATTTCCTTAAAATTGTATGATGACTAGTTTTAGGAAGGTCTACATAAATCTAACACACGCACACATACAGGCCGATGGTATCAGGATATATAAATGCAATTCTACTTATTAAGCCTTGCTTAGTATCTATCTATCTATTTATCTATATCTATCTATTTATCATCCACAGACAGACTGTTTCGCAGCTCATCAGTGTGGCTAGACGTCCGGTTGCCTCTAGCTAGGATTGAAACTCGACTGAATTTGCGTCAGTCGGAACTTCTACCACTAAGCCGTTGGCGCACGGCAGGAATGAAGGTGAATTTTAGCGTGTTTATTTTTAGATTTAGATAAACACACAGTGACTGACAGTGACTCAATTCTGTCGAAGAGTCGTGCAATATTAGCTTAAATAGTCACTGTTTACAAACCCACACCTCAGACCAAAGAGCTCAACCGAAATTAATTTTTCAGGAGCCAATATTTTTGTCATCCACAGACAGACTGTTTCGCTGTTTCACAGCTCATCAGTGTGACTAGACGTCGGGTTGCTTCTAGCTAGGATCGAAACCCGACTGAATTGGCGTCAGTCGGAACTTCTACCACTAAGCCGTTGGTTTGTCTTTAGTATCTATCTATCTATCTATCTATCTATCTATCTATCTATCTATCTATCTATCTATCTATCTATCTATCTATCTAGTTAGCTAGCTGTCTGTCGTATCTATCTATCTATCTATCTATATATATATATATATATATATATATATATATATATATATCAGTCTCTTCCCTTCTCTCTATCTTAATGTGTTCATTTTTATATCAACCTGTTCATCTATCTATCTATCTATCTATCTATCTATCTATCTATCTATCTATCTATCTATCTATCTATCTATCTATCTATCTAGTTAGCTGTCTGCCGTATCTAGCTATCTATTTTTATTCATATCTTTACCTATATATATATATACATATTTATATCTATATATATATTCTTTTTTTTACTGTCGTATCTAGCTATCTATCTCTTTTAATTTATTTCTATACCTATATTTGTATATATATGTATATATTCTTGTTCAGCCTTATCCATCTATCTATGTATCTTCTCATGAGATTCTAATATTGAGCGAAGAAATCAGGCTCGCGTCTTTTCCATAAATTGACGTCCCTATACTTTTGGCACTTAAAAAAAAACAATAAAACGCCTACTGTGAAATGGAGTTTGTAAGTCATTAAATGACCCATGTCCTTTGTGTATACATGAGAAATTATATATTGTTAAGTCTATAAAAAAATAAAAATTTGCTTAATCAAATAAATGAAATAGCTATTTTCTGCAGACACTGTCAAACATTTTCCTTAAATAGTAATTAAATATAACAGAAAGATGAAAAATGAAACATACATGTTTAAACTTGATCCATGAATAATAATTTTTAAATAAGAAAGTAATTCTAATATATTTATTTCTTTAAAAAAATGTATAATCTATTAGTAGGGATAATACTTTAAAATTGAAGGAATGGATTTTAAATATTAAAAATATGACGTACTCATATTCAAACGAACCGTTTGAAAAATATCTGTGTGTATAAAATTAGAAATTAAACAGCATAAAGATGCCAAAAAAATCTATGTCATTAAAAAAAACAAAACCAAACGACATGCGAAGAAGGGATGTCATCATTTGTTGAACAGGCACCCCTACCCTACCTTAACTTGATTTTGAAAGAGAGGTTGTCGATGGAAACGAATACCCTACCACTCCTTATAAATAGCGATTGAATTTCCCATAACCTTGACAACTAATAATATCAAAATTGTATGTTCTTATAAATCCAGTAAATTTCAAAATAAACTATTGCAGAAATCGTTTGAAAATGAATCAGAGATAAAGATTTTAATTTTAATTCTATAATTAAATGTAAGGTTTAGTTTCTGTTTTTGAAACATGGTAATTCCTGTGTAACAATGGAAACATTTTTAAATTAGTAAATTTATAATATATATATATATATATATATATATATGTGTGTGTGTGTGTGTGTGTGTGTGTGTGTGTGTGTATGTATGTATGTGTGTGTGTACTGTACTGGTTCTATATATATATATATATATATATATATATATATATATGTGTGTGTGTGTGTGTGTGTGTGTGTGTGTGTGTGTGTGTGTACTAGCAGGCTTCGCCCGCTCGCTATTCCTTCGCAAAGATATATTCACCACTTAAAATCTTTGAAACAAAAATTTTAAATGAACATTTCATTTGTAAATTGGCTTGTTATAGTTAATGAAAGTTTTACAAATAGTTTTACTTGTTGGAGGCCAAGTAAAACGTAAATTTCAAACACTTTTCTGCACTATATAAGACGATATTTCTAAACAGAACTATTTTTGATATCAAAATCAAAACAATCCTCGAATAATAGAACAGTAATGAAGGACAGTTAATTAATGAAATAAACTTTTTAAAATTAATATGCAAATTAGTTAAACCTGAAGAGTGATATTGCCTAGACGTGGATAATATATAATACAGATATTGAGCATTTTGGGCATAAACTTCTATAAAGTAGAGTAGGAGCTTTTTTTTAAATCTCAGAATTCATGGGAGAATTGAGCTCAATTTCGCGTTTATTCATATAGATTCCGTAATGTAGGTTTTACTTAATTAATTAACTCTTCAAATGTTGAACGTATAACTAATTCTACTTTCCCATCTTTACACTGTAAGAATTGTATCTTATAAATTGTCCCCTGTTCTGTCAGCCATGAAATAAAAATAATTGTTTGTACGGAAAATAAGGATCTATGCACATCAAATCGTCTTTAAATTAAGTGGCAGCAGAAGAATTATCGTTGAACTTTTACAATGTAAGCTTAAACATTAATTGAATACTTAAATGCAGCTATCAATTTTGAGTTCTTCTGTAGTTTATTGAAGCCTATCGCATCTACTCCTGCCTGGCTATTGTGACGATGGGCAAGCCAAGAGTCCTCCACAGGAGGTAGCTTAAATACCGTCCTATCAGGCAGTATTTAATCATTGAAATCGGACCAATGGGAGCGGAGGAGTTGCTTAGACATACACACGTACAAACACACATACACTGTACTTTATATATAAGATTTTATATGCATGCAAACAAGACATTGCAACTGTTTGGAAATTCGATTCATGCAATCGCAGCAAAATTTTACGATCTACAATATGGCAGTCGAAAGCTAATCGCAAGAAAGCAGACGACCGTCTGCGGACATTTTACAAGTAGCTCGAGATTGTTTGGGAATTGGATCTGATGTTTACAAAAGTTTTCCAATTATAATCTTGTTCACATTTTATGTTGATTTTATTACTCAAACAATAATGTCGCCGTCTGCTTTTCCCTCTGAACATTCAAACGATGTTAAAGAGGAATCTGTATATATTTATTTATCTCTATAGGGAAACGAATGTAAGCATGCATGTCGTATACGAGCGCTGATCAATAAATCTTTAGCCTAACTCGTATTTATTAGCTGGAATTTTATTTGAAGCTTATTCGGTATCTGTCAATGGCTAACTAAAGCAAATTCTTCGCTGTTATTTAACCCATAGTTTAGAAGGATAGAGTTTCATGTTTCCCACATGTTCGTCTTTTTTTTTCATTTCACTCCAAGCAAGGTCAATGTCAATGTCACTGAGATGCTCGCTACCAGGGACGAAAGAAATTGGAAGACTTTATGAAAACTAACTTCTTTAAGGGCAAGCAGATTGAAATTACAATGCTACCTTTCGCAAGTGAATGTAACTAGAATTCGAACTTGGCCCTTCGATTTCTCAAGACGACTCGTTATCTATTACACTACACCGTATGTCCTTCAAAATACTCCTTTTATTAGAAAATATACCCATTTTAAATCGAGAAGGAATTATAAAAAATGATTTCCAAGGCTTGAAAATTTCTTCTTATAAGTTTTCCTGTTAACCTGTTAATTAGATTTTTCCACCCAGATGTCACGGTTAGCGGCACTGGTTGAAGAATCGGAGAGCCGAGTTCGAATTCCAGTCGAGTTCATTACATTCTTATTCGTTAATACCCTTTGGAACGGTATGAATCCATCTCTTCTCCCTCCAGCTACGCCTTGGGTGACAATCGGTAGCAATTGGTGTAGGAGAATGGCAATTCTGAATCTAAAACCTGAAATTACGGACCGAGGGCGACCATACCATATTCCGTGGTTGTTGGTCAAGAGTTTGGAGATGAGATGGGTGCAGCCAAGCTGTCTAAAAGCCACTGAAAGGATCGTGAGGAAGAAGAATAAAAGTCAGTTTTCTACTCTCAGATCCCACCTCCGATGACGAAAGCAGTCGGGGTTTAAAAAAATCTGTGTATGAATGTTTTTGTGTTTATATATATTTAAATGTAATTCAGCTATTTTTTTTTTTAATAAAAAAAATAATTTATTAATGAATATTTTCCTAAAAGTTCAATAAGTCCTGCCTCTCAAAGGCTAGAGGAAGGTAACTTCAAAAACAAATCCATCTTTTCTACCCCCACCCAGCTATGGGTACCTAGCCGGACAGACTGGGTCATATAATTTTGGTTGGCAACCAGCCTAAGAAAAGGAAAAATCTGAATTTAAACCAGCCTGGAGAGGAACAGACCCCGTAAGGTTATCTTGCCCAGGAAATACTGCTGCTGCTACGCTTGCAGTAGATGTGGTACGCCTAAGGGATAAAGAGAGTCTTTCTCCCTTCATTAGAACCAATAGCCTTGGGTGGCAACCAAATTAGGAGAAGGAAAAAGCTAGAAGAAGCTAACTTCAAAAACAAATCCCCCTCTTTAACGACACCATGTCCATAATTGTAGATGGAGTGTAATTGAGGGCATATCGGTGAAAACAAAAATTGAATGAGTGAATGATGATATAGAAGAAAAGATACATTCGTCTCTTGCTAGGAAAAAGAATAATATTCGGATGAAAAGAATTCAAAAGTTAACTCGAAATAATCAAGTCCATTTAGTAGAAATATTGGAATCCAATTGACGCGAAACAATTCACAAAAGAGATTTGGGAAATTTCTAAATCCAGAATCTGAAATTTTACAAGGGACAATTTGTGATCGAAACTTAAGAATATGGAAAGCAATTAAATTCTTGGTATAAGAAATGACGACAATATAAAAATATGAAAAAGACTTTGTAACTTTTATTAAGTTACCACTATCGTGTCCTTTATGGGCAAAGGTCTCATTTATACTGGTCCAGAACAAATAAAATTGGCGTATTAATCATACATGGGTTAGTACTTCAAATCTCGGACCATGGATTTGTTAGCTAGCCTTCAGGTTGAGATCACGGTCTAATATATGTTCTCTCCTCATTTGAGATGAGTGAAGGCATCCGGTCCCGGGAATTCCAGTCATGTTGCAGCACCTTCCTCATTGACCTAAGACAAAGCAATTTTTGTGTTTGACCGTTTGTATGCGTATGGGCACCCCGCATAAAAAAAGAGTGTTTGGGTCACACCCGGCCTTAGTGGGGAACTCAGGTAGACACCAAATGTTGTATTTGTTCACCTTTACATTTTAAAATCATGGGAGAAAACATTTCCCGGAGATTCCAATCCTTCTTGCACTAAAGTTGATACTGACGCTAGCGTGAGAATATTGTAAGATAGATATGTACAGCTTGAATTAGACACAGAAATGAAAAGAATCAGATAGAGAGATAAAAAAAAGATTGATAAGCAGAGAGATGGATATATATATATATATATATATATATATATATATATATATATATATATATATATATATATATAGAGAGAGAGAGAGAGAGAGAGAGGGAGAGAGAGTATCAGTTCGTCAATGATTGTTTATCGTTGGGTTTGGATTGATAGTTTTTTATCAATAAAATAACGAAAACAAAAACGTCTACAAACATCGACTAAGATAGGAGCTTCTGGGATATTTTAAGCTACAAGGAAATACACCAAACACACACACACAAAAAAAATTGAAAAAAATTATCTAGTGAAGTAAAACACAGAATTTTTTTTATCGTTGCTAGTCTAAAATATGTCATGAGAATCTTCATGTTATAGTTGTTTATCGAAAAACGACTTCGCCGAAAATAAACAATTAGCGTTCTTTGGGAAAATACACGCTAAAGCCATTGATAAAAAAAAGCCAATGAATTTAGATGCTGATGACAGATTAATATTAAATGACCAATAAAAAGGAAACTGAAGGAAGGTCTTTCCTGCGACCTCGGACATAAAGTAGTCTGGCCGATTTCTTTATAGGCGAGCGAAGTCAAGGAAAGGCAGACAATCGAGTCAGATTCGTGGTCAAGCGTTTAATATAGACGGTAAAAATGTAATGATTATTAATACTATAATTAAAACAGATATTGTGCCAGAAGAGCACAGATTCCAAGTATAATAAAATTACTTTCAGTTAGGTCTGTTACAAAAGTATCCAGAATTTGAGTCTGGTGTACAAGTATCGAGATGTGAAGTGATTACAATCTTAGTTACTGGTTGCTCCATATTTATAACCCCGGCCTTGATCCATTAAATCTCCCTATCTTTTTATATATTTATTTATTGATATATATATATATATATATATATATATATATATATATATATATATATATATATATATATATATATTAGTTGATTTTAGGGCTTTATAAATATAGGTAGCTATACTCGTGTCGAAAAACCTTCGAATTCTTGATTTACCAATAGTTAAATCAATCTCGAAGGGAAAAAACAGGTTTAAAAAAAAGAAAGAGCCAGGAACATGAAAGTCTGTCGAAAATAATCGCACAGATACAGGTTCAAGGCCCAAAGAAAACCCCCGATACGAGTAAACAACTAACTAAAGAGCTCGATATAAACGTAGAGCAAACCTAGTCAAACCTAATGAGCCAGACAAACCTAACAAGATTTCACTTAGGCAGATCGTCAGGGTCAGCTGACCTGATGATCTGCCTAAGTGAAACCTTCGTAGGTCTGGCTCTTTAGGTTCGACTATATATATATATATATATATATATATATATATATATATATATATATATATATAGACGACAATTGTGGTGTTTGTTCAGCTGTAAGAACTAGTTATGCTAAAAAAAACTTTAACAACCATGAATTATTGAACTAGAGAAGTGAATTAATCACTATTTGCAGACATAAAAATAAATATCTCCTTAAATACACTACACCAGTTTAGCTCTTAAAACCTTCATTAATTCTTTTCTAACATTTTTTCTATTTTTTCAGTATATTATATATCACATTTTTACCGTTGTTTCTTGGTCATTATAATTACCGCCCTTTGGCTATTATTACATTTTCTCCTCCATCTTTTTTCCCATTTTATTATATTTTAAATTTTACTTTCTCCTTTCTTTTCTCCTACTTATTTTTGTTAACTATTTTTAAGGTTCAATATTAAATATCTGTAACATTAACCCTTTGATCCCTGACCACCGCTTTACCGGTGGTAGAGAAAAATGATTTAATGCCCAGCCACCAGTTGAACAATGGGTAAACACTTGCGTCGTGTTTTGTACATCAAGAGAGGCAGCATCTGCTGGGTAGACTGGCACACAAAGAAAGAATTCTGGCGATAAAATGAAGACATGCAAGCATACTCTCTCCCTTCTAAGTATAATTCTTATATTTTTTGTAACTATTTTTATATCTACCGTGAAACATTACATAGCAATTATTTGCAAATTTTGACTCAGGAGTTCAGGCATAAGGGTTAGAATTATTCAGTAACGCAGGGGTCAAAAGGTTAAGCATGTGAAAGTTCATGGCGCTCCACGCTTACTGTAGAAAAAGTGTTGTCAGTTTAGCCATTTAGTTACACCATTCCACGCGTGGGGAGAAAGAGTGTTACTATTTAATCAGATCCTCACCTGGCTTCAGTAAATCTTAGTTAAGTTGAAGCTGGTACAAGGCCACGTTAACGAAGCACACAATGAAGTGAATTCTCTCTCTCTCTCTCTCTCCGTGATGCAACAAATTTTGAGGAAATTAAAAGCGAAATGGCTTCTTGAACGGAATAAATAAATACATGAAATTAAATTATTTGCGAAATTTGACCCAAGAGCTCAGGCAGAAGGGTTAAAATTGTTCAGGAACGCAGCACTCAAAGGGTTATATATCACCACATCAGCGTTGCGATAGTCAGATATACATTGGTTCAAATCGTAAAACAGTTATTTTGAAATCTACACCCGAAGATTGCGTCGCGCATGAAGCCCAGTGTCATGCTGGAGGTCTGAGACAGGAGAATGTATATTGGAGTATGATTTTAAAAAAGCACACATACATAATATTCAGTTTGACTGTTTAAATGGCGTCACTTCGTGCGACTTGAAATTGGTTCCATCAAAGGTAAAAACGCCGTAATTAAAAAAACAGTTACGTAATTACACACTGCACAATCGTTGAAAACGAATGTAGCAACATTAGAAAGTACTCGGGGAGAAAATAATATAAAAGAAAATTAAATAAGAACTTTGGCAAATTTACTGTTAACACAAAACACCTAAATTGGAAATTTGAAAAATTAATTTTTTTAAAATTGATAGACAGAACATATTTATATTATTCAACTAAACATGTTTGATAGAATTATTGCTACCGAAATACAATTTACATATATATAATTCTTATTATAATTGATATTTTTAATGGATATAAGTGTTTTAGTACCTATCCCTGTTTTTTTTTGTATTTTACTAAAAAATGAGATTAATGACAACCGACCTAAATTGAGAAGAAGCACTAAATAAAAAGTGTGCATCAGACAGGAATCGAACCGGCATCCCTTTTTCCATCAGTGAAACCAACTTTAGAAGGATTTCTCAATTTATTACCCACTAAAAATAACGCTTATAGTAATAAGAAATAATGTCGGATAAAAATTACTTTCACACACACACACACACACACATATATATATATATATTAATAATATGAGTGGTCAATATATATATATATATATATATATATATATATATATATATATATATATATATATATATATATATATATATATATATATATATATATATAACCTTTTTTTTTCGTTTTGAATTTCTAGGTCTGATGAATTGGATCGTGATTACGATTCCAATGTAATAAATTATAACCATAGAATATTAGTGTTTGAGCCTTTTATATGTTTCAAATATATATATATATATATATATATATATATATATATATATATATATATATATATATATATATATGTATGTATATGAAATGGTGCAGTATATATAATATTATACAGAGGTAATCATACAAAAATTAATCGGTAAAGTTAATGTAATTAATGGTGAAATCTCTTCGCTAACGATTTTAATAGAGCATTAGCTAACTAACCATTCGTTGACTGACGCGATACTTATGTTAAATATTGTAAGATGGATTTGATGTTCCGTTGCTGCTAGTACTTTCGAAAATCATCACAGTTTCACAATCAGGCTTTAATATTTAATCGAAACCATCTTGTTACTTTCAAATGGCACTTGGTTTTTGAAGAAGAAATGCCGCAATCTAGGAAATATGGTGGGTGTCGGAGCTAGAGAATGCTGTCCTTGATCAAAACTGCTGCACAAGCCGTGGCATGGTGAGGCGACCGCATTCTACACACTTTCCTTCCAAGCACTGGTATAAATAGAAAGGAGTGAGAACATTGCACCAGTGTGTATGAGCGACAGAGTTAAACGTCAGTCTGTGCCAAGCGGCTTCACTTTGTATACTTCATCTTCTCCGTCAGCATACCAACGTTTTGATCAGAGCTTGTACACACACACACACACACACACACACACACACACACACACACACACATATATATATATATATATATATATATATATATATATATATATATATAAAATATGTTTGAAGATGAGATAAGCACACCTAAAAGACGGCCTTTCAGTATCTGTCTATATTTCTGAGATGAGGTATTATGTACACTATTTACATTATTCGAACTATTTTCCTCGTTTTTGTTGCCATATTTATCACAACGTTTCTGCCGTTGTACGCTCCGGCCTTCTTCAAGTGGTTGAAATGTCGAACTGGATTCTTAATTTCGCACGCTGAGATAGACAATATGAGCACTGGGAAAAAAAAAGAAATTGCTGAAGACATTAAGTTTATAAGTCCCAGAAATCCATATACGGATGTCCTTAAGGACACATGGCACAGTGGATAAAGTCGTTGCTTAGATCAAGTAACAGGAACCAAAAAGTTGTGTGTTCAATACCTGGTTAAAGCGGTGGAGAACTTTGAGAGGTGAATTAACAGGAGATAACTGACATCCATTAGACATGGCACGTGGAATTAGAACAATCTAGTCCAGCAAGCGAAATAAAGGGTTCAGTTTGACATTCCAACCAACCACAAGAAGCCATAGCGTACGTGTGATAAATATGCCAAATAAGATGAGGACAATAGTCCGAATAATGTAAATAGTGGACTCGACTTAAATAGCACCTTTTCGAAAAAAGAGTATTTAAGACAATATAACAAACACAAGACGGAACTGGAACTCGGCTTTCTAATCAAAAATTCCGACCCATCATCCATTATACCACCTGCACATCCAAGCTTACAACACCCCAAGCGGTCACCCATATATGTACTGACCCGGCTCAACTTTTCTTAACTTCGGTGATCATACGGGAACCGTTCTTTCAACGTGATGTAGCCACAAGTAAGACTCGCAGCCAAAATATTACATCTAAATATTTAATACATTCTCTTTCGATATGGTTTAGAGACGTGTAACCGTTTTAATTAATTTGAATTCCAGCCTTCCAAGCAGTAGCCAAGAAAATGCTGTCAACCAATCTGACAAGATCCATAGTCCACAAATTTTGGTTTCATCGGTACATTTCTAGAACATGACATCGCCAGGTGGGATTTAAAGTTCTTTCGAATATTTATTTTTAAAATCTGTATCACCCCATGCAAGACGGTAAAGCCACTAAAACACAAGGGGTTACAGGGTGTGTAAGGATTAGGAACAGAAACTGTAACAATGAGCGGGAAGAGGAATGAGTAATCAGGAGGACAGTAGATAGCGATTGATATTGCGTTTAAATTTTTGCAGGTTAAAGTTGGCTGGAAAGCATGGAACTGGAGTAGAGTCCCACAAGCGAGAAGTCCGAGAAAAAAACTGTTAGCATAAAACTTACGGTTACATTTAACCAGATCGACAGTGAATTGACGAGGTCTTGACGTCAGTCTTGTACTGCGTTTAAATTCAATAAGAGGAGCTCATCTGAACAATTCCCATAAAAAACTATTCATAGAAAATGCAACCTTACGCCGGTGAGTAAAGTGACTGAAGCCGAGCTGCTAGATCAGGATCAATAATATTGCTGATTCTTCTTTGGATCTTATCTAGAAGCTCAAAGTAAATCGCAGGGTCACCAGGCCATATCTGGCAGTAATATTCTTAGTTAAACTTTGAAAGTTAGTCAAACCCTACAAAAGAAAATCGTTAACCTCTTTTCTCAATCAAACACTAGACAGTTTTTAAATGCTTTTCATTGAATGTTCGCGATTATTCTTTACTTCTATAAATATCATAAAAGCTAAATATGATAAGTTGCAAACAGGAAGAACAACTGATTGATCTGGTTGTTTAACGGCATATCAACACCTATATGGGTCATTTAATGTCCAAATTTAATTTTCTTGGGAACTTTGAAGTAATAAATGATATGATAGATGTTATTCCGCTTTCACAATTGAGTACATGATATATGATACTCAGTTATATTTTGGAATACAGTTTGATTTAAGAAATTGTAGGATATTATATGATTAATGTCATGAAAGTGTTACTTCGTGTTGGTCTGTTGGTTCATCTTGTTTAGCGGCATCAAACCTCTATGGGTTATTTAATGCTGAAATCTATATTGAACGCAGTAGTCTACCTTCAACTACAGACAAAATGTATTGTTGCTAAGTTTACGATAAATGTGTATTGTAGGTATTTTTTTAATATAAAAATGTATTGCTGATATTTTAAGAATAAAAATGTATTTTTATCCTTATAAAACGTTTTTGTTTGGGAGTTAACTATTTGCCCATAGCTGGGATTTTTTTTTTAAGCGTTTCACCCCAAGCAAGGCTGGAGGCCACTATCACGCAAGGGGTTAAAGAAGGGTTGGAGGAAGAGCAGATAGGAGTGGTAAAGGAGAGGATGTGGAGAAAGAGAAAGACAGTGGGTCGATCAAGGCAAGGGGGTTACAGAATATTTGGAGCGAGAGCAGATAGGAATGAAAAATGAAAGGATGTGGAGGAGGGAAGTGGATAGATCAAGGCAACTGGAGATGTCGATTGACGCTACACTTAAACCGTTGGAGATTGTATTTGTCAGGGAAACAGTAATAGGGAAGGGAGTTCCATAGGCGAGATGTGCGAGACATGGAGCTATTGGAGTAGAAGAGACGTTTATATCTAACAGTTTCCACGGTGTAGGGGTGGGAGTGGGATGCCAGCCTCGTGGGACGTTTAAATTCACGAGGGAACAGATTTTATCACCCCGGGTCATGTTGCTTCTGGGAACAAAAGCAATTTATAGATGGTTTCATGCTACTCAAAACCTCCAATCTCCCGATCAGAGGCCTTGCTGTAGCTTATCGTCATACCCAGGACGAAAGAAAAAGAAAGCTTAAATAAGGCAATATAATATTATTAAGGCAAAAAGATTGCAGCATTAATGGAAGTCAAACTGTGATTTTGGATCTTTGGTTACAAGGAAAGCAACCATAATGCAACCATCAGACAATGCCTTATCGAAATAACCATTTTTTAATTATTTATTAGCTTGTAAAATGAATGACTGCTGTGAGTGTTCGTTTCTTAATACGAACAGCTTTCCTTTTGTATTGAGCTGGCGAGTAAAGATTGCCATGATGAAAATCATCCAGTCAAAATAATTATTTGGTGTGCGTGTGCGTAGCTTTAATTACGATTATTAATAAAACCCGGTTTTTAACTGTATTTTTTTTAGTGTCGATGAGAGATTTTCCATAGAACAAATCTTTTAACATGACATTTCTAACTTCAAATTTGCCTGTCTACGTGTTCTAGAATACGCTGGCTGCATCGTCTGCATCGAGTAAAAATATGTATAAATCTGGAAGATGTATCTTTGCAAAATGTATTATTGCAGCTGCTCGCTATGATGTTTTTTATTTCATTTTTGCTATTATTTTCTGCAGAGACAATTTTAGAAATTAGTAAAAAAAAATAAAATTGTTTTCATAGTCCTTTCTTTATAGTGTGGTAAATAATATTTCATTATAGTTGGTATATTTTTATAATCTTGTAAATATAAAATTATTTTTGCAAATCTAATCTAATAAATAGGGTTTAATTCTTTTCTATTCAATTCTCAAGAAAAAACGAGAATATATACAAACAGTTTCATATGGCGATTTTCCAAGCTTGGCTTAGATGTGACACAAGACAGAAAGTATGATGCAAACAGTAAGGATCGAACTCACTACTCAATCGTGATTAATCTAGCGAGAAAGCTGGAAAAAAAGAAAGAAAGAAAGAAAGAAAGAAAGTAGGGAAGAATGAAATGTTTAACGTCTGTTTCAGTGAAATTGAAAAAGTTGTCGACCTCAAATATTTTAATTTGAAACGATTTCTTAAAATAACGACCAGCATTCATATTTATATCCTAAGCGTAGCACAAGGTCGGAATTATGGGGCAACCAGTGAGGATCGAACTCACTACCCAGTCGGAATTCTTCTGGCGAGACCAGCTTGCTGAGCATTACAACACCTCGCGGTGCCGCCCCCCCCCAATTTTTTTAAAAGCCTAGCTAAAATACAGCACACGGCCGAAATTGTGGAGCACCCGGTGAGGATCGAACTCGGTATTCAGTCGTAATTGATCTAACGAGAAAGCTTGCTAACCAATACACCACGTCGAAGTACCCTCTGTTCTGGGTATGACGATAAACAACATGCGGTCGGGCTTCTGATCAGGAGATTTTGAGAAGTGTGGAACCGCCTCTTCATTGCTGTTCTCAAGTTCACACTGACCCGGAGTGGTAGCGCCTGTTAAGGTCCCAGTTATGAGCAAATAATTAACCCTGAAAACTGGGGTTAAAACACTATGAAAGTATAAAAATAACTTTCATAGTAAAAATACTATCAATGCATTTTCATCGTATAAAACACAATATTACCAACAATAAATTTATGTAAGAAAACAAAAACCGCAAATACATTTTTGTAAAATAAAATATTACTGTATTTACATTAGTCGGACTATTGTCACAACGTTTCGGCCGTTGTAGGAGGCACGGTGGAGTAATGGATAACGGCTTGGATTGAGGAATCGGAGAGCCGAGTTCGAATTCCAGTCGAATCCATTACATTCACTTACGTGAATTCCCTTGGGAAAGGTGTGAATCCTCTTCTTCTCCCTCCAGCTATGGGTAAATAGCAGGAAAGACTGGGTTCTATAGCCTTGGACGGCAACTGGTCTAGGAGACCAATCAAATCTAGGAGAAGGACAACTCTGAATTCAAAACCTGCGGAGAGTCGTTTGGGGACCTTGTGGCATTCGTTGCACCAGGTCCCTGTATTCGTCCCTCTAAAAAGTGTGGATGGCCCTATAATCAAATCTTGTGTGGGTGTCCGGCTTTCAGTTTCTGGGAACTGATCTGTCTGGCCCTCATACGTCGACTTCGACGGGAGAGTCCATCATATATATATAAAGTAGAGTAGATAAGTTGGTCAATAAAAATCAGTACGAAAAACATTTAATACCAGGTGACAAAAATGAAGCACGGAGATTGAGGTTCCAAGTTCGGAATTTTCGAACACGCCAGTGTTCGCATCAGTCCCCTTGTAGATTCTACCCACCTCAAGTACTAATGTTGGATAGTCTCCACCATCCCTCTCTTTATTTCTCGCATCCGCTGACGTGGTGTAATCATTAGCAAGCTTGCCAGATCAATTACGACTGAGTAGTGAGTTCGATCCTCACGGGGTACCCCATACTTTCGGCCTTGTGCCACATCTAAATGTATAAAAACAATACGTCATTATTCAAACAATATTGTCGTTTAACTCATTATCCATTTTCAAGCAGGGTTTAATTTTCGTTATTAGTATATTCTTTTCTATAAATAACCAAGCAAGTGTTTTTATTTCGTTTTGTTTTTTTAACTTGGGGATTATTGGTAAGAAATCCTTTTTATTTTAGGCTTAATACGTTAATCTAATTGAATAGGTTTAGCAGCTATTTTTTGTTAATGTATTTTGGTGACGGCTTTTGTGTCGGGTTTTCTTTGTTATTAATTATCTAGCTCATTTTCCGAACTTATTCATAAGTTAAGGTTTATATTAAAGTCATCATATATATATATATATATATATATGATGAAAATATGGAAAAGACAAAGCAAAATCCGAATATGTGGGTTTACTGTTTTTTATTTTGTTTTTTGTTTTTTCTGTCAACGTCAGACGTTTCGGTCTAATAGACCATCTTCAGGATGCTATATCGAGGATACCTTCTCAAGCCTTTCGTATCCAAGGCAATTATTACTCGGCGCTAAGAATAAAGCTTTGAAAATTCACAAAATTCGTTCATCAGTGCATAATGACACCCCGACTACTACTACTACATCTACGTCAGGGAAAGGCACACTTTCAGCTGCCCCTGATAATCCTATTGGCCGCAACTTTCTACCGAATAACCCTTTGACCGAACACATCTCCAACAATCTAAACGCGCTAAAAATTAAAACTACTACATTACCGACTAAAACATTAGACCGGGGTTCTTTAACATATCAACTTTCCTAGTAAGGTTAATGCTTGACAAACGTACCGATAATCTATAGTTTTAAATAGGACCCCCCCCTTTCCACTTAGGATAAAATCTCCTTCCTGGGAGTACGTTTTTGCAGCACCGCCCACGCGGTGCCAGCGTAACCGAATCCAAGAAAGAGAACTCCGACTTTAGAATTTCAGTTTTTCTGTTTCTGACTAGTCCTGTATATATCGTCTCTTCATTTAACTTAAATTTAATATAAATATGTCTCCATTAACCATGTCCTGAAGATGGTCTATTAGACCGAAACGTCTGACGTTGACAGAAAAAAGAAAAAACAGAATAAAAAACAGTAAACCCACATATTCGGATTTTGCTTTGTCTTTTCCACATTTTCATCATACCGTCGGATCTACATCCACATAATTGCTTACATATATATATATATATATATATATATATATATATATATATATATATATATATATATATATATATATATATTATAATAATTAACAAAAATATGATTCCTTCGCTACATAAGAGTTTTCATGTTTCAAAAACGAGAGCCGAAACCCTCAATATAATTATTGAAATTAAGTTGAATTAAGGTATCGAGTCCCGTTTCATACTCAAGCAAAAATTTAGGAATAAGCAATCTTGTGGTTTGCGCGTGTTTATAAGTATGGTTTCTCTCTCTCTCTCTCTCTCTCTCTCTTTACTGTTTTTTATTTTGTTTTTTGTTTTTTCTGTCTGTCTGTCTGTCTGTCTGTCTGTCTGTCTGTCTCTCTCTCTCTCTCTCTCTCTCTCTCTCTCTCTCTCTCTCTCTATATATATATATATATATATATATATATATATATATATATCTACCGGGTGTAATAGCAAAATTGTCCAAATCGTGTCGTGGCATGGGATAAAAACAATACTTGCAATACCATTTCCGTTATAATTTATTTCATGAATATATTTAAATTAGATCCAGTGGCAGGACCCAAAGAGTGCGAGTTCAATACCCGGTTAAGGCAGTGGAGAACTTTCAGAGGGAAATTAACAGGTGATAACTGACATCCATTAGGAATTGAACCTGCGTCAGTTTTTTTTCCATCAGGGTTTATTACCTTTAGTGGGCGTTTTCATCACATTACCCACTAAAAATAACGTTTATAGTTTATACACAAGAAACAGTGTCGCAAACAAGGGATTATTGCCAATTGAACACAGGGTGTTAGAGGGAGTGAAAGTGAAAGTGAAAGTGAAAGAGAATGGGGAAGATTGAGTTCAAGAGGATGGCGACTGACGTAGCATTTAAATTTTTGAAGATTGTAATTATCAGGGAAGCACGAAATTGTGAGTTCCACAAGTGAGAAGTGCTAGAAAAGAAACTGTTAGAAGTAGCTGTTTCATTTAGCTAGTTCATCAGTTAAACGGTGAGACCTAATTTCCAATCAAGTAGAACGCTTAAATTCATGTAGTCGGGCCACTGGGGCATCAGACTCGTTGCCATGAAAATGTTTGTAGAAAAGACGGGGGAAGCCACGTCACGTCGGTGAGGAAGTGACTGAAGCTGAGATGCCAGGTCAGGATCGATTATATTATAGATCCTTTCTTGGATTTTGTTAAGAATCTCGAGGTATACAGCAAGTGCACTAGATGAGATATGGCAACAGTATTCATTGCACGGACGAACGGTAGATTTATAAATGTACAAGATTTCTAACGCGAAAGATTTTCTGGCACGACACAAGGAACAAAATTTCCTTGCAATAGACGTAACAGTTGATTAGATATAGTCTCTCCACCTCATGTCGGTGAAGCCAAGACGGTGTTGATTGTTGCTCTCCTGAAGTTGAGCGTTAACAATGCTGATGGCAGGCTGAAACTTTTTCTCTGTGGTGGTTGAATGAAAGCAGCTTTGTTTTGTAGGCGTTAAAATTTGAAAGATATTTCTTGCCTCAGTTAACCACTGATTGACTGGAGAGCCATGATTGCCCACGTTCTGAAGGAATACGTTACATAAAAGAAGAAAAACAAGAATTTACATAGTATTCCGAGAAACACCAATGTGGGAGCCTGTTCCACTATGGGGCTGTTCTTGGGAAAAAAACTTCTCCGTGTGGAACGTTTTCCTTATAATACCCGGGAAATTATGAAGTGGAACGTCATCACCTAAATATAAAGGTCTGAACTGTTGAGAGTAAAGAATAGAACTTCTGTGAACATTTGCCAATGAAATAGCGATAGGTTTGCAATGTTAATCTGAAGGAAAATTCCTGTAGAGGGAGAATAAGTTTTCCTCACAAGACCGCTTAAGCGATACTGAGAGAAGAAAAAATGGAGTCCATATTGAGTGATATTCCATTGCGAATAAGAAATTTTTGTGCTTTTTATATAATTTATCGGGTAAAGAAGAGACGTCACCAGAAAAGCAGAATTTCCAGGTTTCACCATTGCCATTATGACTGCGTTTAATCCGTTCAGAAATGTCTGAATTCTCAACTGCATACAACCGTTTTCTCGGATTGGTGATTTAAAATGGCTTTAAAAAAAAGAAGACAATCCTTCGTACGATCCTATAGACTGGCAGACTACAAAACCAAAGACTTATGGTCTCATCAAGTTGAAACACCGGTTCTCTTACGACAACCGATGTAAAGCAACGTCGAGCCTGGTCAATATCTAGATGGGTGACCACTTGAAAATACCAGGTGCTCTAAGTTTGGATGTATGGTGGTATAATGGGCTTACAGCTACATCACGTTGAAAAGTGTTCGCGTACGAACACTGCAGTTAAGCAACGTCGAGCCTGGTCAGAATCTAGATGGGTGACTGCTTGGGAATACCATTTTCTCTAAGTTTGGATGCACGGTGGTATAAGGGGCTTACAAATATATCACGTTGAAACAGGTTCGCGTACAACTACCGATGTAAAGCAACGTCGAGCCTGGTCACTAGCTAGATGGGTGACCACTTGAGAATACCAGATTCTGTAAGTTTGCATTTACGGTTGGTGTAATGGGCTTACAGCTACATAACGTTGAAACAGGTTCTCGTACGATCACTGAAGTTGTGTAACGTCGGGTCTGGTCAGTATCTAGATGGGTGACTGTTTGGGGACACCTGGAGCTGTATGATTGGATGTGTGGACGGTGTAAATTGCTAATTGGAGAGCCGAGTTCCAATTCCAGTTGAGTTTCTTATATTCACGTATGCGCAAATATTCTTGGAAAAGGTATGAATCAATCTCGTCTTCCCACAGCTATGGGTTAATTAGTAAAACTTTTATTATTAAAACATTATAATCTTCAAGAAAATAAAAACTTAGATTTCGGCATTAAATGACGCATATAGGTTTATATACCGCTAAAGAAAAGCAACCAACAAAATCTCAAAGAACTAAATAACAAAACCCATATCATTTACGAAATTCCAACTAAAATGGATAACACAGATAATTAGAATGGAAATTTAATTATATAATGAAGATGCTGAATTTCCACATAAGATTAAACATAAAGAAAAGGTTTGAAAGGAAACTCCCATCAAAACTAGAAAGAGCTATAAATGTTAGTGGAATTGAGAAGACTATTTTCCTAAAACAGAAAGATTTTCTAAGTTTCAATTGATAGTAGCGAATTTCCTCAAAGATGAAGAAGAGACTCGAGGCGACGGAGATGTGTTTCTACAGAAGGATGCTAAGGATATCATGGACCAAGCGTGTGAGCAACGATCAGGTCTTAGAGAGGTTGCAAACAAGGATGAGGCTTATACTTAACATCAGGAAATGGCAGCTGAAGTTCCATGGACACATAATGAGGCAAATAGCAGGACAGACCGGGTTCTATAGCCTTGGATGGCAACTGGTCTACCGTAGAAAGAAATAGCAACCTACTGCGGGAAAAAAATCTTCCTCGTCAGTCATGTATCAAAAGATACATGATCGCCTAAACGTGTATTACGCATGGCACATAACTGACTGACTGTGGACTTAATAAAGTCGCACTGTTCCTGTCCTAGTGCCGGTCTGATTCCGCTTCACGTCCTGTTTATGGCTAATTCTACCCTTTTTTGATATTTTCTTTGGGAGTTACCAATAAATAGGGGATCGGCGAATGGTTTCATTTCAAGTTATTAAGATTTTCTGCGTTTTGTTTTCTTCCCAATAGTCAGTGCGATCATGAATCTTTCGATACACGACTGACGAGGCAGAAGATTTTTTCCCGCAGTAGGTTGCCATTTCTTTCTGCAGTAGACTGGTTGCCAACCAAGGCTAAATGACCCAGTCTGTCCTGCTATTCAACCCTTGTAGAGAAAAGAGATGGATTCATACCTTTCCCAAGGATATTTGTGGGTAAGCGATTATAACCGGTTTCCCATAACCGGTTTCCCATAACCGGTTTTTATTATTTGAAAAACCTTTTTTTTAATTTTTATTTTTCAATTGATTGATGGTTTATTTTCTTCTGCTTGGTCAATGGGAAACAATAGAAGCAAAATGTGTATTCAAAAGAAAACCAACGGTATCAATAGGACTAGGCTTACAGCCATATCTCAGCTGATCACCGAAGTTAAGCAACGCTGATCCCGGTCAGTACCTAGCTGTGTGACTGCTCGCGAATACCTGGTGTTGTAAGCTTGGATGTACAGGTGGTGGGATGGAAAACTGCTCGAAATGGGGAATCGGAGATACGATTCGTTTAATTTGGTCTCGTTTATTTTGCTTTACGGTATATCAACCTCAACATGTTTAATGCTAACAAGATTTTTGGGATAGGTTATGTAGAACTCAAATTCTACATCATTTTAAACACTCAAATAACTTGTCCAATTTTGCAAAAACAAAAAAGGCGGATCAAATTCAGCTTCACACACATTTTCAAAAGACTCGAGTTCTGAATGGTCAATAAACACGCAAGTGGGTGTTACTATCCACCCACGCACAAGTATTTTTCAGCTCGTGACTAAATTTAAAGTTGGCGCCTATTTTCTGTGTGCCACCCAAAATAAGTAAATAGAATAATTTTATTCACACTCACCAGTGAGCATCGTGACTCCGAACGACTTGCCACAAGAATCCACGTCACATGATCTTAAGTTTTAACGTTCCTATGAAGATTCAACAATCTTTAAGAAATCTTCACACACTCACCAATTCAATTTTTGCAGAAGACTGAACTTATTTCCTGCAAATGAATTAACTTTTGTCAGGAAAGTAACTTTCTAAAAAAAAAAAAACTTTCTCCTGCATTTATTAAGCAATAAATTTACGTAAAGATTATGTGCAAATTTAATTCAATGTTGTTGTCTTTCTTTGAATAAAATTGTGAGACAGTGTTCTCGACAAATTGGAAAAAAAGTCTCACAATTTTAATCATAGAAAGACAACAACATTGAATTAAATTTGCACATAATTTGTACGTAAATTTATTGCTTAATAAATGCAGGAGAAAGTTTTTTTTTTAGAAAGTTACTGTTCAGTAACTTTCTAAAAAAAAAAAACTTTCTCCTGCAACTCACTTTATGAAACTTTATTTATACATTCTACCAAACTGCACTTCTTATCCAAATTCATTAACTAAAGGCAAACATACACATAAATTAAGGTCAACACTAATTAAACAAACGTAGATTTCATTAAAAATCTACGCCATTATGTAAAAAAAACTTTTACAAAAATATAATGCTAGTTGTTTGTCTAGCAAATATTGCTTTTGTCTTTTCTCAAATTTGTTCATAGCTTCTTGTTCTTTTGCTGAAGAAAAATTTGAAATTGTTTGGAGGGAATATAATTTTTGCATGCGACCCATAAAAATATTCTTCTCACATAAATATGCCCCTACAGTTCGTATGAATAGAATATTGATCCAAAAAAGTATTGCTGGTATTTTAACTATAAAATTTATTTTATACTTTCATAGGATTTTGACACCAGTTTGGGTGGTTAATTATGTACCCATAGCTGGGACCTTTACAGGAGCTACCACCTCTGGTCAGGGTCGACCACGGAACAACAGCAATTAAGAGGAGGTTTTCAGGCTCTTCAAAACCTCCCGATCAGAGGCCTTGCTGTCTCATGCAGGTTCTCATCATACCCAGGACGTTCCGATTTGTTACATTCACTTGAAAAAGGTATGAAAATACATCTTCTGTTCCCAGCTATAGGTTAAATAGTAAGACTCGAAAAAATTCTTATAATCCCAAAATATGTTTCGGCTTTTAAATAACCTTAAAAGATAATCCTCAAAAACAAATCAATTTGACTGGTAAAGCTCTCTTCTAGGACAGGACTCTTCAAAACGTTTAAAAGTTGGTTTTATCAGATCCCGTGGGCCTTCCCTCTGTTTACAGAGGGCAGGCCCACAGGATCTGATATACAAGGACTCTAGAACCTTGAGGTGATATGAGGAGAGGGACCTAGATAAAATCGAAAAACGGTCCGCACTAAAATCAAAAACACAATTCCTGCTATTTATTACATACCCTGCAATATATATATATATATATATATATATATATATATGCTACAGTTCCAAAGTTTGAAACCACCCCAGAATTCTTGACAGAAGAGAGAAAAAAAAATGAAAAAGGTGTTCTTAGAGTCATTGAAAAAAAATGTAATCAATTATCAAATTACCCCATGAGAAATTTTTGCAACGAATTTGCAAAATTTTGTGCTGCAGTAATCCAGGCTAAAGGAGGATATTTTGACGAGAGCAAAATTTAATCATAAAATCTTTTTTTCTTTTTGCCATAATAAAATTTCTAATGAAAAAAAATCATGTCTCACTCATTTTTAATAATTTTCTCTTATTTAAAGTACAAAGCAACTACTTGTTGAGACAATTTAAACATTACCAGAAGTGGCCTCCAAATTTTGAGCTGTAGTGTCTATATATATATATATATATATATATATATATATATATATATGCTTGTGTGTGTGTGTGTGTGTGTGTGTGTGTGCGCGCGCGCGCATGTGTGTGTTGTACTTGGTACATTTTCCTGAAAACAACTTGAATATTAAATTTTGTGCTCAACAAAACCTTGTGTTTAGTTATAAAAAAAAAGTGGGAGAACTTGTCTAAGATGGAACATTTAAAAAAAAAAAGTATAAAGAAAACAGATTTTGTGAAAGGAGAAAAAAAATTGGTGGATATCAAGTCTATTTTCAGTTTTTTACGATTTCATCGCAGAAACTCTCAGATCTCCAGTTAACATGTGAATTTTTTTTTTTCGGAAAGTCTTCTCGAAATATTTAATCACTTTCTTGGAATCTTTATTGTAAGAAGGCATGTCTCAATTTCCCGAGTCACACCTCAGGTTTCCTCAGTGAGATACGTCAATCTGCATTTACGAATCAACCGCATTCTTTGGTTTCTTCGATAGACTTCACTGAGAAGAATTCTAGGCAAGATTCTTTTCAACATGCATATTATTTCGATACAATAATGTATCAAACATGTGAAACTGTAATTCGAACAATCCGTTGAGAATGTATTGTTTTGATTTTATAAACAGTATCGTTGCCAGCAAAGTTATAAAAGCCTCAACTATTTCACGTGTGGGTGATTTTTCAATAAAAGCTTCCCTTCGAATAAGAGCCACTCGTCGAATGATCGGCTCCTCTCGAAGTAGTCTTATGTAGAACAACGTTTCTCTTGCCTTCACATTTCTCCACACGCAAGGATGAAACAGACTTTCGCCACTCGTTTTTTACCTCAATGTCCACTTTTTATATTTATATTTACATGCAATCTATCCCTGATATTGAACATTTTAACCTATAAATATAGCATACCTTAAAACTGTATTTTTACCATATATATATATATATATATATATATATATATATATATATATATATATATATATATATATTTTACATATGTGAACCTGACTCCCCAAACTGCAACCACCTTGGTTATTATACGTGGGGCGTGCTTGTGTGTGAGTCCAAAAACATTCCTTGTAACAAAGATGTTCTGTCAAGTCTAACGTCAAATAGGCGAAGACACAAACCTTGGATACTTGGGAGAGAGTAGAAGAAAGTGTGTGAGGACAAGCGACAGATTTTGACCTGGAAAAGATAGATATATAGATTGCAATAGACAGAGATAGAAGGAGACGAACAAACGAATATATAGGGTTATAGCAGCATTCACTTAAACAAGGAGACCTTCCAGAAGAGATGCGGGAGATTCTGAAGTCATCTGGAGGCCGTGGTTGAAGACAATGTCGATGTTATTGAATAAATTTACTCTTTAGTATTTTAAGACATTTTGTGTAATTTTGGTAAATATATCTGTTAAAATAAGATGGCAATGTTATTATCATTTTTGCGTAATTTAAACAGTTTATCTATCGTACCGTATGTGTGTGTGTGAGTGTGTGTGTGTGTGCGCGCTCGTGTGTGTGTAAATATATATAAAAACCAAAGATGTACTGAAGGCAAGGATTATGGCAGCATTCACCAACTTAAACAAGGAGACCGTCCATGGGAGATGCAGGAGATTCTGAAGTCGTCTGGCGACCATGCTTGAAGACAATGTCGATTTTATTGAATACATGTACTTTTTAGTACCTTTATAATCTAATCATTTAGAAAGAGGCGCGCCTGTCTAAATGATTGGATTTCTTTGTATCCTTGGAAACAAAATTTCAGTAAATTTCAAAATGAATTATTCCAAAATTCGCTTGAGAATGAAACAGAACTAGTGCTTTTAATTTAATTATATAATTGAATTTGAAGTTGTTAATTTCTGTTTTTGAAACATGGTAATTCCTTTGTAGCGATGGAACCATATATATATATATATATATATATATATATATACAGTGTCTTCCAAAAAGGTATACACAATTCAGGAAAGGAAAGACATATCTTTAGTAGTTTTATCAAATCGCGATACGACTGCCATACATGAACTTTATGCTAATGATGGAATTTCTCTTTCAACAAGATGAAGCACCACTAGATTTCCAGTAAAATGCGCGAGCTTCTCTGAATGAGAACTTGCAAGGACACTGGCTAGGTCGAAGAAGCACAGCTAAGTTCCCCACTGCAGACTTTTATCTATGGGGGTCCTTAATGGATGTTGTGCATCGCAGAAAATGATTAAATTGGCGGCCCTTAGACAAGAAATTAAAAATGCATGTGCAGCAATTCCACTGGACATTTTGGCTAACGACATTACTCAAGCAGTAGTTCACCCTACTAATATCTGGAACTTAAAGGCCACCATTTTGAGTATCTCTTGTGCTTGTAGAGTCCAAAGATAACTTGTATTAATCTCGTGGTGTCTGAATAAATTTACTATTACAATATCTATACAAGTTTTTCCTTTCCTGTAGTGTTTATACATTTTTGGCGGACTCTGTATAATACAAATACACATTTTTTTTAGTTATGAAGAGAGAGTTGGAGGAAGAGAGAGAAAGAAAGAGAGCGAGCCAGAAAGAAATAGATACTCAGATAGAAAGGAAGGAAGGACATTTATGGTGCGAATATTTGCAAACATATACAGGGTGTCCATAAAGTTCGTGTGCACTTTAAAAATGTATAACTTTATTTGTATTTGCGATAGAAATAATCTGTAAAAACTGTTTTAAAGTTTAATGTACCTAGCAATGTACACTAGAGTTAAAAAGATAGACACAGGTACAATGTTCACTTGAGTCATAATTAAAAATGGTCACCCCATTTCTTTACAAATGGACTCTTCCTCTAAATCTAAGTAAATATGATGGATTTTTCTACCTCACTAAGTTTTTGTATATGTCTGTAATTTAGCAAATAATAAGATGGAAACTTTTGAATTCCAAACCATGGAAAAGCAATGAGAAACCAATTTCACCATATTTCCAAAGAATGCACGGTAATTCACAGATAATAAAGAAAAGGAATCTTTGGAGAGGTGTAATAGCCTGTGTCATGAAGAGACATGGCTTTAGAAAAGGTTATAGCCTGGAACTATTGGCTGATGTACCAGAAGTGGAATATGGTAATGTTCAAGCAAGAAATCTTGACACTGTGATGATGTAAAGCGTGTCCTGAAAAGAGGAACTATTTTCTGTTTCTTAGAAGAAAGATATTTTTTGTTTTCCTCCTTCATAAGATGGGAAGAGACTGCATGTATCAGAAATTGTTGGTCTTTATTAAAAGTAATGGATAAAGTCAAGTTAGTTTGGTTAATCAAATGACATATATATCCTTAATTGTGTTAGTTAATGTCACATATAAGTCTTATCACAATAATTCCAACAATTATGAGAACGATAGTCACAAGTTCAGTTTGAACTAGATTAAAAAAACAAAACAAAGTTAGAGATAGAGTAAAAATGTAGATGTATGTCTTGTTTACAGTAGTGGAAAATGTAGATACATGTTTCATATAGACTCGAGTCAAAAAGGTAGATATAGGTCTGGTTTACACTAGAGTTAAAAAGATAGACATAGATCCAATTTTCACTATTAATGTGATTTCAAGGAATAACTGTAAAACAGTTGGCAAATGTTTTCCGTGACCTGCAAAATCGTATTACCTTTTGTATTGCTAATGATGGAGGACGTGTGGAAACTTAAATAAAATTTCAATAAAACCTTAAAAAATATAGATTTACTTCTTTCTAATCCTTTTTACAAATTATTTCTATCGCAAATACAAATAAAGTTATAAATTTTTTAAAGTGCACACGAACTTTATGGACACCCTGTATTTGAAGCACTTATCAGGAAATCCTTATTATTTACCATTTTATAAAATTTTACTCTATTGGCAATTAGCCGATGTTTTGCTAACCTTTATAATAAAGAATATAATAAAAAAAATAGTATAGATGCTTACAGATCTCGGTATTCCGAAGCGGTCACCCATCTTGGTACTGACCAGGAACGACGTTGCTTAATTTCGATTAAGAGCGAGAGAAAGAGAGAGAAAGAAAGAGAGCGAAACAGAAAGAGATAGATACTCAGATAGATAGAAAGGAAGGAAGAATATTTATGGTGTGAATATCTGTAAACATATATTTAAGAATAATTCCTTCATTTAGACGGGTTCAATCCTCAGGGGCTGTATATGATGGCTCCTATCAGACCAAGAGGCCCCGATAAAACAATTATAGTTAATTGTAGTGTAGTAGTTACTGAATCGTACATTAACCTCTGGAGGTGATACTACACGGAATACCAATGTACAAGATCATGAATATATAATAAATAATTGTAATCAGGACTGCACCTGTTAAATTTACTGGCCAATTAAAACCAAAATATGTTTCAGGCGCCGAACGATTTTGATGCCTGAAAATATAAGTTCGTCTGTGTTAAGGAAAAATCGAAATTAAAGACGACTTTCATCTGAGAAGAAAAGAATAGGAAAAACAAATTAAGAAAATGTCTGAGTGAGCCGACGTTCCTCATTTGGCAATAATGCGATGCTTGAAGGACGATTGGTGACTTGATAATCATGTCACATTAAGTGTGGCTTGTTCTGTCAAGTCTAACGTCAAATAGGCGAAGACACAAACCTTGGATATTTGGGAGAGAGTAGAAGAAAGTGTGTGAGGACAAGCGACAGATTTGACCTGGAAAAGATAGATAGATTGCAATAGACAGAGATAGAAGGAGACGAACAAACAAATATATATATATATATGTATACATATATATATATATATATATATATATATATATATATAGTGGAACTGACATAAATAAATATATTGATAGGTACATAAACAGAATGGAACAGAGATAGATAGAGAAGTGGAATAAATAGACATAGATAGATAGATAGATAGATAGATAGATTGATAGATAGATTTAAAAAGATTGAGATAGATAGGTTAGAGCAGACTGAGATTGACAGATAGATAGATAGGTAGATAAATATATATATATATATATATATATATATATATAGATAGATAGATAGATAGATAGATAGATTTGAACAGATTGAGATAGATAGGTTAGAGCAGACTGAGATAGATAGATAGATAGATAGATAGATAGATAGATAGATAGATAGATAGATACATAGATAGATAGATATAACACGATTGATACAACATGGGAAAGATAGATATATAGATGCTGACAATTAAATATATATGTGAGGCGACAGTGGCTCATTGATATAAGTATACTGGTAAAGGTAGATATCTGTGAGACACGTGAAAGACTGATGTAGTTAGATATATCGACTGAGATAGACACACACAGACTCACACAGACAGACAGACAGACACACACACACACACACACACACACACACATATATATATATATATATATATATATATATATATATTCAAAATATATAAGGCAAATGTTATTAAAGTGAACAGGTATTTTGTGTTGATTAATTGTATTGATCGACTTTTCCAAATTAAGAATAATCCTTCTGAGATAACATCAGAAATAACCTGAAGTTTATTTTTGAACGTGGGAAATAGAAATGGGAAGAGAAATCTTTCCACGATAGATCTCTCTTGTATAGAGCATTGCTACCATATCTCATCTGAAGCGGTTGGTGTAAGGGATAATGGCTCGGAATTGTTAATCGATGAGCCGAGATCGAATCGCCGTTGGGTTCGTTATATTTACTTACGCGTAAAAAAACCGGTTGACTGGTGTTTTTATTTTAAATCTATCATGGCCTATAATAATAAAAAAATTGTTTTTTATGCCTTAATACGTTTTGTACCGTTGCAAATATATTTAAATATATATATATGTACATATATATATATACATAGTCTTAAGATGTGCTATATTTATGGGATAAAGTGCTCAATATCAGAGATAGAGCGTGTGTAAATATAAAAGTGAACATAGAAGTCAACACTTAGAGGCCACAGTCTGTTTCATACTAGATGCGATTATCAGGCCTGACAATTGCATCTCGCATGAAACAGACTGTCGCCTCTAAGTGTTGCCTTCTATGTTCACTTATATATATATATATATATATATATATATATATATATATATATATATATATATATAATTTATTAGAAAATTATAACATAAATATGTTATAAAATCACTACAAAAATAGCCATTTTTTTCAACACTTCTGGTATCTTATCAACTGATCGTGTTGAATGTAGAATAAAGAGTTTTAAAAGTTTCAGATCGACCAAACACCCCTTGCTAGGGGAAACGCTGTTGCATAAGCTGGAATGACCAATCAAAATACAAGTATATGAAAATTCAAAAAACTTGACAATGAACCTTGGTTATAATTATTATTGTCTCAATGTTAGGGTTAGACTAAAATAGAAATCAATCTGATTTATATTAAATTTTACTATATATTAAATTTTACTATAAAATTGAAAATTAAAAATTAACAATTTTAAATTTAATCTGTATTAAGTTTAAAATATTATAAAATTATTTAAAGAAGAAACTGAGGAAAAATACATATATTTGATTATTTATTCTATTTCAATTGAAAAGCCAAAATCCCAGAATAAACGTTAATCTAACGGAGATGTAAAACATTGTTACAACTTAGATACATTTGAAGTGGTGATATGGGCAGGGTGGGGGATGAAATCTTTCAAAAGACAATACATACACACTCAGATTATAATTATGTGTTAGTAATCCGAATGTCTTTCTTGAAATCAAGAAAGACATTCGGATTACTAACACAAAAATAGAGAATGTCTCGTATCAAGAATATTTAACATTGAAAAACATGAAGAAAAAATTAATTATTTTTAATAATATGTGGTAATCTCTACCCTTTACCTGAAGACGGTCGCGAGATCAGAAACACGTGTAGTAAAATTATGAAAACTAAAGCATGATATTTTTTTTTTTTAAATCCACATTACAACCAAAAACGTTTGCGGTCTCTCTCTTCTTTTTAATATACACACTTTTCTCTCGTTGGGATCACTATAACCTCTTCCTTATATATATATATATATATATATATATATATATATATATATATATATATATATATATATATATATATATATAATGACAGTCTGTTAAGGCGGGTAGCCAAGGCACATCTGTGTTTGGTCAACACCCAGAGAGCCCACTTTTGGTTTATACTGCAACTATGCTGAGAAGACCTTAGTTACTGTTCCTGAACAAAGAATGGAATCAATTATCAAACTTACCCTTTGAGAAACTTTTGTTACGAATGCCAAAATATTGTGCTAAAGGCTAAAGAAGGATATTTTGACGAGAGCAAAATTTAACGATAAAATGCATTTTGTCTTTTTGTTATAATAAAATTTCTAATAAAAAAATCATGTCTCACTTTTTAAGCATGAATAATAATTTTCTCTTATTTAGTTTACAAATCTACTTGTTGAGACAATTTAAAAATTAGCAGGAGTGCCGATTTGAAATGTAGTGTGTGCATACATATATATATATATATATATATATATATATATAGTTTTAAGGTGTGCTTTATTTGTGAGATAAAGATAGAGCGTATGTAAATATAAAAGTAAACATTGAAGTCAACACTCAGAAGCGACAGGCTGTTTCATACTAGACGCAATCGCCAGGCCTAACGATTGCGTCTAGCATGAAAGTGCCTGTCGCATGAGTGTTGACTGCAATGTTCACTTTTTGATATATATATATATATATATATATATATATATATATATATATATATATATATATATATATATATATAATTGATAATCATATCACAGTAATTGTAGCGTATATATATATATATATATATATATATATATATATATTGTCATCCAAAGACTGGCTGTTTCGCTGTATGACAGCTCATCAGAGACACTAGACGCCAGGGTGCCTCTATGCATGTATGAATAAGGCAGCAAGTATTCATTCAAATAAATGGAATAAATAAATCGCATTCTTTTTGTGCGGCCTCGTTCCTAATAACCATTAGAAACTTCCAGCTTCTCAAAGAATACCATTGTGTAGACAGAAGAATTCTAACTACCTGACAGACATCATTTTTCTTCTTGATAATGACTGAGATAATTAAAAGTATTTGAACAAAAATAACAAAATATGAAGTACAGACAGTTTATCCACAACTTTGAGTACAATACTCAACACTTAATTCGAAAATTAGAATATATTAAAAAGTTAAACAGACAGACAATGCCGGTGAATTTTAATCAAACTTGTTTGACGTATATATATATATATATATATAAAATTCGGTCGAGCACTTTAGAGGGTAAAGCGCGAATTTTTAAACAGTGACTGCTACTGCTGGTGCAAAAGTACTTCCATGAATTGAGCAGTCTGAGTCACTGGCGTGTTTATACCAAAATAAATACGTAAAAATTCTTCTTCCCCGGAAGCTGATAGCTCAGGGGAAAAATCTCCGACTGATGCCAAATCGGTTAGGTTTTGGTTTCGATCTTGGATTGAAGCAATCCGATGTTTAGCCAGTGATGAACTCTGATAAAGCGAAACAGCCTGTGGATGTCACACAGACGCACACACACACACACACACACACACAAACACACACAAACGCACACACACACACACACACACACATATACATATATATATATATATATATATATATATATATATATACGGGAATTACGTCATATCATGTCTGTGTACATCATAATATCCAATTTTCTTATCTGTATAAAATCATCCGTATCCTATCTTCAAAGCTATTATCGATCTTTATTCTTTATATCTGTCGATATCTTATTTTTATTTACATTATGTCTTTACATTGGTCGACGTGTCATCTATCTCTCCCTCTGTCTGTCTGTCTGTCTGTCTGTCTCTCTCTCTCTCTCTCTCTCTCTCTCTCTCTCTCTCTCTCTCTCTATATATATATATATATATATATATATATATATATATATATATATATATATATAACGCCTCTCTCGATATATATATCCAAAATAGTTACCTGAGTATTGTGTTGATACAGCTTTTCCCTTTGAGTCCGAACAAAAAAAAATGTTTTTGACATTGTGTTTCGTTTTTCAGAATGTTGTAGGTTTCGTTTCGCTTGTGATCTAGAAAGCTGTCCTGTTTGGAGACATAATTTTTGCAGTGCTATTTTTTTCTTCTTCTTTTCTTTAAACTATGATTGGAAGCTTTTTTTTTTAGATTTTTCACAGACGGAACAAAATGGTTGAAAGGAAAAGGAATGACAAACATGCTTTTTTCTCAGAGAGACTTTTACACCATGAAGACATACACAAAATTATTTATACATATTTACCCGTGTATCACGCGGACAATAATATATCAAATATCTCTCCACAGGGAGCAGAGTGTAATGAGAAACAAAAAGGAAGGGTCTTATTATAATATGGAAATTTATTTTACTATGTCCCAGCCGAGGAACAGCGAGTCATGGGTTTTCCAAAACTGAGGAATTTTTTTTCGGAGTTTCTTTCTATATCTGGGAAAGATATATTCCCAAACAGGAAACGGCGCCATAGAGTTAGCATTTGCTGGAGGAGGCATATTTAACCTCAGCCCGGGCCGTTTGGCCGAGGTTAAAGAAGTAACCGCTCTGTTTTTGCTGCTGTCAACAAACTGAATGACTGCCCACTCTCGTCACTGTATGAAGTGACGCCACTAAGCGACCGTCACTTGACCCATGTGACTTATCGACTTCTGTGTCCCTACAACACTATTTTGGGTTTAATCAGACATTTGCAATGATAAAAGCAGAAGAAATTGGGTACTTACTGAAGGCGATACAATCAGCCGGTCATTCTTTCAGCATCATTAGCGATGGGTCGTACGTAGGAGTTTTACTTGAGCTCTGGACTAAACTTGCTGTCGGAATAGCTGTTCAAATCATGGATCAAAATTGGGAGTCTAACCGTTCATCATACCAAAAATCAGAGAATAAGGAATGTCTTGTGAAACTCCTGAAATTCTCCAAAAACGATTCCTGGTTTTTCCTGAACGACAGAAAAAAATAATAAAGTGATGAATCTTCAATTTTATAACTTCTTCTATATATTGTTTCCCTTCGGGACGTGTGTAATTATGACTCTCCACAACTTCTATCATTTGATCCTCTTTCCCTGTTCTGCCACCCATTTACGCAAGCTCGTTGGGTAGGTTTTTCTTTTTGGTGTTTATTCTGTCCCCCTTTGCCTACGATATGTCTTGTGAGTGCCAAATGTTCCAAGCGTTCTTTCCTCATGATGAAAGAATGATAAACGACCTACCTCGGATATTCATGTGACTATCACACCAACCATCACGGCGCAGCATCAACGTCGGGAGATCATTAGAGTGACATAACATAGTTGGTCAATGTAGGTTGTTTCTGAGCAACCAAATCGCCTTGCTCTATGACTAGGTGTCCAGAGCAATAGATCACCCATAAGTTCTTCTTTTGCTCGCCAGCAGTATCCTGTAAAGTGCATTCTGCGTTGGCGTAAGATTGTAGAAATGTCAGGAATAGGTCCATAGAGCTCTTGGATGTTGTCTCCAAGATATACAGCTCTCGGCATCCAAGTGTATGTTCCATCAACCTTAGACTGAAGGATTTTAGTCAATGTCCTAGGTTTTAGTTAATGGTAACGACATGGTAGAGTAAAGGATAGTAGCTCGGTTTGAGGAATCCGAGAGGCGAGTTCGAATTCCATTACAATAAATCCTGAATGGCATGAATCCTCTTCTTCTAGCAGGATAGACTGGGTTCTATAGCAACCGGACCAGAAGAAAGTAACTCTGAATTCAGAACTAAATGCATCCCTGGCGTAGCACATACTATGCAGCTAAAGAAAGAATCGTCCACATTGGCTACGGTCGAATGAAAAAAAAAACGTTAATGTCCAGGGCGTGAACCCATAGCCTAAAATCGACTCTACAGTTGCGCGAAAGAAGCTCCGTTTGAGGTTGTTCGGTAGATCAGATTTCCAGATTACATCTATTTTATTCAAGCCGGTGTCGGCATGTTACTCTGTCCACAAGCCTATAAAGCGCTCACGAGCATTGCATAAATTAAACCCAGAGTCACCACAGCTACCTTCCTCATTATATTTCACAGAAATGTCAATTCTCTCTTACTGTTTTTAAGTATAATTGTCCTTTTTGTTTCCACTGTCAACAAAAATGACAGGACATTCGCGTCTCTAGACAAAGGCGTTACTAGATAATTGTGAAGTTTTTAAAGGCAATTATCATAAATTTTGAAAATAGCAATAACTATAATTTTTTAAAAAGGGAATAAAAGGAATAAAATGGAAAAATATTAAAAATTATTTTTGTTTAAAATGCAATGACAGATTAACAGTGTTACAAGATCGCTGTACACATCGCCAGTACGTTTTTGTTTCAACGTTTTTTATGACAGTGGTAGCGGTAATTTTCCACGTCCACAAATATTTTCCCCCACGTTTGATTTTCGAAACTTAGCCCTAGGTTCCAAATAAAAATATAATCTATAAAATCCAGAATCTATTAGATGTTTGTGGTACGCACTGCTGGAGTGAACTGAAACTGCTATCTTAATTTTCTCTTGCTTTAAAAAAGAAATTTTTCACTCTTTTTATATTTATGGTATCTACCTTTCTGCTTGTTTAGAGTAATTAAAGGTACTGGTGTGCAAATTTCAATATTAAACAGCTCTTTAAAAAAATGGTAACCTCAAAAAATTATCAGAGGTACGCAATTATCGAGGGAGGTATTTGTCTAGGGATGTAAATGTCCAGGGGCGCAATTGTCCGTCCACCGTTGATTACATGCTGCAGCGAAGATATTCTCAACATCCTACTGTAGAAGCACGTTTCAGTTGTCTGAAATATCCTCTCGATATGTGAAGAGATTCTGCTACGGTTATCGCCATATTGGCGGATTCGTATTACATAGCAGTTCAGTATACTTTTTTTATGTTTAACGATTTTTTTTCTGTTTTTTTAATGCTTTATCGATTCCAATGCACTTTTGGATTTCTGTCTCAAATTTTCCCATCTCCTGTTAAAACACTTCGCAGACATTTAAACCGTGCCACTTCTATACGTATTAGTTATTCTCTTAAATTATTCTTGTGTAACTGCTATTAAAATCTTCCACTGTATCTTGAATGTAGGAAGATGTTTGATTATTTTTCGTCTCGTCAGTCGTACATATACTAATAGGTCTCTCTCTCTCTCTCTTTCTCTCTCTCTCTATCTCTCTCTCTCTCTCTCTCTCTCTCTCTTAATTTTGCGGTATCTTTGCAATCCGATGACCGGTTCATACACCCTCAAAAAATTCGGGAAACATTACGGCAGTACGTTCTTCAGTTTACACAAACTCAAATTCAAGAACGGCAAATTCGTAAACACCAACTGGCGACAGGCCCGCCCGAAATTGGATTGCTCCTTGTTGGTTAGTTAAAACTTTTTTTTTACTACTTTCTATGTTCTTGTATTTTTTAAAATAAATATTCACAAGGCCCAAGAGCCATTCAAAGTAGAAACTTATTTACTGAGGTTGTACAAATCTATCTCTTCCTCCGACCAGTTATGGGTTGATTGTCGATTCCTTTCGAACTGGGGATGTTGAAGGTGAATTTTGTCTTTTAGCCTTTTCTAAAAGAGGCAGAAGCTACAAGGTGGTTTGAATCCATAGTTTTGTTCTAGACTCGTGGGAACCCCAAGTAATAGGACAGAATCTGTCCTGCTATTTTACCCATAGTTGGGAGGGAGAGAAGCGATGGAGTCAAACATATCATGGCAGAATGGCACAATGGCTAGCCGGTTCCTTTTTCATCATTGATGTTGAGGTCACCCCGTCCCTTCTCTCATTGGTGTATTTGTCTTTGAATTTACTTCATTCAAGCCTTTGCCTATAGAGGTGGGAACTACAAGGCAGCAGGATGGTTTAAAGTCAAGATTTATTTCTCCTAGACTGGCTTGAAGATTGCGCTGAAGTATTAAACAGACTGCTGCCGCTGGTTGTTGATCTCAGTGTCCATTTTTATATTTTATATTTACATACGCTCTATGCCTGATATTGAGCACTTTTACATATAATCTATTTATTTATCTAATATATATATATATATATATATATATATATATATATATATATATATATATATATAATTTGAAGAAAAAATAGACCACTTTAAGGTTCCATTGTTATAATTTATTTAACCAGAGACTTTATTTTTCTCTGGATCTTCAGACTTCACTTTCAAGGATGAAAAAATGAATTTAAAATTTACAATTTTGAAGGGCAGTATTAAGCTTATATAAGATGACATAAAGTGTTGTGAGGGATAGTGTGAGAGACATGGTCAAAATTTGAGAGGGAAGGGGGAATTTAAAAATTTATTTTTATTACAATACTTAATATTGAGGAGGAGGGGGTAAAGATAAGATATTGACCTATTTAATCGGCCAACTCACCGGAAATGATATGTGAAAAAAGGAAAAAGAAAAAAGTGGGGAAAGTAAAGAGATAAGAAATAAGAGATGGACGTAAGGGGTTATGAAGGAAGGAGAGGGGTGGTATAGTTTGATGCTTGGGCAATTTAGAAAAACAGATTTTAATGTTTGATAGTAATTTAAATGTTAACATACTCCACAAATAAACTAGATTTAATGCTTGATAGTAATTTAAATATTTAACTTCTTCACAATTAAATTAGGGGTCTAATATAAACTGAATATTATATTAATAAACAAATATAAAAATAAAAATAAAAAGTTACTAATAGTAATTGTTGTGGATTCCGGGATGAATCCGATATCAATGAATAACAAACGCCAGGAATGGATAAGGAAAATAAATGTATTAACGTAATAATACAAACTGGTAATACGGGTTAGTAGATCCAGGAATGCGGGTTAGTAGCAATAATATATATACAGTCTTGGTATTGAAGTATCGCGGTATGACTCCTTACTGAGTCTACGTACTCGCTAACGGTGACTCTTGTGCTACCCTCCTCTATTACAGTCAGTATTTACTGTCCCCACCACGAGGGATAGATGTGGCACAAGGCCGGGTTTAAAGTAGGGTATTCCCGAGCCCGTAGACTCGGCCAAAAAATGCCCGTAGATCCCGTATAAACGGGATCGGGTTGGTCAACCTCCCCGAACGAGGCTCTGCCCTTCGGCGGAACCTCGTCCGGGTTCCTCTCTGCTCAGAGGCAGAGAGTTCGACCGTCCAACCGAGAAGACGTCGCCGTCTTTTCTGTTGCGGACTGTCCGGGTATTCACTGGTAGTAGTATATGTACACCTCGGGTGAGTCCATTCGTGTAAAAAGGGGAGACCCCTTAACAGTAATATTTTAATGTCGTGAATGACGGTTAAGCTAAAAATAGTTTTTAGTTAGAGTCTACTTCATCAATTTAATCTGAAGCTATTTGTAGATGAGTAATATTTCTTAAAGTTTAAGTTTCAAATCAAGATGAAGTAAGATTTGAAGATAATAATAAAAGAATTTACTGTTTTTACATACACACACCACATACTTATTTACATAAATACACATACACATATATTCGTATACATGCAAAATTACATATATAACCACATACACATGTATCAATACACATCGATATACACGCATATACATACACAAATATTTACATATACATATTTCCACACACATCCCTCTTTATATATATATTTAAATTTTCTCTTAAATTTTAGAGCTAATGTTAGATAGTGAATTAAGTGCTTAAATTTCAAAAAGAAAATATTTTTAATTTTAATATTTTTAATATCGTCAATAATGGTTAAGGAGTAATATTTTTAATTTAAATCTAAGTGATCAATTTAAATTGAAATTATCCTCAGATGAGTAAAATTTCTAAATTTTCAAATCTAATTAGAAATTATTTCAAGATGAAGTAAGATTAGAAGGTGATACAAGAATTAGAAGGTAATAAAGAAATTTCTTTCTTTACATTAAATCCCTATTTCTACAAACACACACGCATATATACATATATATGCATTCAACTATATCTTATACATATATTCATATACACCACATACATAATTTCGTAAATATATATATATATACACATATACGTATACAAATATATATGCAACCCCATACACATGAATCGATATATATGTGCACATATACCTACCTAACTCTACAAATACACACGCAGACATATATATATATTTACACACGTATTCACATATACATATGTATATCCATATATACATATATCCATTTACAAGGCCATATACATATTTTTATACAGATATATATATATGTAATTGCACTCATGTATGTATACAGGCATCTTCACATCTAAATACACGCCAATATTTACCATCGTATATAAATATCTACACCATATATGTACCAACATACGTATACGTCTGCAAATATCATATAGAAACCTATAAATCATAGCCTAAAGGTAAGAATATATATCAATGTAATTATGCCCATATACAACTGCATATATATTATAACTGATAGTGATTTTTAAGTGTAGTGTGTTATGTGGAGATTATTTTTGTGTCTGCATTTAAAGATCATCTCATTGTGTTGGTTTAGCAACTCACCAGGATCTTTATGCTTTACTAGGATCTTCTCTTTTATACATAGGTCACATCGAATCTATGTATTACAGAGAAGATCCTAATAATAAGGGTTTCGGGTTAAAAAAAAACAAACATATGAAGTCGAAAAATAATCATTGATCGAATTATTTTATTGATGACTTTGGCGTTCAGAAAGATTTTTGTAAAATTCCAGGAGTGTCAAAACAGTTTATTTTCATCTGTCTCTCTAACTTCGGTCTGGATATTGCCACACCGCTCGATGAATTCATTACTTTCACGGTAATTGCCCTGAGGATCTGCTTTCGCTGGTTCCTAGGCCTCATGAATTTAAACGTCCTACGAGGCTAGTATCTCGTTCCCACCCCTTCACCGTTGAAACTGTTAGATGTAGACGTCTCTTCTACTCCAATAGCTTCATGTCTCGCACATCTCGCCTGTGGAACTCCTTTCCTTATTCCTGTTTCCCTGACAAATACAATCTCCAACTATTTAATGTAACGTCAATCGACATCTCCAGTTGCCTTGATCTATCTACTTCCCTTCTCCACATCCTTTCACCTTTCATTCCTATCTGCTCTCGCTCCAAATCTTCTGTAACCCCCTTGCCTTGATCGATCCACTATCTTTCTCCACATCCTCTCCTTTACCGCTCCTATCTGCTCTTCCTCCAAACCTTCTGTAACCCGTTGCGTGCTAGTGGCTTTCAGTGTTGCTTGGGGTGATAAGCTTAAAAAAATAAAAATAAAAATAAATAAATTCAACGGAAGTCTTTGCCAGATTGTCAACATAATTCTAGGATGAAATAAACTAAGAAAGCAAACACCAAACAAGATGAACGATTGTTTTAGAGAATCTATTTCTGGATTTAAAAAAAAAAAATTGATATATATTTTTTAATTATTATTCCTGCAGGAACCCTCGAGTTTTAATTCATTAGGCTTTAGCTTTAAAAAAAAAAAGACTAACTTTTTGAAGAAAAAAAAAACTGTTGCAAAAAGTATCCATACAACAAGAAACACAATTACTTTTTCATTCAGTCCACATCCGTCATAACATCCTATCTGTCTACCTGCGGATAACTTACACCTCGTTTTCATATATACATACCTTAATATCTATCTTAATACCTATCTTCTGATCTTTTTTTACACCCCATATTCTATCTCGATATCTTAACATGTTATCTATTTACACCCAGGACAACCTTCATTTCACGTTTAGACAGGAATGATTGGATTAAATTAAATAATCCTCCTCTAATACCATATCCCTGAAGCTTACGTAGAAGGCCAGCATGCCAAATCCTGTCAAACGGCTTCGATATATCTAGAGCAACAGCTCGAGCTTCGCCGTTATTATCAAGAGCTTGGTATAGATATTCAGTTATGGCCGGAAGCACATCAACGGTATCTTAAGATCTATATTTTATCTTCATGTATGTTTGTTCATGTCTACGTAGCTTATTATCTACCTATATCCTGTCTTGGAATTGTCACGTGTGCTATAAAGGAAATAAGATAACGAGACGTATAGGAAGATCAACTAAGTTTTATAGTAAACAAAGAAAAGGTTTTATAATTCTAGATGATAATGGTCGGTGACAAAAAAGAAAAAAAGCGTAAAGGTTTAGCGGCAAGAAGTTAGACATACTTAAAAATAACTTTAATCGGGAGTTGCTAGGGTTTTGTATGTACTATATTTTACCTGTCAGTCCAAAGCAGGTGTCTGCAACCACTGACTTTGCCAGTGAACTCGCTTGATTTTGGGCGCCAACCCCAAAAATACAAATACCCGGATGAAAGACCTCCACTTGTAAAATCATCAGACTACATCAAATGATTCGGAACTCGAAGTTTCATTCTTAAAATGTAGATGCTCGTAACAGTATATTTTACACCTGCTTCTTATCTAGATAATTGATCTTCATGTATATGTTTACACCCAACTTCAAGTCGACATACCTTAATATATTCAATTACTGTATCTTTTTTACCCCCATCCTCTATCGAGATATCTTAATATCTACATCTAATCTTCATATATATTTACACCAATCTTCATGTCTACATACATTAATATTTATCTATATCAGGAGTTCTAAAACGGGGTCCACATGAGCCCTAGCGTGTCCATATAATATTTCTGGGGGTCCACAGGCAAAATATAACAAATTGGGGTCCACAAAGATATTTTGGTGGTCCATGAGGAAAGCCAACTCAGAATGGTTTTTATTATTAAAAATTAAATTTTCTACTGTAATTTAAACTATTGAAATATATATATATATATATATATATATATATATATATATATATCACTACGTAGGTCTCTTAGAAATGCTAGGAATGCTGTCACCACTGTCAGGTCTAGGGCAGCTGAACATTTGACCGCAGGCGCGCCCGTCAATCCAGGGACGCTGCTGAAACAGCTAGGTCGATGGAGTCCGAGACAGAGTTGGGCTACACGGACCTTATTTACAATAGGGCGCTCATTCAGGTTGAAGACATTGCTCTTGAAATGGGTGGAGCTGCGCTAACGATATACGGGTTACCTCCGCCAGTGCGAGATGGCACCGCCGACTTATCACCAGAAATACTGAGCGAAACGTCTTATTGCACCGCTGACGTCGACCGCTATGTCCGAGAGAATGAATTACGCCTCCTAGCAGAACAAAGAACAGCTTACACCACAGTGATTGACGCCGTCCGACAACAGCGCGGTGGCATCTTCTTCATAGACGCGCCCGGTGGCACCGGGAAGACGTTCGTTACAAAACTAATTCTAGCTGAAATCAGGCGGCACGGAGACATCGCGCTTGCTGTTGCCTCATCTGGGATTGCGGCTACATTGCTGCCGGGAGGACGGACGGTGCACTCTATGTTTAGACTTCCGCTTGACCTTGCCAAGGCCGAAATTAAAACTTGCAGCATTTCAAAAGATTCGGGTCAGGCTGACGTATTAAGACGTTGTGAACTCATAGTGTGGGACCAGTGCACTATGGCTCACAAACAAGCACTCGAGGCGTTGAATAGGTCCCTTAAAGACATTAGGGACTCCACTGCTCTCATGGGTGGCTTGACTCTCTTTTTGTCAGGTGACTTTCGACAAACCCTGCCTGTCATTCCATAAGGGACAAGGACCGATGCTGTTCGTGCGTGCTTAAGTCGTCCAACCTCTAGGGTCCATGTTCAGTCATTGCACCTGACCACCAACATGCGCGCTCATACTATTGGGGACAACGGGTCCGCTGATTTTTCAAGGGGCCTACTAGCCATCGGGGCGGGCCGAACGCCTTCAGGCGCAGAAAGCTACATTAACGTGGGAACACTGTGTTCAGTTGTTGGCACCCATCAACAACTCAGATATGCCGTCTTTCCTCATCTTAGTGCCAACTACTGTGACATTGAGTAGCTCTCTGAAAGAGCTGTTCTTGCTCCAAAAAACACCACAGTTACTAGCGTTAATGAGCAACCCCTGCAGTTCATTCCCGGGGACGATTATATCTACAAATCCATTGACAGGACGCCCGACCCGGACAAACTTACGGACTACCCGGTCGAACTTCTGAATTCCTTAGAACCGGCGGGGCTTCCGCCTCCCACACTGAGACTGAAAGTGGGTGCGCCCATTATGCTTTTGCGTAACCTGGTTCCTCCGAAACAGTGCAATGGTACACGCATGGTGGTTAAGTCTTTGGCACCAAATTTAATTGAAGCGAAAATTCTTACCGGTTGCGGAAGGGGTGAAACTGTATTCATACAGCGCATGCATCTATCTCCGTCGGGTTCAGATGTGCCATTTACATTCCGCGGGTCGCAGATTCTCGTCAGACTTTGCTTTGCAATGTCTATTAATAAATCACAGGGTAAAACTCTACGTGTCGCTGGAATTTATCTTGGAGATCAGTGTTTTTCCCACGGCCAGCTTTACGTAGGCTGTTCGCGTTTGGGTAGAAGCAAGGACGTATTCGTCTTCACTCCTAGGGGTTCTGCAAAAAATGTCGTTTACCAGGAGGTTCTGTAGGTTGATGGGACGTAGGAGTCGGCTGACAGTATACCTCTATGCGGTCTTCAGGACTCTATAAACCGTCGGCGACAGTACAAACCACGACGCAAAGGTCTGGTTTCCAAGAACAGTTTTCCCCTTACTACACATTCACAGTCTACCTGCCTTACAGACGTCCATGAAATTTGTCTCCCATTGTTACTACACCGCTCCAGATAAACATTTCCTTCCACCTGCCTTCGGCGTATTCGCATGGCTGCTTGCGTTTTCTGTCAAACCCCTCCGTCTATTGCCACTGTCATCTCCATTACAGCACTACCATCTACGCGGTGGAGGCATCAATAATTGTGTTAAGCGCCCCCCCCCCCCCGGCAAATGCATCGCTGGCGCTGCATCCATTTCCAACATTTTTGAATAGCTGAGCGCTACAGGGAGTTTGCAATGACATGCGCTTTCCCTAGGTTTCAGGGTTCAGTTCCGATCACCGGCAGTGGTGCATGAAACGCATCACACACATCACTCTTCACCTTTTGTGGGATTAGTTTGGAATCTGTGTACTGACCTTAGCCAGGTTTCGCCTATTGAATTAATCTACACCTGTACAATTTGTCTGCTGCAGGGAGTTGGCATCGTGGAATCCTTCTGGGGCCAGCCAGTTAATTCCGTCTCTGCCTTGCTTCTCACACACCTACCTGCCGTGTTTGCGGTAGTGCCATCGCCATCTTTCACTCAGCCTGTGTTGGGCGTACCGTTGTGTGCTTTTGTGTTTATTGAAGTCAGCTTAAACGGTGGTCAATCCATTTAAAAAAGAGATGATTCAAGACATACTTAGAGGTTGACTTATTTCTAACTCCAAAATTCCCGTCACCTACAATTGGCTGCTGGTGGTACCTCAGGCTCATACTGTGATGTGCTAAGGCAAAACATATTTACGCTACTGTGTGCCCTACACGCTGCTTTAGACTCAACACTGAATGATACAATTGCATGCGCTCACAGGATTGGAGGGGTATAGTTGAGCGGGGCCACACAATTCAGGGCATTCAGAGCGGTATTCGATGAGGTCAGCGACGCGTAGATGTTGACACAACGGTTGGCACTTTCAGTTGAGATGCACAATGCAACCCACTATTCTCTGCGGCTACTTCAAGCGTCGATTCAATAGGCTGAAACCCGAGTGCTGGCCAATCGGCAATAAGTTCTGAGTATTTCGCTTACTTATTGAGCCAGCGTCTATTATGAAGAGCGATTTCTGTGGGTGCTTCATTGTAGCTCTGTCTACCAGTAACTTCAAACTTTACTGAAGGCCAAATGCTGCGTTGCAAGCTCCATTCCTTTACTGGGTTTTTTCCCAAAACCGTAACATCCGAGTAAAACCGACAACAACAGCTACTCCAAGTACTCCCAATTCACAAACCATTGCGCTTAACACAACTATTGACCCCTACATGCAGCTGTGATGAGCTCTGTTCGTGCGCCGCGACAATTACCGAGTGTGTGCGGGGGGAGTCACGTGCGTTCGTCCGCTCAGTTTACCGGGAGGAAGAATTTCATCTTACCAAAGGAAATGAAGTCAAATCCTTCTCGGTTCAATAAATGGACACTTCAGACTTATGCCCCAAAATGGAATGGACACAAATTCACCATTAGGTCAAGGGTTTTCCAATAAGACTAAGCAAGCCGTACTTAAGTAGTGACGGGTAGGTGAACGTATGCAAACTGGAGTAGAGCAGCTTTGCCGACCACCGTCGCCGATATGTTAAACGAGTCCTACGGTGAAAACGCAACCACTCTTTTACATTGCCAGAATTAAAAATCTTGACCGATTATGAACGGGTGGCAATCTTCGGGTAAGCACGGAGCAGCGACACAGCAGACACCTATTGCAACCGGTTGCCCTTGATCTCATTGATTTTGCTACCAGTCAGATTCCCAGCCTACTAGTGACCTCAACAACTGCGGATACGTGCGTAAGATCAATAATTCAAACCCCAAAGAAATTTAAAATTTAAAACCCCGAGCAACGCCGGGCTTTACTGCTAATATATATATATATATATATGAATAACTTTTTTATTTATTTCTTTTATATAGGTACCTCCACTTGAATTTTGGATAGCTAAGGTTTAAAATTAATTGCTACGTTATTGCTTTTCCAACACCTTATCTTGTTGAATCGGGATTTTGTCATTTCTCAAGTGTTATGAAAAGTTCGCAATAGGGATGACCTTGTGAAAAGGGGTGATTTTCGACTATCATTAACATCGATGGAAACAGATATAAAGAAACTCGCTGAGCAGTATCAATCACGGGGATCTTATTGAATAAATGTCCCCTTCTTTTTTTTTCTAATCACACACTTAACATAAAATGTTTTATTAATGTTTTTAACCAATTTGCATAAATAAATTCTGCTCCTCATGGCCTTGACCATGGAAGAAACATTGTAATATTGTAATACAAGATATAGGTCAATAAAAATTATTTTATTATTATTATTATTATTGCACAATAATTTATTTGCATTAAATTAGCTTTCATCTAAAAATAAAGCTTAATTATGTAATATTTCTTTGATTTTTAAACTAGAAGAGAATATTTTTGTCTTATGTCAAATAACTATTAAGGGGTCCACCAAGAAAAAAAAAGGAGAAAGGAGTCCATGGGTAAAAGGGATTGAGGACCACTGTTCTATATCTTATCTACATAACATTTTACTCCCCGTCCTCTATCGAGATATCTTAATATCTACATCTAATCTTATATATTTACACCAATCTTCATTTCAATATACATTAATATCTGTCTATATCCAATATACATAATTTTTTACACCCCGTATTCTATCTTGATATTAACAACAATGTACGAATATCACGTCTATTTATACTAAATCTACCTACCTTAATATTCACCTATCTCGGCATCGTTTTACATCCCATCATCTATCTCGATATCTATATTTTGTCTTCATATCTGTTTAAATCCATGTCCATGTCGACACAGTTAAGTACCTACATACATCCTCTCTAGGTATTTTTTACAAGCCATCTTATATCTAAATATCTTATTTTTATGTCATCCGCATGGAGGAACACCGCTTGCCCAGACGTCTGCTGTACGGAGAACTCCTGCACGGCAAGAGATACCAAGGCCGTCCAAAGAAGCGGTACAAAGAGAGTGTGAAAGCAAACCTCCAGAGGTGCAAGCTCAAAGCCAAAGAACTAGAGGAGCGCGCCAGTGATCGACCACGTTGGCGAATCACAATGCATGATGCTGCTGTCACCTACGAGGATGCTCGACGCCAGAAGCTTATCACTAACAGAGATCAACGCCACAGGGCATCGTGAGCAGTGATTACGACAACGGACTTTCAGTGCCCCCACTGTTCCAGACTCTGCGCTTTCAGCCTGGAATTGCGAAGCCACCTCCGATTCCATAAATGAGATACAAATTTTAAGTTAAAACAGTGAAGAATATATATATATATATATATATATATATATATATATATATATATATATATATATATATATAACGTAAATCATTCAAACGAAAAACAAATATTGAAGCTAGTTATATGGCGAGAATCACTCTCACAAACAATATTTAATAATAAATTACAACCAACTTCGAATCTGTTAATGAATGGTGTGATCCTTACATAAATTGAATACGCACTACAAAACCGATATATATATATATATATATGGCATCGTCAGCAGTGATTCCAACAACAGACTTTCAGTGCCGCCACTGTTCCAGACTCTACGTCTCCAGTCTGGTGTTACGGAGCCACCTCCGAGTTCACAGACGAGATGCAGAAACGATACATCTTACATCGAAAGACAACCGTTATCTGTATCCTCTCTTCATATTTATATACACCCTCTCTGTATATCTTATCATCTATCTAGGTATTTACTCTGTCTCCCCACGAAGATGAGTTGTGACACAAGGTCAGTTTTTAAGGTGGAAACCCGAGCGCGTACACCCGGGCTAGGAACAAAAATTGCCCGCAGACACAGCAACCGTCCGTTGCGCTGGACTCGGTGCGATAAACCGATCCCTCTCTCTGGTGCAGTGAGAGAGCGCGGCCTCGGTCAGCTGTTCCCCACGGCTGGGCACCTCTCAGTATAATTTTCCTCAGTTGTGATTCTGTCCTTTGACAGAGACGCCCCTGAGCACATTCTGTTCAAAGACAGAGACACAACTGAGAGATGATAAATAATGTGTTACTGTTGTGGTGTTCTCCCTCTAATGAGTCTATTGTAGACTCTTCTACTTAAGACTTTATAACCAAGTAAATGGTTAAGAAATAATAAAACAAGAGGTTGCAGATAAATCGTGTATTGAACAGTAAATACAACAGAAGAGTATTACACGACTTGGGAGTGTGTGCCGGTTGACCATCTTTCAATCTACTGTTCCTTCGAGGCTTACTTTCCTACTTTTTTATAGTAAGTGGAAGAGTCCACGATAGACTTATTAGATGGAGGACACCCCAACAGTTACAAACGACTCGAGAGAGTATTTTACACACTATCATCTATCTATAACCTATCTTCATTTTTATTTACATACCATCATGAGCTATCTTTAAAAGACTGAAACCTGACCCCAAAATATTACCACCATTTCTTGATTATGCTGCCAAATCGTCTTTTTTCAATCATGACAGAATTCAAAAGCGTGTAATTGGCGTTGCATGCAATTAATTCTTTTCAACCCTACCACAATTTTCCCCACAGACGAAATCTCGCAGACTTATTGCTATTTTCATAGAAAATATCCTGAGGATCTACATTCCCTACTCTCATGAGTTCTGACATTTCCAGCTTAGACCTCCCATGCCATGTACACAGGGACGAACCAGCCTCATTCCTTCATATTCCATTGATAGGGAGGAAGTTCAATTCGAACAGCATCTTTCCAAGAACCGCTGCTTTTCAGAACAGCTTCCCTTGAAGATTCTTCACCGACCACTTAACCATTTCAAGTGTTGGGTTAGCCAATACCTATCCAATATATTCTCATATGGTGCGATTCATATGTTCATAAAACACGAGATGGGCCATCTCAATACCACCGAATGAGCGCCGGGACAACTCAGGACTGAGAGAACTCGGGTCATAACTTTTTTTATAACCGAAAAAAGTAATTTATTAAGGATTAAAACATTAATTAGTGAATATTTTTTAATTATTTTTAATAAAGTAAAATATTCACTTATATTTGCTTATAAAAAGTTATGTTTTTCTGGTGCTGAGTTGTCTCGTTCCTGAGTCGTCTCAGTCTCGGCGCTCAAGTCGGCGGTGTTGAGTCGAGGTGTTGTGTTGACGGTGTTGACGGTGTTGACTTGGTGGTGTTGAGTTGCCCTGTACCCAATAAAACAACCCCATTCGGGAAATCCATATCTTGTGTTGCTCTTGGGGCTTGTAGTCTGTGAATTCTTTTAAAACAAAAAAGATACTTTCAACACATCTACGCATTTATGTTACACAGTTTGTAAAGTATAGTTAATGAAATAAAAAATCACATAGAATATAAAGTCGAAGAATTCTCATTGATCGATTTCTTTCATTGATGTCTTTGGCGTTCAGGAATAATTTTTGCAGACTTCAAGGAGTGTCACAACACTTTCCTTTAACCTGTCAATCTAACTTCGGTCTTGATGTTGCCAGAGGCCTCGATGAGTTCAACCATGATTCTAGGGTTAAATAACGTAAGAAAACAAACCCAAAACAAGAAGAACATTTTTTTAGAGAATCTATTTCTGGATTTTTTTTAAAATAAATATATTTTTGAATTATTCCTGCAGGCTTCCTCGTCTTTTAGTTGATGCGGTCTAAGCTTAAAAACATTTCCTATTGAAAAAGATTGTTTTAAAAGTATTCATACCCAGACGAAGTGGATAATAATATATCACTCTTTCAGTCAATCCACATCTATCAGATCTGCCTATATCCTATCTCCATATGTTTTACACTTTATTATACCTCAATGTAAGCGCTCGGGGTGAATGGACGTGTTTTTCATCGCGCAAAGAAAGCGATGTCGTATTTTAAAAAGAAATTCTTGATCGTTTTAGTTATCCATTTATTCTGAAGGGGGACCATAGTTGTTTTCCCTTCGGTTGAGCTCATGGAGGTTCAGCCCCTTTAGGGAGGAGAACTCTTCTGCCCTTTTTAACTTTTTGCTTCCGTTTTTTTGAGAAACGGTTGTTACCTTCCTGACCACCAGGGCGTCCACACACGTGAAAAATGGACAATATGTGCACAGCCTAACGGGGAGGAAAAAAAAGTAATTTTGATTGACCTAGCTACGGACGGTCAAAGGCCATAAGGCTGGTATGTTATTTCTGTGTTCGTTGTTCTGTTAAAAATTCTCGTCCTTTGGACAGTATTAACAATAATTTGTTTTGGGACATGTGTAAATCTTTTTTAATATGTTTATGTAAGTTTGCCTTATTAAAAGTTTGTTAAGGGCGTGTATTTCGTCTTCCTATATTCTCGGCGTCACATTACAGGAAATAAGAAACGAAGCAGTGAATGATGAATTTATAAAGGAAACGAAAACAAAAATTGTAGGAAAAGATAAGCATATATCAGACAGTTTTTCGTTATGTGATAATGTTCTGCTATATAATGAAAGAGTAGTAACCCCGAAAACGCTACAAAGGCGAATCCTCAAGGATTTTCACATGGGCCACCCAGGAAAGAACAGGATGAAATCCTTAATGTGAAGTTACGTTTACTGGCCAAACATGGATCGAGATATTATACATATGGTGGACAAATGCAAGGGCTGTTCCTTAGCAGCCAAGGCACCTCCGATCATCCATAAGCCATGGCCTAAGACAGATCGACCGTGGTCGAGAATCCATGTAGATTTCGCAGGTCCATTAGATGGTTTTTACTACTTGATTTTTACTACTTGATTGTAGTAGACAGTTACAGCAAATGGACAGAAGTATTTCGTTGTAGAAAACCTACTTCTGAGACTACAATAAATTGCCTTCACGAGCTGTTTGCTCGTTTCGGAGTGGTTGATTGTCTAGTCATCGATAATGGGACACAATTTACATCTGAGCATTTTCAAGAATTTTGTGAAACGTTTCAGGTGAAACACATCAAATCCCCGCCATATCACCCAAGATCAAACGGGCAAGCGGAGAGGTTTGTAGATACATTAAAAAGAGCACTAAGGAAAGCTTATGACGTACCAACAGAAAAGGCTTTACAACAATTTTTGCAAGTGTATAGAATTACACCGAACAGTACTACGCAATCGGCATTATCACCGAGAGAAGTGATGTTCGCCCGAAAAATTAGATCGGTATTCGACAAATTACTGCCAAAACAGACAAAGCAATCACCAACGTCGTTTGTACCAAAAAGAAAATTTAACCCAGGGGAGAATTGTTTTTTTTAAATGTACAAAAACAATACATCCTATTGGGAGCCAGGTACAATAGAGAAACGAATCGGGAACGTGATTTACATAATTCAGGGTCCGAAGTTCTCGCATAAAAGGCACTTAAATCAGATCAGAAAGAGGCTGTTAGAGTATTTCCCGCTTCTCTGTTTATTTTTCACACCACTAATGAAAGGCACAGACATGCCCGAAAATTCCGAAATTATAACTTCATTTCCGTGCTTCATTTTTGATTTGTGGTTAATAATTATTCGCACTGATCACATTAGTACCCTTTCTTTTGCCTTTGTTTTATTAAGCAGCCTATCTATTTTACAAATATATATATATCTATATATATATATATGTATTATTATATATATGTATGTATATATATATATATAATTATATATGTGCATATATGTACCATTATATATATATGTATGTTCATATATATCATTATATATATAAGTATATCTATATATCTATATATATCTACGTATATATATATAAATATATATATATATATATATATATATATATATATATATATGTAGAAATACAAATATATGTATATGTATCTTTATAATATATATATATATATATGTATATATATATACATATATATATATATATAAGCATAAATATATATATGTATATATATATAAATATATATAATGACTTAATGGATTTATTTTAATGACATTTATTACTTCAGATGTTATTATAATGGTTACTCGCATTTGAAATAGATCCCCAATATATATATATATGTATGTGCGTATATATATATATATATATATATATATATATATATATATATATATATATATATATATATATATATATATATGAATATGAATCGTAGATTCAGAGAGATAGAAGTAATGTAAGTAAAGTTGGAAAGAGAGAGAGAGAGAGTGTGTGTGAGAATAAAAGAGTAAGAATTGAGAGGTAGATAGATATGAACATATCATAAATGTAATCTTTATGGTTCTGGCGTCTCGACTTCAGTCAATTTCACACCGTCATGATGCGTCTTCCGTTCCTCTTTTCTGTAAATATTGTCATGGCAGTTTTTCTAATGATCCCACCTTCTTCGGTTTTCGAGCGCATGAATTTAAGCATTATTACTAGATTCCTCTTTTTTGCTTTCCTACGACCTACAATCTGCAATGTCAGTCGCCATCTTCTATCTTCTTGAATGGAGTTTTTTTTTTCATTGCTTCTTTATGCCCACCAAAGTCTTATTCTCTTCCAGCCCCAATATCTGCTTACATCTTAGTGGTATTATTGACTTGCTTGGGGTGAAATGACAAAAAAAGAATTTTGGACGAAAATAAAATATGAATTGCGAAGACAGAACGAATTCAGGAGTAACAAGAAAAATACCTATTTCGACATTGAATTTATGTACAGTGTCACCCGGATATAAGAGAGTTGTCGGGACCAGATAAGAAGTATCTTATATTCGGGTTTCTCTTATATCCGGGTTTGGTCTACATTTGTTTAGGTAAGTATGACTCTAATTTGGGACCAGCTAAAAATCTCTCTTATATCCGAGTTTCTCTTATATCCGGGTCTCTTATATCCGGGTTACACTGTATTAACATCAAGCCGCCCACTGTCCTTCTACACGTAGAGATTGATGCCAAGTTCTTTACAGGCCACGTTGGAGTCTTTGTTGTTTCTGATGCTGATGGATTATTGTTATGGGTCCTTACCTATAGCTACATAATGAACTCTTCCTAACACTATGTATACTACGCCTCTCAAGAGAGAGAGAGACGAATCGAGTCGAGCCGATAGTAGTTCACTCCAAACCAGACTGACAGTCATACTAACACCTTCCACATCTTGTATTATTATTCCGTGTAATATATCTTCGTTATTTCTACTCTTGTGTTCGTGTTGTTCTTCCTTGGTCCTAAACTGGACCATAACAATAATAATAATAATAATAATAGTATAATAATAATAAAAATAATAATAATAATGATAATAATAATAGTAATAATAATAATAATAATAATAATAATAATAATAATAATAATGAAAATAATAATAATAATAATAATAATAATAATAATAATGATAATGATAATAATAATAATAATAATAATAATAATAATAATAATAATAATAATTGTTATGGGTCCTTACCTATAACTACAGAATGAACTCATCCTAACATTATGTATTCTACACCTCTCAAGGGAAAGGGACCAATCGAGTCGAGCCGATAGTAGTTCACTCCAAACCAGACTGACAGTCATACTAACACCTTCCACATCTTGTATTATTATTCCATGTAATATATCTTCGTTATTTCTACTCTTGTATTCGTGTTGTTCTTCCTTGGTCCTAACCTGGAGCATAACAATTATGTAGGCTTTAACTATAGCTGTTTTGAGGATCAGGTCAGAAAAGCAAGGGAGATCAAAGATCGTATCTTGCTGGCGTATCGATCGATTAGATTGATCTCGGTGTAAGGAGAGACCAGTAGGTGTTACTGACCCGACAATATGAATAGATAAATAATACAAATACTAACAAAGCGGTAACTTGTAGATCGATTTGAAGAAAAAGACATATAACTATGGATTAAGTATTAGTAGCGATGCCGTGGGATAAACTGCTGAGTAGGCGAATTTATTCCAGATAACATTGTTTTCAAGCTGAAAATATCATGAAAAAAATATGGTGCCGAATGATAAATCCTTCATGATACATTTTTTATAAATCATTTGTGCAAAAATACAAACGTATTTGAATGAATAACTGAGTTACAGCAGCTTCCTTCCTGTGTCTGGTATAAACAATGTGTCATCTGCATATCTTAACCTTTACCGCACTGCAGACGGCAATAGTCGCCGTAGAATTCACTCCTTTGATACTCTAGGTGCATTCTGTTGCCTTGAGATGGTTGCTACAAATAAACACTTGTCAACTGTTATTTCCGGTATTTTAAGCTGGAAATCACCTACTGCTGCTTTGGAACAAGGCGAAACTTTCGTTTTCCAACGCCATTTTGAATTCTAAACACGAGGAATCGCGTCACTTTTTTGACGAAATGAAAGCCTTCTTAGCAATTTTGCTTCTTATTGCACCCCAGAACTCCACAAGGAGTTATAAAAGTTAAAGTACGTTGAATTATTTACGATGTATTTGTTTATATCGGATTTCAATTTTTTTTCTTTTTTTTTTTTGAACGTCAAAGCATGCATGCAAAACGTAATGCATTACATAATGCATTACATCAAATTATTAGTGTACAAAAACCAAAATCTATACGCACAATACAAAGAAAGTTATTACAATTTTAAAACAGGAAGGTGTTCATGTTTTTGCACCCTAAAAAAATACAGTAGAAGGGGAGACAACTCTAGAAAGAAATTAGCGTGGTAAAGGTTAAGTTGGTAAGATTACGTTCACCGTTAATGAATCCTGGTAACTCTTAGAGTTCTCGCCTCACTTTTAAGGTTGCAAAAAATGAGGTAAGAAGACACATCCTGTTCTTATGTTCGTTTCTATGTAATTATTGAAGCCATTTTCGTCATATTACGATGATGATTGACATATTCATAGCTTGATATGATAATGATGCAAATAAACATCGAAATATTAATAAATACACTGATGTCCCTTTCTTTTTAACCAAATAATATTTTTTTAATCCTTTCGCTACAAACAAGACGACAGTATCACTAGAACGCGGGAGAGGGTTACAGAGAGTGAAAGTGAAAGAGAAGTCGAGGGCATCAGTGAATAGGATTGAGAAAAGGACAGAAAACGAAACATGGTGAAAAAAAAAAGAAAAACAGAAGATAGCGATTGACGTTGCATTTACAATTTTAAAGATTGTAGTTATCAGGGAAGCAAGAAATCGGAAGGGAGCTCAACAGTTGGGAAGTGCGAGTAAAGAAACTTTTAGAGTAGAAGTGGCCGTTGTATCTAACTACTTCAACAGTAAGACGGTGAAACAGTTGGAAATTTAGTAAACGCTTAAATTGATGTAGTCGGGGCACCAGTGGAAAAAAGATCACCAGAACAATTGCCATAAAAAATATTTGTAGAAAAGACTGGGAGAAAGCGATATTCACTACCGTTTGAAAAGGAATCATATTTTTCATTGGATCCATGTACAACCGACATTATAATCGAAGAAGGATGCCTTTCGTTACTGAAAAATAAGATAAAAAGCTGACTAAGTCAGCTTTTTATCTTATTTTTCACACGAATTCTTCTTCTTCTTCTTCTTCTTCTTCTTCTTCTTCTTCTTCTTCTAATATTGAACACAATAATGAAATTTCAGTGAGGATGATATTCTCTTTGACCCTTCGATAGGGTGCAATAATGAAATAACTGATTCCTTTCCAAATGATAGTGAATTTCACTGACGAGGACATTCTGTTTGACCCCAACATTAGATCCATAATTGCTTACTATCTCTGAAATGTCATGCATTGTTGGAAAAGAAAAATGATGGATTCGTTTCTCGCTGCATTCCGTACGGTTTTGAATTCAGAAGTTTTCTCGTCTTTGACTGGTAACCTCGTCTAATCTGAGAGTTGAGAACAGATGGAGCCATGATTTTCCTAAGGGCGTTTGTGCGAAACTGGTCCTAAATAGACTTGCCTCGTCTGGACTATTGATTCCACTTTCCATGCTGATAGACCTTTCATTACCCGCACATCCATTTTTTGTCATTAAATTGTCCGTTTTTTTTTAAATTTATATGTGTATGTAAACTTAGCTTCTGTTTTCCGATGTATGTTTGCAAAGTTTCTCGCCAAAATTAAGCAATTATCATTTTTTGTTGTTTCTGACAATCTTAAATGTTTTGTGAAAAGAAAACAAAATCAACCTTAATTAGCTGTTAAAATAGCAGCAGACGTTGTCGGCAACGAGTCATTGCTTTTACTTTCTACCTTCTATGCCCCCCACCATACACATCTTTCTTAATGTGAGCAATTGTCTATATTTAATGAAAATTTCGATTAGTAGAGAGCTCAACGTATATTTCCTTCTCCTTTTCCACCCCCTCTTTCTTTCTCACTCTCTCTATCTTTCTCTCTCGCTTGTTCTCGCTCTAGTTCTCTCTCTCCTTTTCTTGTTTTCTCTCTTGTTCTATCTCTGTCTCTTGTTATCTCTCTTTTTCTCACTCTAGTACTATCTCTCGCTCTAGTTCTATCTATCTCTATCTAGTTCGCCTCCTTGTTCTCTCTCTCTCTCTCTTTCTAGATCTACCTCTCTCTTGTTCTTTCACTTTTTCTCTCTCTTGCTCAATCTCACTCTCTCTCTCTCTCGTTCTATTTCTCTCTCTTGTTCTCTCTCTTATTCTATCTCTCTCCCTAGTTCTATCTCTCTCTATATATGTACTCTCTCTCGTTCTCTCTCTTGTTCTATCTCTCTCCCTCACTTGTTCTCTCTCTTTTGTTCTATCTCTTGGTCTATCTCTCTCCCCAGTTCTATCTTTCTTTCTTGTTCTCTTCTTCTTCTTCTTCTTCTTCTTCTTCTTCTTCTTCTTCTTCTTCTTCTTCTTCTTCTTCTTCTTCTTCTCTCTCTCTTCTTCTCTCTCTTATTCTATCTCTCTTTTTAGTTCTCCTCCCTTATTCTCTCTCTCTCTTGTTCTCTCACTCTCACTTGTTCTCCATCTTGTTCTATATCTCTCTCTAGAACTATCTAACTCTCTCTTGTTTTCACTCTCTTTCTTGTTCTCACTCTCCCCCCTCTCTCTCTCTATAGCTCAAACTAGGTCGTTAGACATTAATTTCCCTGTTTGTAAAAGAAAAAATGACAAAATAGGTATATCTGTTCAAAGCGGTTAAACAGAAATTTTACTGTAAAAATAAATAAAAATAAAAACATCTACTTATGCGTACTCGCCAGATCACTGAAAATCTTATAAAAGTACATTTTCTTTAATAAGATATCCTTGATGTAGGCCGGGAGACTTTAACTTCACAGTTAATTAAGAAATATGAAAAATGTCAACTCTACATGTGTACACTCTAGATATGATAAATTTTTATTAAAGTAAATTTCCCTTCTAAAGACTTTCGTTGATATAGGCCGGTAGGTAAGACGTTCACGGTTTGTTAAAAAGAAAGAAAATAAAACAAAAAACAAGGAAGTCTACTCAAACATATGCAATCGTTAGTGATGAAATGGAATAACCTGTCACCCACATGAGTAACTATACTATAGATTGTAACTATAAGTAGCTGTAAGTCAACGGACTACGGAGTCCAGCCGAAATCTTTTCGGCTTGATGGTCGAACTCTCTACCTCTGAGCAGAGAGGAACCCGGAGGGCGGAGTCTCGTTCGGGGAGGTTGACCGAACCGATCCCGTTTATACGGGTTCTAAGAGCTTTTTTTTTGGCCGAGTTTACGGGCTCGGAAAACCCACGTTTAAACCCGGCCCTTGTGCTACATGTAACCCTCGTGGGCGGGTGGCTAAATATTGTCCATCCGAAATCTTTCGGCCGAGCGGTTGAACTCTCTGCCTTAAACATTAAACATTTTCTAGGTTGGACAATTATCTCATGCCACGACACGAATTGGACAATTTTGGTGTTACACCCGGTATATATATATATATATATATATATATATATATATATATATATATATATATATATATATATATATATGGCTACTACTAAACGCAAAAGACAACTGTTAAAAGAGTTAACTTAGGAAGAGGGAAAAAATAATTCCTTTAAATAACATGTGGAAATAACCATTCTTCGCATGAGGAAGGTCACAAAACCCGAAACTCGTGTAGCAGAAATAGATAGAAAAAAGAACATTAAAAAGTCAGCATTATAATCAACGACGTTTGTGGCCTCTGTTCTTTTTAATATACGTACATATATATATATATATATATATATATATATATATATATATTAAACATGTAGTATTGAATGTTAAAGACAACATAGTCTTGCATATTTTCTTTTGAATTTTCTCATATTCTCTAATGAGACTTTTTATTTGAAAATGGTTTCGAAATAAGTATTGTCCATACGATGACCTAGCGCTTTCGAACATCATTGTTCATCTTCAGGGTCAATATTTTTAGTCAAAATTTTTTTTAAACAAACATTTGCCAATTATCTTGTAGCGTAATCATGTTGCTACTTTTTTACAAACTAAAAACGTTAAAATCCTTTTAATTTCAAAAGACGCGATGATGTTATATCACGTGCATGGCGTAGATTTTTATCACGTGACAGCGTGAAAAAGATTTCCAATACACAAGCCAAAAGATCGAAGAATACGCTACAAAATTTAAATATATTATAAACATTGTAATATGTTACCAGAAATATTATAATCTATACGATTAATAAGAGGTTTTTTTCTTTTAATATGTAATGCCTCTAAGATTTTAAGGCGTCTAATGTCTATGTTTATCTATAATTTTAGTATTTTCTATAAGTATTTTACATATATCAGATTGCATAAGGGAAACGGTATGTGATTTAATACGTTGTTTAATGGAGCTAGAATTATTTAGATGCAGAGTTAATCTTCTGGAGAGCCGGGTGGTTGTAAATCCAATATATGTATGTGGATTAGAAGAACATATTAAAAGCATTACATATTAAAAGCAAAAGACCTCTTAGAGTTCAGTAGTAGTAGAGTAAGTCACCCACAGAGAGGGCGGCAAGCGTCACAGTTAACAAAGATCCTAGACTCAGTAAGGTGTCATACCGCGATACTTCAATACCAAGAGTGTATATATATTATTGCTACTAACCCGCATTCCTGGATCTACTATCCCGTATTATTGTTTGTATTATTACGTTAATACATTTATTTTCCTTGTCCATTCCTGGCGTTTGTTATTCTTTGATACCGGATTTCATCCCGGAATCCACAACAGATAGATAGATAGATAGATAGATAGATAGATGTGAACAGACTGATATAGATAGATACATAAATATGAAATAAATTTATGACTGAGTGATGAGTGAACATCAAAATAAATATATATATATATATATATATATATATATATATATAATGATCAGTTCAGTTTCTTATTTGATTCGGTTTCTCTATCCATGTTAGAGAGAGTGGTAAAAAGAACAAGTTAAAACTTCTTAATAGAAGAGAGAAAATATTAATGCTTTCCAGAGAACATTACTTTGCATTCCCCTCAATATCTGCAAAACTTTGCAAGATCACAATTGTAGAAATATATGATAGGACAAAATGCAAAGAGACAGGAGACAGATGTCGATAGATAGATAGATAGATAGATAGATAGATAGATAGATAGATAGATAGATAGATATGAACAGACTGATAGATAGATAGATAGATAGATAGATAGATAGATAGATAGATATGAACAGACAGACAGACAGACAGATAGATAGATAGATAGATAGAGATAGTTAGATAGATAGATAGATAGATAGATATGAACAGACATACAGATAGATAGATAGATAGATAGATAGATAGATATGAACAGACTGATAGATAGATATGAACAGACAGACAGATAGATAGATAGATAGAGATAGATAGATAGATAGATAGATAGATAGATAGATAGATGTGAATAGATAGATAGATAGATAGATAGTTAGATATGAACAGACAGACAGACAGATAGATAGATAGATAGATAGATAGATAGATAGATAGATAGATAGATAGATAGATATGAACAGAGATAGATAGATAGATATAAACAGACAGATAGATAGATAGATAGGATATGAACAGACAGATAGATAGATAGATAGATAGATAGATAGATATGAACAGACAGATAGATAGATAGATAGGATATGAACAGACAGATAGATAGATAGATAGATAGATAGATAGATAGATAGATAGATATGAACAGAGATAGATAGATAGATAGATAGATATGAACAGACAGATAGATAGATAGATAGGATATGAACAGACAGATAGATAGATAGATAGATAGATAGATAGATAGATAGATATGAACAGAGATAGATAGATAGATAGATAGATAGATAGATATGAACAGACAGATAGATAGATAGATAGGATATGAACAGACAGATAGATAGATAGATAGATAGATAGATAGATAGATAGATATGAACAGAGATAGATAGATAGATAGATAGATAGATAGATAGATAGATAGATAGATAGATAGATATGAACAGACAGATAGATAGATAGATAGGATATGAACAGACAGATAGATAGACAGATAGATAGATAGATAGATAGATATGAACAGACATAGATAAATAGAGCAAAACCATTAAAAGAGGAGGATTCACTTTCCTATGATATGTAATGAGACTAATTAAAGAAAGAACAGTGACAATATAGGACAATGATATATATCATGTAATAAGTAAAGAGGTCATCCCGAAGTTTGATGGGTAAGAGTAGAGAAAAGCTGACCTTGCAATATATGCATGCAAGGTCAGCTAATAAACATTACAAGTCTAGCATGTCTCACTGAATCGCAGAACTTAACCTCTGACAGTTATCGTTGGAATATTGCTAATACTTTAATTTGCGTAAGACAATGTGCAGACAAAGTATATTATTTGCATATAAAAAAACATAAATATCTGCAAAAAGTTGCTTATTTCAATATTCCTACATATTTACGCATATTTAAGTTTTATTTATATAAAAATATGAAATGAAGCAAGCTTTTCATTTAGGAATATGAAAACAAGATTATATATATATATATATATATATATATATATATATATATATATATATATATATGTCTTTTATATAGAAATATGAAAACCATCCCTTTCTACATAGTTATGCTTTTTATAAAAACAAATCTGTTAAAAGGCCGAAAAAATACCCTATCAAAAAACGGACGTATATAAAAAAGTGCTCGATGCAGATGCCTTGAAAAAGGACATGCAGGGCAAGTAAATCTAATAAAGTAGCAAAATCACTTTATGTAACTGCGCACAACCGTCAAGTGGCGGGCAATAAGTGTTCGTTCGTAATACTATAATACAACTATGGCACCGGAAGTAGAGAAGGGGAGGAGGTTTAGAAAAAACATTTTTTTTCGTTTGGGATCGTAGAGACCGAGAATTATTTTTACTTATATGTCTACACCTGGACATTATTTCAGTTCTGCTATTTAACAACATACAGCTGTTCTTATAAGTTGCTATATGTCCAGAAGTGTTTATCAAACACTGGGATTGTTATTGTATTTTATTTGTATGATAATCATGTTGAATATTTGAAGTCCAATTATAGGGTGACCAAAAAAAACGTGAATTTTTTAACAATCCAATAAAACCAAGAGTGATGGAAGAAAAATATTTAATTCATAGTAATTGAAACCTTAAAACATGCCATTTAAGAAACTATGATTGAATTTTCATTTTTTTTAAATTACGTCCTGTAGATGGCGTCCTCCTGTACGAATGCATTCTTGAAATCTGCTGTTGAGATTCCTCATTGACTGCTGCAACATCTCAGCTGGGATACTAAAATGGCGAAATATTTACTTGCTCAAGATCACTGTCTCGCAGTGTTGCCACTTGCTCATGTCTGGTAATACGCACTTCAAAAATTCCCGTTTTTTGGGGTCACCCTGTATAATATTAGGTTACATTATCTGCTAATGTTGGGAGCTAACATTTTAAAAAATTTAAACCAAAGTAATTTCTTTCTAGAATTGTTCCCCCTGCCACTGCATTTTTTTTATCAGCGTGCAAAAACATGAACACACACTGTTTTAAAATTGTTATAACTTTCTTCGTACTGTGCGGATAGATTTTAATTTTTGTACAGTAATAAAAGAATGAATGAGTAATATTTTGCTGTAATGCCTTATGTAATGCGTTTCGTTTTGCATGCATGTTTTGACGTTGAAAACACAAAACTGAAGCACGAAATAAAAAATACGAAATAAAAAAAACAAATACATTAAAAAATACATAAATAATTCAACGTACTATTTATTACTCCTTGCAGAGATCTGGGGGTGTAATAAGAAGCAAAATCGCTAAAATAAAAAGCTTTCATTTCGTCAAAAAAGAGACGTGTTTCCTCGTGTTTACATACAAGACACTAGCATTTGTTTGCTGCTTCTTTCACCTGACTCATATTTATTTCTCTCGTTGACGAATAAAGTTATTATTTCGTCGTTTATGAATAGGCAAAATAATTCGCCTTCAGAAAGTCTATCAGATATATCGATGGCTGCCAGTAGCTTCCATAAAAGTACTCAAGCATGGATGATATTAGTCGCTATTGGTCATCATCACTCTTCTCCACGTCACTAGCGTGGTTATCATCTCCGACCACTTCACCGTCAATATCCACTCAAGTAAAGCTTTCAAAATCATCATTGGAGTCCTAAGCAAAGAAAAACTCATGAATAAAGGCTTTGTTGGATATTTACGTGGGCATTTTTTTTACAAAAATCGCGAAAAAAATTAACGTGGGTTTAATCGATGTTACACCTCGTGTAGTCTAGAAGAATTCAAAATGGCGTTGGAAAACGGAAGTTTAGCCTTCTTCCAAAACAGTAGATTTCCAGCTTAAAATACTGAAAATAACACTTGACAAATGTTTATTTATAGCAATCGTTTCAGGCGACACAAGTTGCCGATAGTAGAGAATTCTATGGCAACTATTGTCGCCTATGGTGTGGTAAAGATTAAGTAGAATATAAGATAGTGCTGGAGTGATACGAGTGTTGCTTCAAAACTAATATCTCCTGATTGTTTCCATGGAAACTGCAACCGACGCAGCGAGCTCAATAACACCGGTCACTGGAACGATTTTTCAGCTACAACAAAAAAAACATTTTTTCCAGATAGTAATGGAATAGGGAAGTGACTCTGATTGAGTCATACTACTGCATGAAATATCTTTTGGTGACTTTAGAGTCTTAGTAATTTTCACCGAAGGCGTAAAGATATTAGATGCATCAAATTTAAGAGAGTTGTTAATCAGCTCGGGAAATGATTTTAAAATGTTCGGTTTAGAAGATTTGAACTTAAAATAAACTGAGATTCAGTAAAATCCAGTATAACTGAAATCCCCTCCTTCGCCCCACATCCCCGAAGAAGTCGTGATGACTTGATTAATGGTGGTCGTCAACATTCTTAAAAACCCAGACGGAATAATGCAAATGTTATTTTAGAAATCATATATGTCAAACTTACGTAGAAAATCTACCAAAATGTCTAGTATTGAGTACTTTAGAATCATTGGTCACATGCAATGCTAATACGAATTTATTTATTTTTTAACAAAGAGGGTCTTTGTGTGGATGCCTAATTAATCAAAGTCCACGTTCGGATTATTATCCATACAAGTGCGCGCACACACACAGCACTTTACTCAGTTCAGGCTAACCAAACATGAGATATCTCTCAATTCCACAAGAGAATGAAAGAACTTGCTAAAGTCGAACCGTATGAGTGTGATGGCTGCAACTTTTATATTTTCTCATCATTAATAAATTGTTGATAGCTTTATCAACAGAGTTTGTTCTATCTGTTAGAAATTCTCCGCGTTTCAGGAAGGTTGCCCGATATAAGAATGTCGCTAGGATCTAAACATCGCCTGGAACACAGAAGAAAAAAAACTACGGACTCTTGTAATAAGGAAAAAAAAAGATACGCCACATAATTCATCCTTGCAGGTTCACAACATAAGTAAACATTTCTACTGTACGACACAGGTCCGGTGAGGGAGAAGAACAGCGGAAATAGACAGTTTATGCATTTTTCACTGAAATGTAATTTTTTTAATCATTTCACTCCAAACAAAGCGAAAATGCCACTAGGACGCAGGGAGCTACAGGGAGTGAAAGTGAAAGAGAAGACTGACAATAGTGAGGATTGAGGAAAGGACAAATCATGAACTGGATTCAAGACAGAAGATGGTAACTGAAATGCCACTGGTACGCAGGGCGTTACAGGGAGTGAAAGAGAAGACTTAGAATAAGAAACATTGAAGAAACAATAAAAGATGAAAGGCTTCAAGAAGACAGAAGATGGTGATTGACGTTGTTGGTTGGTTGTTTGGGGTTTTCTATCTTTAGTCTTTTCTTCTAGCTTTCTTTTACCTTTTCTTTCTGTAGGAGTTCCTCTAATTTCCTTTCTGTGTTTGCTACCAAAATTGTGCCATCTGCATTCTGAGACACTTAGCATCAGCTCACTGTATAGACTGAATAATTCCGGCGAGAAAACAGATCCTTGTTTTACACTCCCTTCTATTTTAGCATAGTAAAAAAAGGGTGTAATTCTAAAGCAGTGATTCTCAAGTAGAAATTCGCAAGCAGTGGACAAATTTTACCCTTAATTCTTGTTGAAACTTTAAAGAAGGTTGCAAACGGACAAAGGTGTTACCCGAGTGGAACGAACAGCAACACGTGCGTAGATGAAAGAAAGAGAGGTTTACTGTAAAAGAGAATACACTACTGAAAGACAGGGAATCGGGTGGCAGGCTAGTAATTCCCGAAACAAGGATATCTACCAACCTCCCCAAGTGGTCAGATGTGGCACAAGGCCGAATTTAACGTGGAGTATCCGACGAGACTCTGCCCTTTGACATAGCCTAGTCTGGGGATCCTCTCTTCCTGGTTGTTGGTTGGTTGTTTGGGGCTTTATGGCATATCAACCACTATGGGTTATTTAATGCCAGATCCAGTATTTACTAAATATATCAAAAACGTATAGCTGGCAACATCATTGTTTCAAAAACTGGCAACATCATTGTTTCAAAAACGTATAGCTAGCAACATCATTGTTTCAAATAAGTGTAGTTGGCAACATCATTGTTTCAATGTGCTGGAAAAGACCTGGAAGTTCACTATTTTCCCATAGCTGGGACCCCAACAGATGCTACAACCCCGGGTCAGGGTGGACCTGGGAACACCAGCAATTAAGAGGTGGTTCCACGCTTCCTCAAAACCTCCTGATCAGAGGCCTTGCTGTTGGATGCAGTTTAACGTCGTACCCAGGACGGATTGACGTTGTATTTAAATTTTTGAAGATTGTAGTTATTATGGAAGCAAGTAAACGGAAGGAAGTTACACAAGCAGGAAGGCCGAGAAAAGAAACTGTTGGAGTAGAAGTGGCGTTTGCATTTAGCTATTTCAACAGTAAAGAAGTGGGACCAGATGTAAATCTAATATTACGCTCAAATTCATATAGTCGGGTCACCAGGGAGGGAAAGCTCGCCAGAGCAGTTGCCACGGAAATATTTCTAGAAAAGACAGAGGGAAACCACTTCATGTAGAGAGTGACTGAAGTCGAGATGCCAAGTTAGGGTCGATTACATTACAGCTCCTTCTTTGGATTTTTTTTCAAGAAACTTGAGATGAGCAACAGGGGTACCAGACCAGATGTGGCAGCAGTATTCAATGCACAGGCGAATGGTAGATTTGTAGATGAGCAAAATGGATTCTGATAAAAAAAAATGTTCTGGCACAACATAGTGATCCAACTTTCCTTGTAGTAGATGCAGCTATTGATTCGATGTAGTCGCTCCATTTCAAGTCAGTGGTAAACGTGAGGCCAAGAAGGCACGGTGTGTTGCTCTACTGGAGTATAGCTGATAGCAGGCAGAAAATGTTGGTGGTTAAATAAAAGTAGTTTTGTTTTTGGACGCGTTCAATATTACAATCCAATTCCTGCTCTAGTTAACCACCGATTGGAGGTCCTGTTCAAGAGCATCTGCCAGTTTTTCTTTGTCCGTTTTGGACGTATTTACTATTGAAACAGAATTGATGGTAGCGTCATCTGCATAAATAAGTAATTGCGACCTGATGACATCGCAGAGATCATTGATGAAGATCAGAAACAGCGTAGATCCGAGGATAGAGCTTTGGGAGACACCTAGGTTCCTGTGAAAGAATCTGAAAGCGATATCGTTCAAAACGAACTTCGTTTCACGATTTGATAGGAACGATTGGATTAAATCAAACATTCGTCCTGTGGCACATGATTACTGGAGCGGGAAATCGTGATTACCGGCAAAATTTGCATTAATCATACGGTGAATGAAATTACTGATTATATCACGTTTAATTGACATTTGTTTCGTAACGACAGAATAATGGACCATGGCATTTGGTGCAGTGTACACCACACCGAATTACAGTTGACACTACGACTATGTTTTTTGTTTTTTTAGCCAGTGATAAGTAAGAGCCCGCAGGTCACGTTCGTAAAAAGACTGCCCCAGCGAAGGCTTTCCACATTTATTTTCGCATTAGTGATGATGGCATCGTTGACAGGATAATGTTTTCCGCTGCGTAATTCATCATACATCGGCTTGAACGGATGAAAATCAAAAGGCTTCAAATCTGGGTTATGTGTGTCGGTGTGGTCCCGGCAAAATTTGAAACGGGAGCCCTGATCTGAATTTAGTAATTTGAGCCATTGCAGCGGCTAGAGTTGATGATTTGTCCAGTTTACAGTAAATCCAGGATAGTGCACGGCATATTGTCCCGTTGATGTCTTGAACGCTTTCTTTGATAGAGAATTGGTATATAAGCAATGCATGCACTGTCTTTTTCATTATCGTAGTGAGGACAAAAAAATATGTGGATAACGGACGAAATGCATGAACTACTGAAAAGGAGCCGGTAAATGATAAGCAGCAATGGTAGAGAATATCTTGCGTTAAAGAAAGGCATTAGAAATAAATGCCAGCAGGCAAAAGATGAATGGCTCAACGAGACATGTGGAAAGGCGATAAAACATACACATTAGAAATATGAATAAAAGAAATATAACAGAAAAGTGCTCTTCGACAGAATGCTTAATTTTAAAAAAGAAATGCACATAGAAAAATAACAGATACTACAGAGAAAGAAAACATACGAAGGTTTTTTTGCATGACAACATAGAAGCGAAACCTATAATATATAAAAAGACTTGTAGTATTAAAATCAAAACTAATATCGGCCCAGGTCAGGATGAACAAAAAACAAAAAATAGGACACGATGGGATTGTAACAGAGACACCGTCTGTTTTAAATCATTTCGGCTCAAAAAAAAATTACGGAAATATAATTTAAAAATATCCGACAGCGGTGAAATACTGGAAGGTCCCAGTAGATCTATCCACATGGCGATACCAAATAAAGCCGTTCCAAATGCGGGCTCCATCGAACAATTAGTTTAACTATAACTTATCATTAGCAATGTAACGAACGGAGATCGTAATGGATATATCATTTCACCCCAAGCGAGACAGGAATGTCACTACTACGCAGGGGATTATAGAGAGTGGAAGTGAGAGAAAAGGGTGGGTATAGAGGGATTGAGGAACGGATGAAAGATAGACAGGATTTAAGAAGAGAGAATATTGACAGAGAATTTAAATTTTTGAAGATTCTAGTAATCAGGGAAGCAAGTAAACGGAAGGGAGTTACACAGAGAAGAAGTGCGAGAAAAGAAATTGTTGGAATAGAAGTAATGGTTGCATTTACCTATTTCAAAGTAAACAGGTGGGGATTAGATGTCAATCAGGTGGCATATTTATATTCATTAGACAAGAAACAGCGCGAGAGCAGTGTAGCGTTGAGCAAGATACTGGAACAAGAAATGCTATTTTTATTATCCGAATGTTAGCAAAGTGAAGAATACAAATTCAGAATTAGCTATACCTATGTATCGTAGATTAGACAAAAGAATTTAATGATGTACAACGCATAGACCTATTTGAAAGCTCAGTTTAGATGGAGAATATATTCGAGTATTCCGTCACATGTACTGGGAACAAACAGCCTGCATCCAAACAGAGAATGAGTTCAGTGAGTACACAAAAATAGCAAGAGGAGTGCGACAAAGATGTGTTTTTTTTCTCGTCGGATTTATAGAGAAACAATCGCAACAGAAGATCAACGATGATTTATTGTCAACAGATGTAATGCAATGTAATCTTAGCAGCATTAAAAACGTGAATGACACTTTGTTAATGGCAGACTTAGAAGGCAAACTGATATGATATTAAAAGGAAGTAAGAAGAAAAGATTAACTATTCACTTCTAGAAGACAGATTGCATCGCTGCCAACAAAAGTTTCAGCTCAACGTGCAAACTAATGTCTCGGGGACACCAGAAATTAAGGAAGTGCAGGCATTCAACTGTCTCGGAAGTGCAACCACAAAAGAAAAGGTGATACGGAAAGCAAGAGGGATATTTGAATAGAAAAATGTTTTTCCCTCGAAAAACAACATGGTGACGCTTTGCGCCAACATAATAAAATACAAAAGCTTACTTTTGTCATATAGGAAGAAAATGAGTAACTACCGACACCGAGGTTCGAACGTGACATTTATGAATATATGATTTCTGCCTGGTGTATAAATAGCGGTGTCAGGCTACTGACTGGAGTGATTATTGAATATTAAGTGGAACTATCCAGTCGAATTTGTGCGTCGATGATTTGGGTTTTGATTTAGGATCTACCGGACGTTAACCCGAGCCGCGCTGCTAACAACGTATTCACTGAAATGGTTAATTATCTTTGGTTGACTTTTAATTCTTTGTTCTTGTTAAGTATTTATTTGCGGTTGTAATTAAATACTGTTTTATTTAACATTGAAGTCTTGATTTATACTTAATTATTAACGGCCACCGTACGTCACAAAAACGTTTCAGTAGATAGATAGATAGATAGATAGATATGAACAGACTGATAGATA
>OZ038501.1:29182864-29205364 GCA_964036315.1 Acanthosepion esculentum | reverse complement strand
GCTTTTCATAATTTCTGTGTTACTCTATAGTAATTACAGTTTAATATTTTCTGTTCTTGTTTAATAGACAACTAGTAATACATAATATTTGATTTACTGTAAATTCGTCTTAGCGTCACCGACATTGTCGAATCGAAATCGAACGTGAAATCACACGTTGATCTAGTTTTCTGATGAAATGAAAAGGCTTGACCCTTACACAGAACTGTTGCAATGGTCGGAATCCTAATTTTAATTTTGTAAACATTAATGAACGCTTCGTCGTTATAATATGTCCGCTGTTCTGAGAAGATTTACACTTTGGAAGGTTTCCTCTGGCAGCGTCATGAACTTCTGTTAACGAAGATAACACACTGCCAGGCAGAAGAAGCCAAACAGATTACGGATGGAAAGAGCTAGTTAGAAACCTTTTCGAAATACTGGCCTCAAAAGTCAGCATAGCCGCGATGTGCAGATAATTCACGGAGATTATACTGGAATCAATTTATGCCTTTAGTTTGATCGGAAGTCCGGAACAAGGAAGCGGCATTTCCAGATAATTTTCAGAAAATCTGTTGTATTTCGCTTCGATCTATTGCCCTTTCTTAGCAGAGGAGCTTTCATTAACATTGATTTTATAAAGTATTATTTAAAGAAATAACACATCATAAGCTCTGAAGATGTGTTGAATTCAAAACAGTTGCTGATGTTTAATTTTAGAGTTTTTCAAGCCAAAAAGGAACAAGTTAATCAAAAACCGTCACCATTATTTTCAGTTAAGCACCATACGTGATGTACGATTGGGCTGTCATGTCTCTTTCGATTCATAACTGACTAGGCAGAGGTTTCCCGCAGTAGGTTACCATCTCTTTATGTAGTAGACTGGTGGCCAACCAAGGATACAGAACCCAGTCTGGCCTGCTGTTTAACCCATAGCTGGAGAGGTGGAGAAAATGGAGTCATACCTTTCCCAATTGTATTTGTGCGTAAGTGAATGCAACGAATTCGAACTGTTCTCTCCGATTTCTCATCCCGAGCCAATATCCATTAATTTAATAATAATAACAACAACACCAATAATAATAATAATAATAATAATAATAATAATAATAATAAAACATCAACAATTCCTGTTGTAGTTGGAGCCCTTGGACTGGTTGGAAAAGATTCCAGTAGGCTGCTTGAAGGGATCCCTGGAAGTCCATGCCTCAAAGAGATACAAAAAATTGTTCTGACAAGTACAGCCCACACTTTACGAAGGGCTTTATCTATGTAATTATTATTATTTTTTTTTTTGCAGTGGAAAGTGTCATGATGCCATTTCTAACCTTAGGTCCCTGGGCGGGACCCGGAAAGAAATGTGTAAACGCCAGATATCAAAGGAAATAAAAAAAAAAAAATAATAATAACGCATTTGGAATTACAACCGGAATGGCGTGTTTTTCGAAGCTGCATAGTTACCCCATTTACTTTCCTAAAAAACCATCGCTAGGGGACACTCCTTAAGCCTATAAATAGGGAGTAACATTCTGTCACTCTCTCTCTCTCTCTCTCTCTCTCTCTATCTCTCTCTCTCTCCCCGTATTTTCTAGCTTTCAGATGTAGATAGGAACGCTGCGGCTGAGACGCGTTCGCTTCCTTTGGTCCTCTGTTGACTTTTGTTCACTCTCACACATGCATATATACACATGTGTCTATCACACAGACTTGTTACACTTACTTCTACACAAACACTTTCAATTGTCTATGTATACCATTGTTTTGTTAATACATACTTATCGTTTGTTTATATATATGGTTTTGTGGGCACCCTGAGGCGGTGTAATGGTTAGCAAGCTTGTCTCGCTAGAACAATTACGACTGAGTACTGAATTCGATCCTCACCGGTTGTCCCATACATTCAGCCTTGTTTCACATCTAAGCTACACTTGGAAAATCACTATATGGTTTTGTTGTTGCTTTGATTATTTATTACCCGGACTCACATTCTGAGTCCGCCATTTTTATTGTGGGATAATTTTTTTTGACAGTTAAAAAGACTAGTGATAGTACTAACAAGAATATATTTTAATTAATTAATATGATTAACAGGAGCACTAGAAATAACGGTAAAATAAATAAATAATAATAACCATCTCTTTATTTTTCATAATTATAAATATAAAATGTATTATTTAAACATAATCACTCTGTTATGTGCCATGCCTGATACACGCTTAGGCGATCATGTATCTTTCGATACATGACTGACGAGGCAAATTTTACCCGCTGTAAGTTGCCATTTCTTTCTGCAGTAAACCAGTTGCCATTCAAGGCTATAAAACCCGGTCTCTCTTGCTATTTACCCATAGCTGGGGGAAGAAAAGGATCCATACCTTTCCCAAGGGTATTAGCACGTAATTGAATGTAATGGAGTCGTCTGGAATTCGAACTCGGCTCTCCCATTCATCAATCCGAGCCGCTACTCTAGTACAAAAATGTATTGTTTCGTTGAATAGCCTCTTTTTTCTAATGTCTTTTTCCAGTGTCTTTCTTCTGGAATTCCAATCATCCCGTCTCTGTCTCTTAGCAACCCATCTAGAAGAAGGAAAACTCCGAACAACAACCCGCAACTAAAGGTGTTAATCGTGACGAGGAGTGAATGACTGTTGCATCATGAAGTCGCGAACGATCCTCTGAAGGATGCGGGACCCTGTCTGCAAAAGACCATTATCCAATGTGCCGGGCAACTTTGGGTGCGTCTCTCGTGGGAACAATATGAGAAATAAAAGTCAAACCAAAACGTCCAGAATTGCTCTTCCAGTGGATAAACAGGAATTATAAAAAAAAAAAAAAGGGAACACAACAACATATTGAAAAAAATGCCTGGAACTCCCAGCTTAAGAGAAATACAAAAAAACTGTCTTGATAAATGCAGCCCACTAAGAAGAACTGTGTACATGTAAAGCTAGTGGTAGTTAGAGAAACAAATCATGAAATGTAGCCATAACAGCACACCACTACCTGCCTTCGGTCTTCCCGCAGATTTGTTAAGTAGTGTGACCATTGCAGAAATCCAAGTATAATGATTATAATAATAGTAATGATAATAATAAAACATCTTCTATCAGTACTTTTTACTTATTATTTTTATTATTTCCAGTCTATCAAAGCATTTTGGCCGTTACATTCTCCGGGCTTTTTCAGGTATTTAACGATCCGGATTGTGGAGTTTAACAAGACACTTGGGATTGCAGCCTTGTATTAGATTGTTACTACTAGAACCTGCTTTTACACCATTAAGACAGTGACCTTGTACACAGCAGTTAAGCCCGTGGCCTTACACAAGATCATAATAGCGAAGTCCGTTAAGACTGTGGCATTACATCAGATCGTTACTACTGTGGCTTTACGAGAGTAGCCTTGTATTAGTCCGTTAAGACTGTGGTTTTGCCTCAGATCGTTACTACTATGGTCTTAAGAGAGTAGCCTTGAACTAGTCCGTTAAGACTGTGGTTTTGCCTCAGATCGTTACTACTGTGGCTTTAAGAGAGTAGCCTTGAACTAGTCCGTTAAGACTGGTTTTGCCTCAGATCGTTACTACTGTGGCCTTAAGAGAGTAGCCTTGTACCAGTCCGTTAAAACCTTGCCTCAGATTGTTACTACTAGGATCTGGTAATACATATTTAAGTCAGCGTCTTTGTATTAGGTCAGTGCTTCTCAACAGCCATGCCAGGACCCACAAGTGTGCCGCGCGACCCTCTTAAGTGTATCGTGAAATATAGTCACGAAATGCATATACCAGGTGAAACCGCCAATATGTACAAATCGTGTCACAGCATGTGATAATTGTCCATCCCACAAAATGTTTAATATCTAAAAATCACTTAACTAATTGAATTTCTTCGTTGCAGAATTTCAGATAAGCCATGTTGACGCCTATTCTCGTAAGAATCACTGAATTGCACTTTGAGTTATTCAGCTAAAAATAAACAGTTTAAAATCGTTTTGTTTCTGACCCACTAACTCCACAACTGAGCAATGGTTAGAGGAAAAAGATCATTCAGGCCTTCCGTAATGGTACCAACATTCATACTCTGGGTTCCGTCTTCAATGTCCATTCAAGAACAATCAAAAGAGCGGTGAATAAGTTTAAAGAAGAGAGAACCGTAGAGATGAAACCTGGATCAGGAAGTCACAACAGGAAGAGTGATTATCATTTCAACTGAGTGATAAATACGAGGATCATTCAATAAATAAGGTGAATTTTTCGGTATAAGGTATACAGATAGAAGTTTACTTTTTTTATTTTTCAACGTAGTCTCCCAGCACTGTCACACACTTTTCCCGTCTGTGCACAAGCTTCCGTATTTCCTCAATGTAAAAATCTTTGGACTGATGTCTCAGCCAGTCGCTCACAACACTTTTGACTTCATCGTCACTTTTAAACTTCGTGCCTCTCGTGAACGCTTTCAAGGGACCAAACAGGTGAAAGTCTGAAGGGGCAAGGTCTGGGCTGTAAGGGGGATGAGGGAGCAGTTCCCAGCCCAGCTCGTTGATGGTCTGCACCGTTTGTGCTGCTGTGTGAGGCCTTGCGTTGTCATGATGCAAGATGACTCCTTCTGACTGATGACCCCTGCGTTTGTCCCAACAGATAAGCTCAAAGTTCTTGCAATGTCATCCACTGTCACCCTTCTGTCAGACTGAATGAGCTCATTGATTGATTCGATCACCTCAGGAGACCTCACTTCTGTAGGCCTCCCAGGCCTGTCTTCATCCTCAACACTGCTCCGTCCTTCTTTAAACAATTTAGCCCACTTGTAGACATTTTTTTGACTGAAACATGTGGCACCATACACAGTTGGCATTCTCCTATGAATTTCAACTGGTTTGCACCCTTCAGCAACCAAAAACTTGATAACTGACCGCTGTTCAATCCTGGAGCATGCGTCTTGGTCAGCCATCTTTGTTAAAACTCTCAAGGTTTTTTTTTAATCTACAAAAGAAATTAAATCCATGTGAAAAAGAATTAAAACAAAAAAAAAAAATAAAAAATAAAAAAGAGTAAGCTTCTATCTGTATTAGAAGTCCTTATACCGAAAAATTCACCTTATTTATTGAATGACCCTCGTACATTCTTATTGTTTAAAGTAGAGTTCAGTAGAGTTATAAAAACTTCTGAAATTTCCAGTAAGATATCTTTAATCATTTCTAAGATACAACGGTTCAAAGCTTAACCTCACAATGGGATCATTCTGCTATTATACCCGGTATATGTGTGTGTATATGTGTATGTGTGTGTATATGTGTGTGTATATGTGTATGTGTGTGTATATGTGTGTGTATATGTGTATGTGTGTGTATATGTGTGTGTATATGTGTATGTGTGTGTATATGTGTGTGTATATGTGTGTGTATATGTGTGTGTATATGTGTATGTGTGTGTATATGTGTGTGTATATGTGTATGTGTGTATATGTGTGTGTATATGTGTATGTGTGTGTATATGTGTGTGTATATGTGTATGTGTGTGTATATGTGTGTGTATATGTGTATGTGTGTGTATATGTGTGTGTATATGTGTATGTGTGTATATGTGTGTGTATATGTGTATATGTGTGTGTATATGTGTGTGTATATGTGTATGTGTGTGTATATGTGTGTGTATATGTGTATGTGTGTGTATATGTGTATGTGTGTGTATATGTGTGTGTATATGTGTATGTGTGTGTATATGTGTGTGTATATGTGTATGTGTGTGTATATGTGTGTGTATATGTGTATGTGTGTGTATATGTGTGTGTATATGTGTATGTGTGTGTATATGTGTGTGTATATGTGTATGTGTGTGTATATGTGTGTGTATATGTGTATGTGTGTGTATATATGTGTGTGTATATGTGTATGTGTGTGTATATGTGTGTGTATATGTGTATGTGTGTGTATATGTGTGTGTATATGTGTATGTGTGTATATGTGTGTGTATATGTGTATGTGTGTGTATATGTGTGTGTATATGTGTATGTGTGTGTATATGTGTGTGTATATGTGTATGTGTGTGTATATGTGTGTGTATATGTGTATGTGTGTGTATATGTGTGTGTATATGTGTATGTGTGTGTATATGTGTATGTGTGTGTATATGTGTGTGTATGTGTGTGTATATGTGTGTGTATATGTGTATGTGTGTGTATATGTGTGTGTATATGTGTATGTGTGTGTATATGTGTGTATATGTGTATGTGTGTGTATATGTGTGTGTATATGTGTATGTGTGTGTATATGTGTGTGTATATGTGTATGTGTGTGTATATGTGTGTGTATATGTGTGTGTGGAAGTAGTAATGGTACATCGTTAGCACAGCGCAACCTCGGTTCTCAAACGTCTCACTTGTCGAACAAATATGTTTTTGAACAGAAAATTCGTGATGAAAATGCCTCAGTTTTCGAACATTTCCGAACCGAGCCGAACCGAGTTAACCCGAACGGGGAATCATTTTCTATACATTCGTGGGTTGTGCGTTTCTTTTTCCAATTTTATTGTACTGTGCCTTTTCTTTTCACTTCATTAGTCATCAATCAGGGCTCCAAAGAAAGCTAGCAGTGATACTGGTAAAGGTAAAAGAAAAGTTAATGTTGATGATATTGTCTCTTCCTACTCAGTTTCACATGGTAAATTCAACGATCTATACTATTCTTATAAATAAAGTGACGATCATGTCTTTCCTTCTCTTTTCCAAACAATAACATCACTTTCCTTCCCCTTCCACAAACGCCATCCACTCTCCTACATACAGGTACCCTAAAACTGAAATGTTCGTCTATATTTTAGGTTTTGTATTGGTTTTTTTTTCTTAGAATTAATGATTTTCATTAGTTTTGTGTATAAACTTCTACACAAAATATTATTGTTAAAGTTTAAATAAGCCATCATCTTCGGACCAGGAACGGATTAATCCACTTGACATTGATTCCTATTTGAAAAATAATTTCGGTTAACGATGATTTCGGGTTACGAACGGGCTTCAGGAACGAATTAACTGAGGTTTCACTGTAGATGAATAAATGAATAAGTATTAAACATTATCAAATCAGTTCATAAATGTACCTTCTAATACTGGATTTCATTTATGCGAAGTAGAATTGGCCACACATTTTGTAGTGATCGAGGGCTTAAAATAAAACATTCGACAATACCCATTGATATGTTTTGGATTTCAATACAAAAGGAATATCCCAGATTAGCTAAAAAAGGCATTATCAGTTTTATTGCAATTTTCTACTTCTTATTTATGTGAGGCTTCTCAACCTTAAATGACATAAAAAAATAAGAAGCGAGAAAGACTACGCTCAACTGAAGAAAGAATGAGAATTGTTTAATGCACATTTGACTAAACATTGAAGAAATTGTGGAAAAAAAACACACCCGGTACAGGTTTCACACTAAATAAGCTGTACAAATAGTTGAATAGAAACATTGAAATAAAGTAAGTTCATATTTGTGAATTTCATATATTTTTTAAATCTATGTTTTTTTTTTCATAACTTACCCTTTAACAATTTTCATAAATCGTCGGTCACCAAAAAACCTTCAGAAATTCGAACGTGTAACCATTGAAGAATGGGAGAAAATAGCAGAAAAGACTTGTTCAAATCTCATCAAAAACTTTAGAAAACAATTGCGACAAGTTGTAAAAATGAGAAGTCACGCTATAGATTATTAATTTGTTGTTCATTTTTTTCTATTTTTCAATACAATACAAATAATTTTGCTCTTTCCTATTTTACCTGTGAAATTTTTTGTATTTAACCTACTGTTCCGAAAATTTAATTTTATATCCTTTTTTTTGTGTGCTTATGAACATATAAAAATACACGGCATCATACGGACATTAGATTTTGAGAAATGGATGAACATATTCAAAATTGATGGGTGTACGAATAATTTCGTCGTTGACTATATATATATATATATATATATATATATATATATATATATATATATATATATATATATGTGTGTGCAGGTATGCAGAAAAAATAGGAGAGAACACGTTAGGTAAATAATCCGGAGTTCCTTAGTATTTTTGCTTTTATTTTTAAAAAGACAGTGCTCCATACAGAAGTAGAGCTTATATTATAATATTTTTAAAAAAAATATGATTCCTTCGCTACATAAGAGTTCTCATGTTTCAAAAGCGAGAGCCGAGACCCCTAATATAATTTTTGAAATTAAGTTGAATTAAGGTGTCTGGTCACGCTTCCTCGTCAAGCGAGAATTTAATTCAAGTTAATTTCAAAAATTATATTAGGGGGTCTCGGCTCTCGCTTTTGAAACATGAGAACTCTTATGTAGCGAAGGAATCATATTTTTTAAAAATATTATAATATCAATATAATATATAATGTTTGGTTGGTTAGTTGGTTGATTTTGTTTAGCGGCATATAAAACTCTATGGGTTATTTAATGCTGAAATCTAAATATTTTGAACAGAATTGTATGACTTCATCAGAAAAAACACATTGTTGGTCATTTTACTGTAAAATGTATTGCTGATCATTTTGTTTTAAATGTATTGGTCATTTCATTATAAATAGGTATTGTTGGTAACTTATTTATATAAAAAATGTATTGCTGGTATTTTTACTATAATTATGTATTTTTAGACTTTCATAATGTTTTGTTTTTCATTGGGAGTTCACTGTTTGCCCATAGCTATGACCCTAACAAGTGCAGCCACCTCGGGTCAGGGTGGACCTGGGAACAAGGGAAAATAGGAAATGGTTCCACGCTACTTAAAATCTCCAATCTCCCAATTAGAGGCTTTGCTGCCGGATGTAGGTTATCATCATACGCAGAACTAAATACATAATAATTATAATAATAAGATGAAGAATAGAGGTAGCCCTGGAGTAATGTGTAGCAACTTAGTTGGGATTCATTTCGTGATTTTCTTCGTGACACCCCTTGGATTGAAATTCCTATTGAGAGGGTTGGTGGAGTAATGGATAACGGCTCGAACTGAGGAATCAGAGAGCCGAGTTCGAAATCCAGTCAGATCCATTACATTCACTTACGTGCTGATACCCTTGGGAATGGTATGAATCATCGTCTCGCCCCCAGATATGGGTAAACAGCAGGGCAGATTGAGTTCTATAGCCTTGGATGGCAACCGGTCTAGTGCAGAAAGAAATGCCAATCTACTGCGGGGAAAAATCTGCCTCGACTGTCATGTATCGAGAGATACATGATCGCCTAAGCGTGTATCGTGCATGGCACATAACTGACTGAAATTCTCTTACGTGTTAATACCCTTGGGAAACGTACAAATAGCAGGACAGAGCGGGTTGGTTCTATAGCCTTGGATGGCAACTGGTCTACCGCAGAAAGAAATGGCAACCTAGTGTGGAAAAAAATCTGCCTCGTCAGTCATGTATCGAAAGATACATGATCGCCTAAGCGTGTATCACGTATGGCACATAACTGAGTGATTGAGAATTGTGCCACTGAGATTTCTTCTTAGATAAAAAAAAACTGCATCGATGCTTTTGTACATTGTCAGAAATATCAGGTGAAAACACAATCTTTCCCTTAGTTCACAACTGTCTGTTCAGCTGCTATAGCCCACGGGAATCACTTTTCGGCTGTACCAGCGTGATAGTTCCGGTCATAATAGACGCCGCTTTGTAACTGCTCGTAATAATTATAAACGCGTCCTCAAAGAGAATAAGTCTTTAATCGATGACAGAATGAAGCACCGTATAGCCTCTAACAAGTTTGGTTCTCGTGAATAACGGCGGCTCGGTAACGGTGTCTTAAATATGAGATAGTATTCCATATGTCCTCTCTTCATCCAATTTCAGGTGTTAATATCTGCGAATAAAGCAGAATATTTTACCCTCAATTCTCTTTCCATTCTACTCTTGACATCTGGGGTATATTTGGCTTCTTCCCACTTAGAACTGAGTCAGTATTGTGTCATATACATATAACTCCATTAATGGTTTTTGCTATCATCTCTACACTGGATCCCCACAAAGCATGTGGCGTGATGGTGTCCCTGGAATAGTCCTTAAGGAATGTGCTTCTGAACTGGCTCCTGTTCTCACTGAACTCTACAATGAATGCCTTGCTGCTTCTTACTTTTCTGCTTGTTCGAAATCCTCTTCTGTAGTTCCAGTCTCAGGTAAACCGTCCGAACCTTTCATCAGCGTATTAGCCTTCTATCTCTTTTTGGCACAGCATTAGAGGTACTAATCAACACTAAATGAAGCATCTCACCTAGTGGCGTTTTTTTCCCGACAAGCAGTATGGCTTTTGTTTCGCTCGGTCAACTGCTGATGTGTTAATTGTTTTTGCTGAAAGTGTTTAGATAAGAATGGTGAAACGCGAGCTGTTGCTTTGGATATTGCGAAGACATTTAAAAACTGTTGGGCATGCTGGTCTGCTTGAAAGGTTATCTTATTTCTAGACGAATTTTAAAATTTTTTTCATATTAAATCGTGAAATGAAAGTTGTCTTGAATGACGACTCTTCTAGATCTTTTCGCATTAATGCTAATGTCTTAGACCTACATTGTTCCTAATTCTCATCAACAACCTTCCTCTATGCTGATAGCACAATTATTTACTCCTGTCTTAACAGCAAGTCTGATCCGTTTTATAAGGTCGAATTGGCAGCTGATCTAAAAGAAGGACCTACAATCTGTTGTTAACAGGGACAAGGAATGGCTTCTTACTTCTAACGCGTCCAAAACGAAACTGTGTCTCTTTTAATAGTCTGTGATAACCGTTTCTGCCTTCAATCAGCATGGCTGATGCTAACCTCCAGGAGAGTAACTCTTTGTGTTTTCCTGGGTTCACGTTTACCACTGACATGAATTGGAAAGATTATATTGAACCAATTGCTAAATCTGCTGATAGAGAAGCTCATTCACTGTATCGTGCTAGTCAATTTTTCTGGCCCAAATCAATCTTACAGTTTTTATATATTTACCATTCGTCCATACATTGAATATTGCTGTCACATCTGGTCTGGTGCTTCTACTATGTACTTAAAGATTCTTGATAAAATAAAAAAGAATATGCAATTTTATTGGTGCTGGCATTGTATCTCGGCTTCCGTCATATTCCCACTGTAATAATATAGCATCCTTGTGATTTTTCTAGAAATATGTCCATGGTAATTGCTCTGGATAGCTTTCCTCTTAGGTATCGAGACTCTATGAATTTAAGCGAACTGTTACGTGACATCTGTCCTTTACGGCAGCGAATGTTGACCGATTTCCTCAAAGATGAAGAAGACACTCGAGGCGACAGAAGGATGCCAATGATAGCACGGAGCGAGCGTGTGAGCGTCGATGGGATCTTAAAGAGGTTGCAAACAAGGAGGAATAATATTAGGAAGAGGTAGCTGAAGTTTCTGGGACACATAATGAGAAAGGAGGGCCTGGAGAATCTGATACTCACGGGTTCGAATAGAGGGGAAAAGAGACAAGGGAACAACAACACGTGATATACCTGGCGGACTTAAGCAAGTGGATGACAGAACGTGGTCTGCGGGAAGAAGCAAAGGTATGGAACTTGTTGAGAGCTGCAACGGATAGAGGGAGGTAGTGAGTCATGATCGCCTACGTCCTGAAAGGACATGGCACATGAAGAGAAAGAAAGATTATATTGGCAGTTGAAATGCTAGATGCAACCGCAAGTTCTATGCTGACAATTTCTTCTCTCGCACTTGTAGAACTCTCTTTCAGCTTTTTGTATTCCAATCGACTTTGATCTTCAGAAATTCGATTGCAACCACAATAATTATCTTAATTCCTGTTCTTTTATATTTCTCTCTTCTTAATGTTTTCTTTTTATCATATTTGTTTTCTTTTTCTCATATTTGTTCTCACTCTCGGTAATTTTATTGTCTTGCTTCGCGTGAAATGATTAAAAAAATTCATTTCCCCCCAAAATCTTCTTGTGGTTCTATCCTGATTGTGCGTTCAACAATTGTTTTATTTTACCAATATACACTAAGTAAAATTCACAGTCTGACCTGTCACTGATATTCGCTCATAATTCACCAACGCCGGCATTCTTTTAATATTAAGAGCACGTAAAGCCATGATTGAGTGTTTTAATAACGTCAACTTCCGCTGTGCGCAAACCAAGATGCGCAGACCTCAGCATGAGACAAATATCATCTTGTACTGTTTGAGCCGTTTCTTGGGGGCTGCATTTCTTGTCTAATAACAGGAAGACATTTATCTTGAATTTCACTTAAATCCTCTTTTGTTTTTAAATATTTTTATTCGTTTCTGTCAAGCGATTTTTTTTTAATTTGCTTGAAAATATTACGTCTGCTCTTTTCTTTCCGGTGACAATTTCAGTTAGATATGCAGCGGCAAGTTAAAGAATTGAGCCACTTAACTCAGAATATCGATTTATCTATATATATATATATATATATTACTAATAAGCTGCAAGTGATCTACAATGTATTTTCAGTAGTATTTATGTTTTGAACTGAAGTACAAATCACATTCACATTTATATCCAACTGGATATGAAGTGATGCTGGAAATGAGGCAAGAAAATAAATCTGACGTATTTGTGTTGTACAAAAAGGTTGAAAAACTTTTTTTACTTTTATTACTGAAACGTGGACTTGTCTATCCGCTACGAGAAGAACGTCTGCTCATGGAATAAAGGGCAAAATGTTGGTCGCAAAGACGTAGCGTTTTTCAGCTTGAACTTATGTATTCTTAGTATATATTCTCATGTGATTTAAACCCTTCTTCCCTCAACCTTTGTTCCAAGTGCTTTCTTTAGTATCTGTCTATATTTCTGAGATGAGGCATTACGTACATTATTTACATTATTCGGACTATTGTCCTCATTTTCGTCGCCATGTTTATCACAACGTTTCGGCCGTTGTACGCTCCGGCCTTCTTCAGGTGGTTGGAATGTCGAACTGAACCCTTTATTTCGCTCACAGTCCTCAAGGACGCATGTGGATAAAGGCGTTGGTTAGATCCAGTGAGAGGACCCAAAGAGTGTGAGTTCAATACCCGGTTAAGGCAGTGGAGAACAGGAGATAACTGATATCTGGCATCCATTAAACATGGCACGTGGAACTAGAACAGTCTACCCCAGTGAGCAAAATAAAGGGTTCTGTTCGACATTCCAACCACCTGAAGAAGGCCGGAGCGTACAACGGCCGAAACGTTGTGATAAACATGGCGACAAAGATGAGGACAATAGTCTGAATAATGTAAATAATGTTTTCTTTAGAGCCTTACTAACCAGCAACTGTAAGCGTTATACGAACTTTATAACAATTTCACCGCTCTATAGTAAATATCTTTTAACATAAAGATCTTCTATTTTGAACAATCTCCAAAGTCTTTAACTAGTTCTTCTCTGTCTCCAGACTATCGTTTCTTAGCTAACCCACATGTTTAAGTCAGTCTCTTCCGTTTTCCGGGTTTAGGCTTCCACAAGAGTACTAATTATGCGCAGACAGCCACAGTCTTTTAATCGGAAGAAATCCTTTTCTGTCATGCATCCTTTCCATGAAACACGAAATATGACTCTAAGAATCCTCGTGTTGGGCATGCTGGTAAGCTTGAAAGGTTACGTTATTTCTAGACGAATTTTTCAATCTTCAGAAATTGGAATAAGTGTTTTAATAATGTCAACTTCCGCTGTGCGCAAACCAAGATGCGCAGATCTCAGCATGGGACAAATAGCATCTTGTACTGTTTGAGCCGTTTCTTCGAGGCGGCATTTCTTGTCTAATAACAGGAAGACATTTATATTGAATTTAAACCTGCGTGAAATCGAAGATTCCGCCGTCGGCTTAACTCATATCCAAGAATTTAATTTCTTCTTTGCTGATCTCTTCCCTTGTGATAGTGGTCTTAATGACTATCGCTGTTACGAGCCCTGATTTTAACATAAAATGATCAGGGTTTTGCTGATCTCTTCCCTTATGATAGTAGTCTTAATGACTATCGCTGGGACGATCCCTGATTTTAATATAAAATGATCAGGGCTTTGCTGATCTCTTCCCTTATGATAGTGGTCTTTATGGCTATCGCTGTTACGATCCCTGATTTTAACATAAAATGATCAGGGCTTTATTGATCTCTTCCCTTATGATGGTGGTCTTAATGGCTATCGCTGTTACGAGCCCTGATTTTAACATAAAATGATCAGGGCTTTGCTGATCTCTTCTCTTATGATAGTGGTCTTAATGGCAATCGCTGTTACGAGCTCTGATTTTAATATAAAATGATCAGGGCTTTGCTGATCTCTTCCCTTATGATAGTGGTCTTAATGACTATCGCTGGGACGATCCCTGATTTTAATATAAAATGATCAGGGCTTTGCTGATCTCTTCCCTTATGATAGTGGTCTTAATGACTATCGCTGTTACGAGCCCTGATTTTAACATAAAATGATCAGGGCTTTGCTGATCTCTTCCCTTATGATAGTGGTCTTTATGGCTATCGCTGTTACGATCCCTGATTTTAATATAAAATGATCAGGGCTTTTCTGATCTCTTCCCTTATGATAGTGGTCTTTATGGCTATCGCTGTTACGATCCCTGATTTTAACATAAAATGATCAGGGCTTTATTGATCTCTTCCCTTATGATGGTGGTCTTAATGGCTATCGCTGTTACGAGCCCTGATTTTAACATAAAATGATCAGGGCTTTGCTGATCTCTTCTCTTATGATAGTGGTCTTAATGGCAATCGCTGTTACGAGCTCTGATTTTAATATAAAATGATCAGGGCTTTGCTGATCTCTTCCCTTATGATAGTGGTCTTAATGACTATCGCTGGGACGATCCCTGATTTTAATATAAAATGATCAGGGCTTTGCTGATCTCTTCCCTTATGATAGTGGTCTTAATGACTATCGCTGTTACGAGCCCTGATTTTAACATAAAATGATCAGGGCTTTGCTGATCTCTTCCCTTATGATAGTGGTCTTTATGGCTATCGCTGTTACGATCCCTGATTTTAATATAAAATGATCAGGGCTTTTCTGATCTCTTCCCTTATGATAGTGGTCTTAATGACTATCGCTGTTACGAGCCCTGATTTTAACATAAAATGATCAGGGCTTTGCTGATCTCTTCTCTTATGTTAGTGGTTTTAATGACTATCTCTGTTACGAACCCTGATTTTAACAAAAAAAAAGCCCTGATCATAATGTAATTGAATCTATGTGGAGAGTTGTAAACATGGGTGTTTTAAAGAAAGCCAAATAGCTGGGAATAAAGGATCTGTGACTTTACTATCAAAACGTTCCAGACTAAACAATATTTGAGTTGTATTCTTCTATTCCGCATCGAGTTGAGAATATATTTCTTGCTAACAGGAGATGGAGTATTATTTTTTTATGACGCTTAATACCTTTATAGAAATTTACTAAGCGGGTCGTAGTTGTAGCACAAGGCATAAAATATTGGTCACCTAGTGAGGACCGAACTCACTATTCAGGCGCAACATCTGTAATGGCTGTACAGGCTCACACGGAAGTGACAGTCTCGATTGCAACGAATGCATGTGAAGACACTCTCCCCCGATGACGCTTCTTACGAGCACGCGTCATCCCGGCAGCAATCCTCCGTTTTTCTCTCCTCTCTCTCTAGCGTGAGCGATCGTTGGCGACGCCTTCTAATATCTCGATTTTCATGTCCATCGCCACTGTGTCTCCTTTGTAGACGTCCTTAAAGCGAAGATAACGTCGCCTTCGTGCCCTCCTTCTGTATGGGGACCTTTGGAATCCTCCGATCAGTAGACTGTTGCTTCCCGTGTTTTACCGTGGCGGTGAGGCGACGCTGAAGTGTCCTCTCCATGATGCAGGCATGAGCAGGGTCTTATGAGAGATCGGCAGTTGTCCATGCAGCACGTAGTTCAAGGGAAAAGTATGGGCTGCTAAACATAACCGTGATATAGACTGAACGCTAGTCAACCAATATATACTCCCAAGTCGTCTAACACACTTCTGTTGTATTTACTGTTCAATGCACTATTTATCTGCAACCTCTTGTTTTGTTATTCCTTAGCCAATTTTATGGCCATTACATCAATATACTCTAACTTCGTCTACCCTCAAATCTATTATTTTCTAAGTGAAAATTATTATCCAGGAATATGGCTACAACAATTGGGTACCTAGTGATTATTGAACTCGTGATCACGAAGCATGGTCTACTCTAGAACAAGCGCTTTTGGCAAAGTAAGAGATTAAAAAGTAACAAACATTAACAACTATAATAATAATAATAATAATAATAATAATAATAATAATAATAATAATAATAATAATTATTATTATTATTATTATTATTATTATTATTTCTGCTGAGAAAGATAATGAAATAATGTTGGTAATAATAAGGATATTGTGAAACTCAAAAATAGATTTTAATAATTGGGAACAGGTGTGCAAAAATATGAATTATTGCAAAGATAATCCCTAGAGAAATTGTTCTGCTTCACACTCACAATCACATCTACACCCACCTGACCCACGCGAAAACGCACACAAACACACACACACACACACACACACACACACACACACACTCTCTCTCTCTCTCTCTCTCTCTCTCTTCACTTTTTCTCGCCCTCTTTTCTCTTTGTCTCTCTTTCACAGTTTCTCTTCCTCTTTTTCTTTCTCTCATTCTCTCTCACTCTCGCTTTCTCTCGTTCTTTTTCCTCTCTCTTTCTCTCGCTCCCTTTTATCTGTCTTTCCTTCTCACTCGCCTTTTCTCTCTGTCTTTCTTTCTCTTTCTAATTCGCCTTTTCTCCCTCCCTTCTCTCTATCTCTTTTTCTCTCTTTCAGCAGGGCTAATATTTTTTCACTTTTTCTCACCCTCTTTTCTCTTTCTCCCTCTCTGTCACAGTTTCTCTTCCTCTTTTTTTTTCTCTCATTCTCTCTCACCCTTGCTTTCTCTCGTTCTCTTTTTCTCGCTCTCTTTTCTCTCTCTTTCCTTCTCACTTGCCTTTTCTCTCTGTCTTTCTTTCTCTTTCTCATTAGCCTTTTCTCTCTCTCTTCTCTCTACCTATCTCTTTTTCTCTCTTTTATCAGGGCTAATAGTTCAACTAATTTGTTTAATGCGATATATATCCATTCGGAACTTAGACGATTATGACTCTCCACATCTTCCTTTTCTTTATTATCTCTGAATTGTCATGCATTCTTCGGGGAGACAGTGGAATGCTTTCCTATTGTTTTCTGAATTTAAAATATCTTTTAGATTGACTGCCATCCAAGGCTAGACAACTCAGTCTACCCTATAATTTAACCAGGAGCAGAGAGTGGATTCATTCATTTTCCAAGAACCGACATACATAACGTATTGCACAGCTTAGCATGTGATTAGAATAATGCTGTTTCTGCCAGTAAATTGAAACTCGACATTTGCTGCTTTCCAATGCAAATTCAACGGGTTGTTTATTTTGTATTTTGTTGCTTATGTATGCTGGCGATACTGGTATATGTGTGCACCTCTAAAACTAAATGGCTAGAGCCTGGCAGATGATCTCTCCTCTGAGCTAGCTCGAACAGCTCACTGGAGAAAAAAAACTGGCTGGACGCATTCAATGCATCGAAAACCAAATTAGTGACGTTCTATCATTAGCCTGGGAGAGTAGCCCATTAAAGATGAGGAAAACTTTGATTACAAGCCATACCCCACAAGAAAAATGCTTCGAAAAGGTTCAGTTTTCATATAGTTGTAGATGGACAGATCTTAGCTGCTGTTCTTTTCTATGATAGAACTCCAACAGTTCAGTGGGACAAATATACAACGTCCGACCCTGTGAAAGCAGAGAGATAATTAAAACATAAATTAGCACTTTTCGAGGAAGCCGCCACTAATCCTACGCCACTAATCCTACGCCAAATTAGAAAAAAAAACAATTAAGTTTTATTCTTCCGCTCCGTCATTTTTTTTATGTTATTTTAAATTAGTTGTTGAAATTTGATATTTTTAAGCAAAAAAAGTTGAAAGTTGATATTTTTAAGCAATTTTCTCTTAATGCCGATTTAATTCTGAAAATGAGTCGGCCGAAAGGTACCATAAGTTTAAATTCGTTGTGATACTTTTGTATCCTTGTGTTAGGAATGAATCATCTTCCCGGTATTAAAGATTTCCATGTATATATATATATATATATATATATATATATATATATATATATATATATATATATATATATATATACCAGATGCAGTGAGAACGAAAATAATATATAAATTCATACGTTCAAAGCATTAATTCAAAAGATGGCTCGATACCGATAGTAGAGTAATAACTATTTTTGGTTCTCACCCATCGAGGTGCAATTGAAATGCACCGAAACAAAGTTGCATTTTTGTAGTGAGTAGACTGTTTTTGTCTATGTGAAAAAACTATAATATATATATATATATATATATATATATATATATATATATATATATATATATATATGTAGAGAAAGTGAGAGAAGAAGAAGAAGAAGAAGAAGAAGAAGACGGAGACTTTAATTATCCATTTCGATTATGATTTATTTCGTGAACACCAAAGTGTTCAACTCTTCAGATCGAAATTTCCTCCGTAAATGGAGGAAATACACCGGACGGGCACATTAGATTGGTAACGGGGAGGGATGGTTAGAGAGGAAAAGAAATAGCTGAGGAATTAGTGGTTGGTAGTCGTCTGTTCTCCCAGCCGAGAATTTATTCTATAATTTTGAGATTTTTATATTAGGTTGTACTTTATATTAGCCGTTACGGTTTGTTTCTTTTAGGCAGGACAAACCAGGTCGATTCAAAATTATAAATTTGAACCGACCTGGATCTTCAGGATAAACCAGTGAACCCTGAAGATCCATTTAGATGAAACCTATGTAGGTAGTTCCTGGCTCACTAGGATTGATTTTTCTGTAAATTTCTGACTTAAGCTTTGTTTCGACGCAAGTACACACACACACACACACACATATATATATATATATATATATATATATATATATATATATATATATATACTTGCGTCGAAACAAAGCTTAAGTCCGAAATTTAAAGAAAAATCAAGAATAAATGTAAAAATATGAGGATTACTTTAGAAGACATGGTAAGATCAAAGAGAAAGTAAACAGTTAAGACAATTAAAACATAAAAATATCGAAGACATTATATAAAATGAACCCTACAGTAAAAAATAAAATTCATTATTTTTACCAAAATCTGTTAAGAACTGAAAACTGAGGTTTTCAAGGTTCTTCATGGCCTAGTAAAAATTATCAACATTTAGAATGACATCAAAGTTGTCATCAATAAAAACGGGAAAAAGTTAGGTTGGTATTACTAATCAAATTTGACATCTAAAAAAATTTTACCCGACCATTTTTATCGCGAACCTAAAAAAACAATGGCAGCTCAAAGCAGAATAGAAGTATCGTTATATTCATTAAAATTAAATTTATTGAGCACAGAATTTGATCAATAAAACCTTTGACTCTCGGTGAACAAGTAAACAATTGAATTTAAATTTTTAATGACCTTTGTAAACAAGGAACATTTTCAAGAGGCAAGAGAAAGCTTTGCTCTCTCTCTCTCTCTCTCTCTCTCTCTCTCTCTCTCTCTTTATTACGAAGAAAATTTTTGTCCTTCAATCCCCGTTGGAACCAAATACACTTGAGATATTCAATTCTTTTACATTCAAATGTCCAATTGATATTTGGCACTACTACACAAACTGCACAATCTAATCCTTTTACATCTGGCCAGCCTAGCTTTTAAAGGATCATAACAAAAGTCTGTAACGTTTTTTAATTGAAATTCAAAGACAATATTTAAATTTCTCCACTCCGAATTGTCCCACTGGCGGATTAAAGCGTTGCCTTGGGAATTTGAAACGACTCACAAACAATACTTTCAGCTATGGCACCATCCCCACAAACGGTACATATATTTTTTGTTGTTTGTGCAGTTTTTTTATTTTTTATTCTTTCTGGAAATAAAAGCGCATCAAATGAGTAAATTGTATCTCATTTTACTGCATTCTCCTTTTGATCATTACAACAACATTTAAAACTCCCAATCCAAGTAGGCGCGTTGACAGCTCACTTTTCACAATATGCATATATGCCATAAATGTCTGTTACGTATGAAACGAAGTAATAATTAGAATTCCAGCGTTACAACATGTACAATCCGTTGTAGAATGCATTTCGACATTAGTTTGCAAAATTCTCGAAAGACAATTACATTTTTTTGTAAGGTTGGGCGGCCGTCGTTTCGGCTTCCACTGAAGAGGCTTAATTCTCAGAGGTTTAGAGAATCTGGTTTTGTAACACGTAATAACCAGTTTTAATCACCTCGCTATAGCAGAGTTTCTCAACCTTTTTAACCCTGTGGAATCTTTACAATAACTTGATTTTTTTAAGGTTTTAAAGCCTCTTTACCCTTTATGATTTCATGGCTCATCCCAGGATGGAGGGGGGTCAGAATGGAAGGGAATTAATTTTTTCAATGTCTCATTTCAAAGTTCGATTTACGGTTTGTGTGTGTGTCTGGTGAGCATGTCCGACAACTTCTCTTTGCTTCAAATCAAAGGTCACAAAGCTTTTACCTCGCAGGGGTCTTTAATATTTTTTCCTCTTCGGATTAATCATCAAAGGCTCTGTAAATTTTCTTTTTCTGCTTGATTTCCGCGGTTCTGAAATTGCTTCAGGTCTTTGCATATTGTCAAAAATTTTGTCCATTACTTCCTCCTCATCCTGAAGGTAGACCGTTAGAATCCTCTAAGAGCCTCTTTCTGATCTGATTTAAGTGCCCTTTATGCGAGAACTTCGGACCCTGAATTGTGTAAATCACGTTACCGATTCGTTTCTCTATTGTACCTGGCTCCTAATAGGATGTGTTGTTTTTGAACATTTAAAAAAAAAAACTTTCTCCCTTGGGTTAATTTTCCTTTTTGGTACAAACAACTAAATGGCCAATGCTATGCTATATGTTGAACAAATGAACAGAGGCTCAAGGAGGCATTTGAGCTGAAAAGTCTTGACCGGCAATACAGTGTAATTATTCAACATGACAATGCTCGCCTCCACGTGGCTAACATGACCAAATGTGATTAAAGAGCTCGGTTGGGAAGTACTGCAACACCGACCGCATTCTTATGATTCAACTTCTTCAAACGACCACCTGTTTCGGTCGTTTTCTAGCAATTGAAGGGGGGTTTCGTTCAACAATAATGTGGCTTCATCTGTTTTCTAATCAAAATCTGCTGATTTCTATCGCCGAGGCATTGAACAATGAGCGAGGCGTTGGAGGGAGGTCGTAAACAATGACGTGGAATTCGTTGTTGAATGATTCGTCAGAACTATTAATAAATCACGGCTATTGAAATAAATTATTTAAAAGAAAAACAAACAACGAATTTATACAAGAACGTAATAATATATTTGTTCCCTGCAGCCAACCTCTTGTTAAAAGAAAAAATTAATTGAAAGGAATATTTCTACGCACGCAGATGCGCACGTGCTTTCGTGTTTCCGAAATATATTTAACAATTCTAAAACCCGAATCAAACACAAGATTTCCTTTCCATAATCTGTTTAAATATTACGCTAGACAGAAGAGCTTTTATTATTGTTTACCCACTACGAAGCACAAGGTAGAGGGTTCAAAATGACGATATATATATATATATATATAAATATATATATATATATATATATGTATATATATATATATATATATATATATATATATATATATATATATATATATATATATATATACATACATATATATATATATATATATATATATATATACATACATATATATATATATATATATATATATATATATATATATATATATATATATATATATATATATATTATATAAAATGACAATTGAAAAAATCTTAGATCTTGCCGACGCGTTTCGTCTTCCGACTTTTTCAAGGCAAAAAAGAAATCGAAATATCTCTGTTGTTATAGTTACATTAAAATCCAAATTTAAAAACATAGACGCTTCTGTCCAAGCTTTTTTTTTTTTTGGTTAATTTTTTTAAAATTTGGATTTTAATGTAACTATAACAACAGAGATATTTCGATTTCTTTTTTGCCTTGAAAAAGTCGGAAGACGAAACGCCTCGGCAAGATCTAAGATTTTCCCAATTGCCATTTTATACCAATATGTCTTGTCCACAGAGTTGATCTGGGAATTTAACTATATTGTCGACATCGAAAAAAAAAAAAAAAACTAAAAAAAAAAAAAAATCTCTTACTATAAATGTAATTTACATTAACCAGAAAAAAGGCTTGGACAGAAGCGTCTATATTTTTACATTTGGATTTTAATGTAACTATAACAACAGAGATATTTCGATTTCATTTTTGCCTTGAAAAAGTCGGAAGACGAAACGCCTCGGCAAGATCTAAGATTTTTCCAATTGCCATTTTATACCAATATGTCTTGTCCACAGAGTTGATCTGGGAATTTAACTAAATATATATATATATA